>CM031237.1:496047567-496449963 GCA_018340775.1 Taxus wallichiana var. yunnanensis | reverse complement strand
AGAGTTGGGCTTTTCACATTGTTGAAGAGTCTCGCAATTTTGAAAAATTCAAGATTTTGAAAAACTTCACATTTTAAAAATGTAAGGATTTTTGAAATGACAGAATCTTAAAATTTAAGATTTTCCAAAATGTTGTGATTTTGTAAAAGTGAAGATTTTTGAAAAAGTCAAGAATTTTGAAAAGTCAAGATTTTTAAAAAAGTCAAGATTGTGGAAAATGTTGGGATTTTTAAACTAACAAGATTTTTGAAAATCTAGGATTTTTTAATAAGTCGACATTTTTGATAAAATTGAGATTTAAGAAAATTCATGAATTTTTAAAAAGATTAGATTTTCTCGAAAAAGTTTTGATTTCTAAAACGTCATGATTTTAGAAATAGTTGCGATTTTCAAAAAAGTTAGGAATATAAAAAAGTTATAATCTCAAAAGAGACTAGATTTAAAAAGTGTAATGATGTACCAAGAAATTAGCAGGAACTTGACTTTTTTTGAAAATTACGAAATTTTAAAAAATAAAAAGTTTTTTTAAAATTGTGAAATTTTTAAATTCATGACTTTATCAATTTCAAAATCTTTGAAAATTCAGAATTTTTGAAAATCATGACTTTTTCAAAATCCTAAATGTTTAAAAATCAGGATATTTTTGAAATCGTGACTTTTTCAAAATTGTGAACTTTAAAACCTAAAACATAAAACATGATTTGTAAATGCTAAACCCTAAACCTGAATATCCTAAAACTAAGCCAAAACCCTAAATCCTAAACCATAAACACAAAACCCTTAACACTGAATCCTAAACCATAAATACTCAACCATAAACCATAAACCTAAATCCTTAAATTATAAGACCTAAACCGTAAACCCCAATCCTTATACCATAAACCCTAAACACCCTAAACCCTAAATAGTGAACTCTAAAACCTTAGGCCTAACCCTAAACCCTAAACCTTAAATTCATAACCCCGAACCTCGAACCCTAAGCCATGGACTCAACCATGAACAATGAAATGTAAACTTTAAACCCCGACCCCATACACCCTAAAAGTAAACTTTGAGCCCTATACCATATAACCTAAAAACTTTAAGCTCTAATTTCTCTTAACCCTAAGTTATGAGTCTAAAAGACTAAAACCCTAAATGCTAAATCCTAAATACTAAACCCTCAATCGTAGACCATGAGCCCTAAACCCTATGCGTAACACCCTCACCAAGAAACCTAAACTCGAAACCCTAAACCCTAAAACCTAATTCTTAAACACTAAACTTTGATAAAAATCCTAACTATTTCAAAATCAGGATATTTTTAAAATCGTGGCTTTTTCAAAATCGTGAACCCTAAACCCTAAACCCTAAAATATGAAACTGATTCAGAAAGTAAACGCTAAATCCTAAACCCCAACATCCTAAATACTAAGGCCAAAATGCTAACTCCTAAATCCTAAACCATAAACCATAAACCCAAATCCCTAAATCATAAAACCTAAACTCTAAACCTCAAACCTTAAACCATAAACCCTATACCCCGATCCTCGAGCCACGAAGCCCAAACCCTACCTTGAGCCTTCAACCCCAAACCATAAGAAGTGAACACTAAAGCCTTAGTCCTAACCCTAATCCCTAAACCCTATACCTTGAACTCGTGAGCCCTATACCCTTTAATCCCTAAACCTTAAGCTCTAATTAATCCAAAACCCTAAATTCTTAGTCTTAATCGCTAAAACCCTAAATGCTAAATCCTAAATACTAAACCCTCAATTGTAAAACCATAGGCTCTAAACCCTAAATGCAAAACCCTCAACCGTAAACCTCGAACCCCAAACCCTAAAACCTGATCCCTAAATCCTAACCCTAAACCCCTAAACACTAAACCCTAAACCATAAAAACTAATTCTTAAACCCTAAACCTTGATCCTGAACCCCGAGCCCCGAGCCATAATCCCTAAACACTAAACCCTAGACCACGAATCCCGAGCCCAAAACCTAAACACTAAATCCCCTGAGCCCTAAACCCTCAACCTAGAAACCTTAAAATAGTTAGATTTGGAAAAAGTTGGTATTTTTAAAAAGTTGGGATTTTCAAAAAGTCAAGATTTTTAAAAGTTCATATTTTAAAAACTTGAGATTTACAAAAAGTCAAAACTTTTTAAAAAGTTACAATTTTAATAAAATTTGTTTTTTTGAAATATCTAGATTTTAAAAATGTTGGGACTTTGAAAATGTTAAGATTTTCAAACAAGTTAGGGTTTTCAAAAAATGAATATTTCAAAAGTCAAGATTTTTGAATAGTTTGTATTTTTGAGAGAGTTAGGCTTTTCACATTTTTGAAGAGTATCGGTTTTTAAAAAGTCAAGATTTTTAAAATCTCGACATTTTCAAAAAAAGTTAGGATTTTTGAAAAAATAGGATATTAAAATTTGATATTTTCCAAAAGTCGTGATTTTGTGAAAGTGAATATTTTCGAAAAATTTAATATTTTTGAAAAGTTAGGATTTTAAAAAAGTCAAGATTTTGGAACATGTTGGGATTTTAAAACATAAAGATTTTTAAAAAGTCAAATTTTTTAATAAGTCAAGATATTTGAAAAAAGTCGGGATATTCAAAAAGTCAAGAAATTTGAAAAAGTCCCGATTTTTAATATTGGAGGTTTTGAAAAATATTAATTTTTTTAAAAAGTAAAGATTTTCATTAAAAAAAGACATTTTTTATAATGTTGAGATTTTAGTAAATTCGAATTTTTAAGAAGTTGGGATTTCTTAAAAGTAATGATTTTCTAAAATGACATGATTTTTGAAATAAAAATGGATTTTTGAAGAAGTTATCATCTCAAAAGACTGAAGATTTCTAAAATGTAATGATACACCAAAATTACCAGCAACTTGAAAAGGTCATAACTTGTGTGCTGTGGGTGTCTGTTTGAGGCTGTTCTTTTAAACCAATTGTTTCAAAATTCTCAACTTTTTAGAAAATATCAGGATTTTAAAAAAAGTCTGGAGTTTGAATAATTTAGATTTTCCAGAAATTCTAGATTTTTTAGTATGTCACAATTTTAGAAAAAAGTCATTATTTTGCACAAAATCTTTTGAATTTACAATTTTAGGAAAAGAAAGAATTTCATAATTTTAAAAAGGTTGGGATTTTGAACAAAATTTGGGATTTCAAAAAAATTGTGATTTCAAAACAGCCAAGAACCCAAACATTAGCTAGAGACCTTAACCCCTAAACCCTAAACTTATAACCTCGAACCATGAGCCATAGACCCTAAACCATGAACACTTCGAGACCTAAACCATAAACTTTGACCCCTATGTCCTAACCCCTAAACTCGAGCCCTATACCCTATAAACCCTAAAATTAAGCTCTAATTTCTTCTAAAACCTAAATTTTGAGTCTTAAACCCTAAAACCCTAAATACTAAAACTAAATCAATCGTAAACCATGAGCCTTAAACCCTAAGTGCAAAACCCTCAATAGTAAACCTTTAACCCCAAGTCCTAAATTCAAAAAAGTGTTAGTTTGAATAATTTAGATTTTCAAGAAATTCAGTATTTTTGAGTATGTTATGACTTTTGAAAAAGTCATTATATTCCAAAAAGTTGTGTATTTCAAAAAAATTAGTAATTTAAAGAGCTTGCAATTTTAGAAAAGATAGATTTTCAAAATTCTAACAAAAATTTTAGATTTTTTTTAAAAATTGAGATTTTCAAAAAGTCTGAATCAATAAAAGGTTGGGATTTTAAAAATGTCTTGATTTAGAAAAACCCAAGAATTTTTAAAAAGTTGGGATTTTAAAAAAAGACAATATTTTGAAAAAAGTTGAAATTTTCAAATAAGTCAGGAATTAAAAAATTGAAGAGATTTTTAAATCCCAACTATTTTGTATATCCTAAAATCTTAAAAATATTTACTTTTTCAAAACTCTAACTTTTTATAAAATCGTGACATTTTCAAAAATTACAAATTTTTAAAATCACGTGTTTTTAAAAAATTGTGAACATTTTAAATTCTTGAGTTTATCACTTTTTATTTTTTTGAAATTTTTTGAAATCCTAACAGTTTCAAAATTGGGATATTTTTGAAATCATGAATTTATCAAAATCATGAACCCTAAACCATAAAAAATGAAACGCAATTCATAAAAGCTAAATCCTAAACCCCAACATCCTAAACACTAAGGCCAAAATCCTAAATCCTATACCATAAACCATAAACCCTTAACACTTAATCCTAAATCCTAAACCCTTAGCCATAAACCATAAATCTAAATCCATAAATCATAAAACATAAACTCTAATCCCCAAACCTTAAACCATAAACACTAAACCCTAAACCCTAAACCCTAAAAAGTGATACCTAAATACTTAGGCATAACCCAAAACCCTATACCTTGAACTATGAGCCCTAAGCCAAAACCCTAAACCTTTAGTTAGAGACCTAAACACTAAACTCATAACCCCAAACCTCAAACTCGATCCATGGACCTCAACCATGAACACTTTGAGACATAAACATGTACCCTACGACATAAAAACTAAACTTTGAGCCTTATACCATATAAACCCTAAACCTTAAGTTCTAATTGCTCCTAAACCATAAATTTTGAGTCTTAAACCCTAAGAACCTTGAATAATAAATCCCAAATACTAAACCCTCCATAAAAAATGAGCTCTAAACCCTAGATGCAAAACCCTCAACCAAAAACCTCAAACCCCAAACTCTAAAATCTAGTCCCTAAATCCTAACCTAAATTCTAAACCCTAAACCCAAAAACCTAATTCTTAAATAATAAACCTTCATCCCCAAACCCTAAACCGTGAACCCCGAGCCCCGAACCCTAATCCCTAAACCCTAAACCCGTAATCCTTAGCCTAAAAACCTAAACCCCAAACACTAACACTAACTCCACCGAGCCCTAAACCTCAACCTAAAAACCTTAAAATAGTTAGGTTTGGAAAAAAATTGTTATTTTGAAAACTTGGGATTTTCAAAAAGTCAAGATTTTTGAAAAAGTTAGGATTTTGAAAAACTTGAGATTTACAAAAATGTCACGACTTTTGAAAAATTTCAATTTTAAACAAAGTTGTTATTTTTGAAAACATGAAGATTCAAAAAATATTGGGACTTTGAAAATGTTAAGATTTTCAAACAAGTTGGGGTTTTTGAAAAATGAATACTTTGAAAAAGTTAGGATTTTTGAAAAGTTGAGATTTTTGAAAGAGTTGGGCTTTTCACATTTTTGAAGAGTCTAGAATTTTGAAAAAGTTAAGATTTTTGAAAAAGTTAAGATTTTGAAAAACTTAATATTTTAAAAAGGTTAGGATTTTTTTAAAAATGGGATGTTAAAATTTTTAGATTTTCTAAAAAGTCATGATTTTGTAAAAGTGAATATTTTCAAAATGTAAGGATTTTTGAAATCTCGGGAATTTTAAAAGAGTCAAGAATTTGGAAAATGTTGGGAGATAAAACAATCAAGATATTTAAGTTGGGATATTTGAATAAGTTGGGATATTTAAAAATTCTAAATTTTTATTATTTGCAATTTTCAAAAAATAAAATAAATTTAAAAGTAAGGATTTTCAAACAAGTCGACATTTTTATAAAGTTGAGATTTTATAAAATTTAGGAATTTTAAAAAGTTGGGATTTCTGAAAAAGTTTTGATTTTCAAAATGTAAAAATTTGTGAAATAGTTGTGATTTTTGAAAAAGATATAATCTCAAAAGAGTCAACATTTGAAAAATGTAGTGATGCACCAAAATTAATGCAACAACTTTAAATGAGTGTCGTTCTTCCACATAGAAAGGTTTTTTACGTTGAGGCGATTCATGAAATTTTTGAAGTACCTTGCCAAACTGCATCCAACCAAAAGAGGCCACGTTTCCTGTTTATCGAATGATATAAATTTGACCGGAGAAACACCCATCAAACCATAAAATATATTAAAAAAATTGACCATTTAAGCCCGGAGATGAAATTTTCTCCAAGGACGAAGAATTTAGAAATTTTACAAGGCTCAAATACATTCCTCTGAGCTACATTCATTCATTTTTCTTCAAATTTTTAGGGAAAAAATGACAAGGACAATGACTCCCAACTATGGAAGGTGAAAAGAATGGGAGAGCCCAAGATTTTAGATGAACAAAGAACATGAGACCTAAATTACAGACCCTTTCCAAATAAACAGAGAAATAAGGAAACAACTATGGATCCATACGTGATTCGATAACAAAAGGAAGGTCAAATGTGACAGAGACCGTAGATTGATAGATTTTTAATGGTAAAATTAGAAGAGACTATTTTGAGCACCAACAAGCCCCAAGCAAAAACCCTAAACCTTTAGGTAGAGACCTAAACTCTAAATGCTAAAATCATAACCTGAACCTCAAACCTCGAGCCATGGACCTCAACCACGAATACTGAGACCTAAACCCTAAACCTTGACCCCTAAACCCTCAATCGTAAACTATGAGCCCTAAAACCTAAAATCAAAACCCTCAACTCTAAACCTCGAAACCCAAAACCCTAAGACCTTAGCCATAAATCCTAACCATATTAAACCCTAAACATAAACCCTAAACCCTAAACCGTAAACCTTTAGCTAGAGACCTAAACCATAACCCCAAACCTCGAAACCTAAGCCATGGAACCTGAACCATTAACACCGAGACCTAAACCTTAAACCCTAACCCCTACGTCCTAAACCCCGAGGTATAATATTTAGGAATTAGCATTTATGGTTCTATGGTTTAAGACTAAAAATTTAGGGTTTAGGAGAAATAAGAGCTAAAGGTTTAGGGTTTATAGGGTATAAGGCTCAGAGTTTAGGGTTTACATCTCTAGCTAAAGGTTAAGGGTTTAGGGTTTTGTCATAGGGCTTACGGTTCAAGATATAGTAGGGTTTAGGGTTTTGGGGTTAAGATTTATTAAAAGTCATGATTTCAAAATATCACAATGTTGAAATCTGTTAGGATTTCGAAAAGTTGTGATTTTGAAAAAGTATGTATTTTCAAAAATTTATAAAAAGTTGGAATTTTGAAAATGTTTGGATTTTTAAAAATTCGGATATTCAAAATATCTTTAGTTTTGTAACTCCTGAGTTATTTGAAAATTGCATCTTTTTTAGAAATATTGTATTTTTCTTAAATCTAAACTTTCTCAAAATTCTTGGCTTTTTCAAAATCACGACTTTTTTGAAATCAAAATTTTTGTTCGAGGTTCAAGGTTCAGGTTTTGATTTTAAGGTTTAAGGTGTTTGGGCTTAGAATTAAAGGTTTATATTTTAGTGTTTAGGGATTAGGGGCTCGTGGGCTCAAGGTTCAGAGGATAGAGGTTTAGGGTTTGGGGTTGGAGATTTACGGTTGAGGGTTTTACATTTAGGGTTTAGGGCTCATAGTTTACAATTGAGGGTTTAGTATTTAGGATTTAGTATTTAGGGTTTAGGAGAAATTAGAGCTTAATGTTTATAGGGCTCACATTATAGGGTTTAGGGCATAAGGGTTAGGGTTTAGGTCTTAGTGTTCATGGTTGAGGGTCAACGGCTCATGGTTCGAGGTTATGAGTTTAGGGTTTAGAGTTTTGGTCTTTAGAATTAAAGGTTTAGAGTTTAGGGTTTTGGCCTAGGACTCACAATTCAAGTTATATAATTTAGGGTTTAGGGTTAGGCCTAAGGCTTTAGGGTTCACTGTTTAGGGTTTAACGCTCAGGATTTTTATGGTTTAAGGTTTGGGGTTTAGAGTTTAGGTTTTACAATTTATGGATTTGGGTTTATTATTTATGGCTGAGGATTTAGGGTTTAGGATTTAGTGTTAAGTGTTTATGGTTTATGGTTTATGGTTTAGGATATTGGGGTTTAGGGTTTAGCATTTAATACTCGGTGTTTCGTGGTTAGGGTTTACGGGTCAAGATTTTGAAAAACTCGTGATTTAAAAAATATCACGATTTTGAAATGGTTAGGATTTTAAAAAAGTCATGATATTAAAAAAGTTCACAATTTTAAAAAAATTGGTGATTTTTAAAAGCTCATAATTTTTAAAAACACACAATTTTATAAAAAGTTTGGATTTTACAAAAAGTAAAGATTATTAAAATGTTATGATTTTTTTAAAAATAGGATATTCAAAACAATTGCGATTTAAAAATCTCTTCAGTTTTGTGATTGCCGACTTATTTGGAAATTGCACCTTTTTTCAAAATTTTGTCTTTTTTAGAAAACCCTAACTTTCTCAAAATTCTTGGATTTTTCAAAATCACGACTTTTTGAAATCCCTCCCAAACTTTTCATAATCCCGACTCTTTTCAAAAACTCAACTTTTTCAAAACCCTAATTTTTTTGAAATTCTATCTTTTTCTAAAATTGAAAATTATTTAAAATCCTACATTTTTTGGAAAATAATGAATTTTTTAAAAATTATTTTATATTCAAAAATCTAGAACTTCTAGAAAATCTAAATTAATCAAACTCCGAATTTTTATTGGAAATCCTGACATTTTAAAAAAGTTAAGATTTTGAAAACATGTTGTTTAAAAAAATGGACTCAAACGGACACCCAGGCACAAGTTAGGACCTTTTCAAGTTCCCCGCTAATTTTGGCATACTTTTTTTAAATCTTAAATTTTTTGAGATTATATAACATTTTCAAAAATCTCAATTTTTTTGAAAATCTCAACTCTATCAAAAACGCCAACTTTTTCCAAAACCTTATAATTTTTTAAATTCACACTTTTTTAGAATTATGAAATTCTATCTTTTTCTAAAATTGCAAATTCTTTAAAATACTATTTTTTAAAATTCACAACATTTTGGAAAATAATAACTTTTTCAAAAATCATGACATATTAAAAATCCTGAATTTATGGAAAATCTAAATTATTCAAACTCCCGACTTATTTTTTGAAAATCTTGATATTTTAAAAAAGTTAAGATTTTTCAAACATGTGGTTTAAAAAAGGACTCAAATCCTAAGCACAAATTCTAAAAAATCCTAATTTTTTTTAAATTCACAACTTTTTGGAAAATAATAAATTTTTCAAAAATCATTACATATTCAAAATCCAAAATTTATGGAAAATCTAAATTACTCAACCTCCCAATTTTTTTTGAAAATCCTGATATTTTAAAAAAATTAAGATTTTGGAAACATGTGGTATGAGAAAAAAAGGAATCAAACGGATACCCGTAGTAGCACAAGTAATGATGTTTTCAAGTTCTGCTAATTTTGGCGCATAACTACATTTTTGAAATCTTGAGTCTTTTGAGATTATAACTTTTTTGAAAAACCCCATTTTTTTAGAATCACAACTATTTCAAAATTTGTGACATTTTCTAAAATAAAAACTTTTTCAGAATCCCAACTTTTTAAAAATTCTTTAATTTTCTAAAATTTCAACTTTATCAAAAATTCTAACTTTTTTGAAACTCCTTACTTTATAAAAATAATATTTTTTCAAAAATCACTAATATTAAAAATCAAGAGTTTTTCGATCAACTCATTAAAAAATCCCGACTTTTTCAAAAATCTTAATGTTTTAAAAATCCCAACATTTTCCAAAATCTTGACTTTTTGTAAAATCTAGACTTTTTTGAAAATCACAACTTTTTGGAGAATCTCAAATTTTTTAAAATCCCATCTTTTGAAAAATCCTAAAAATTTTGAAAATCAAGTTTTTCAAAAATTCAAACTTTCAAAAATGTGAAAATCCCAACTTTTCAAAACTACTGACTTTTTAGAAATATTCAATTTTCCAAAACCCCAACTTGTTTGAAATGTGAACATTTTCAAACTCCCAATATTTTTTAAATCTTAATGTTTTCAAAAATAAAAACTTTGTTTAAAATTGTAACTTTTTAAAAAGTCATGGCTTTTTTGAAAATCTCAAGTTTTTGAAAATGCTAACTTTTTGAAGATCCCAAGTTTTTCCAAATACCAACTTTTCCCAAAATATAACTATTTTAAAGTTTCTAGGTCGAGGGCTCAATGTTCATGGTTAGGGTTCGTGGATCAAGGCATAGGGTTTAAGAATTAGGATTTAGGGTTTTGGCATTTAAGGTTTATGGTTAGGATTTAGGGTTTAGGCTTCACGGTTTGGGGTTTAACGTTTACGGTTAAGGGTTTTAACATTTAGGGTTTATGATCAATTAGAGCTTAAGGTTTAGGGTTTATAGGGTATAGGGTTCGAGTTTAGGGTTTTTGGTTTAGGGTTTATGCTTCGTGGCTCGAGGCATCGGGGTTTAGGGTTTATGGTTTAAGGTTTGGGGTTTGGAGTTTAGGTTTTACGATTTAGGGATTTGGGTTTAAGGTTTAGGGTTTAGGATTCAGTGTTAAGAGTTTATAATTTATGGTTTAGGTTTAGGATTTAGCATTTAGGATTTAGGTTTAGGGTCGCGATTTATAAAAGGTAACAATTTAAAAAACATCTCGATTTTGATATATTTAGGATTTCAAAAAAATCAAAATTTTCAAAAAGTCTTGATTTTCAAAGATTTTGAAAGTGATAAAGTAATGAACTTAAAAGTTCACATTTTTTTAAAAACTCGTGATTTTTATAAATTAATAATTTTCCAAAAGTTAGGATTTTAAAAAAATTAGGATATTCAAAACATTTGGGATTTAAAAATCTCTTCAGTTTTTTAATTACTAGACTTATTTGAAAATTGCACCTTTTTTCAAAATCTTGTCTTTTTGAAAATCCCAACTTTTTCAAAATTCTTGGATTTTTTGAAATCATGAATTTTTTGAAATCCGAAACCTTTTCATAATACTGACTTTTTTGAAAATCTCAACTTTTTCAAAAACCTTAAATTTTTTGAAATTCTATCTTTTTCTAAAATTTCAAATTCTTTAAAATCCTTAATTTTTTAAAATTCACAACTTTTCGAAAAATAATGACATTTTCAAAAATCATGACATACAAAAAAATCTATAATTTATGGAAAATCTAAATAATTCAAACTCCCATCTTTTTTATAAATCTTGAGATTTTAAAAATTGAGATTTTTGAAACATGTGGTTTAAAAAATGGACATCAAGCACAAGTTATGACCTTTTCAAGTTCCTGCTAATTTTGACGCATCACTACATGTTATCCTGTAAAATTGACAAGGGCAATTTTGTAGATAACCATACCAAAATTTCATTTTGGTCCCCTGAGAAGGTCTATTAACGTTCAAAATGGCCTAAAAATCCTTTTCGAAAATCAAGTTTTAAAGAACTTAGCCATTTTCACCTTTTTGAACTGGGCACAAGAAATATTGTGTCGACACAACAAAATGTGCACCCCTTAGAAAATCCTTTGGCACCCTAAATGATATGTCAACATCAGAGAAGTTACGCCCCTTTGGCGTAGGGAAGGACATGTCAACATCGTTAAACATGCACCTAAAAAGTGCACTAAGGCACTGAAAAAATGATGTCAACACATTAAAATGTGCGCTAAGTAAATTCCCCAAGGTGCTAAAAACTTCATGTTGCCACCATAGGATATGCGCTTAAGGTGCTAAAGATGTTATGTTGACATTAAAGAGATTGCACCAAGGCGCATCCAAACCCGTGTCGACGTTCAAAAACCGCACCAAAGAAAGTTGGTGGCATAATAAATGCTAAATTTTCTATATATATGCGCTTAACACCTATCATTTTCATGAATTGAAAATTGTGAAAAGTATTCTTCTGCACCATCGCCTATCCATGTCACTCCCACGTTACTGCTTTTTCGAGTTTGTGGACCCTAACGTCGTCCTTCATTTTTTTAAAAACCAGTAAGTGGATTTTATCTCTCTTGTTATTGTTTGTGGTTTAGTTTCTTGGTTTTAGGGTTGTTATAATCTGAAAGGTTAAATCAAAAATGAATCAACCCCACTTCATAACCATCTAGAAACCACCTTATCCCTCCTTCTAGATCTACAAATTTGAGAAGGCTCTAGCCTCAGAAGAAACCATCCTTTATGTATCTGAGAAAGCTCTGCCTTACAAGAAATCCCTCTCCTCCTTGCCATTTTGCAAAACCAAAGGGAGAGAAAAGTCATGTTAAGAAGAAATCTGAGAAGTTATAAAGAAAGTGAGAAATCATCTAAAGACTATGGCACACTGTCCTTTCATGTTACACTCCCCACAATCGCGCCTTGGCACACTATCTTTGCATGTGACATATCCCTAACCCACACCCAGTATAACACTTAGCAATCTTGTAAAGGCGCAGGTGCATCCCAACCAACATCAACATTTGATGTTGTGTCCCCCAAATCCGTGCCAAGTAGTTTTCCTTTGGCGCATTAAGCTTCTTTGCAACATCTTCAGAAATTACACCTTGGGTGCACTTAAAAGTCATGCAACACCATCCTTTTCAGCACCCAACTAAAGCAAATTTTCTAAAGCACAGAACATGATCCTTCACACCAACATGCCATGTTGTGTGTTATAAACCTATGCCCCGTGCCTTCTCCTCGAGCTAAAACCTTTTGTGCAACACTCCTCAAAAGTGTGCCCCTCTATAACCCTTTGGCGCAGCTTTTCCCCTGTCAACACAGGCACACATTTTTACATGTTGACATCCCCAAAAGTGTACCCAACATTTTTAAGCCTCTGGAGCTTGCAATGAACTTGCACCTTGCGCCCTAAGCCTTATAATTGTTCATTTTTCTTTCTATAAGATTTCATTATGAATAACATAATGGTTGACATGGCTCTTCTATGTTGGACCTCCTTGTTTCTCCTTGTAGAACAACAATAGCCATTCTTGAGCTCACACATGTCTTCATCAAGCAAAAAGCCAACCAAGTCTAAAGGTAAAGCTAAGTTGACAAAGCAAGAGATGAAGTATAAATATCAGAAAGTCAGGATGCCTGACTCATACGTAGAGAGTGATCTCGATATCAAAGACTCCAAGCTTGGGCACATTGATATGGAAGACTTCTAGGCGAGAACTAACTAGGTCACTAGTGGCCCCTGGATGAATAAACTGGTGGGCAGTGGATTACACTTTGCAGCTGGGCTGTAGTAAGTGTTGTTAATAACGAGTTCATCATATTGGTGGCTCGATGCTATAACAAGGACACAAGATGTGTCAAGGATAAAGAGGGAACGAGCGATCATCGATCTAACAACTTCGACATTTTGAAATAACCCTGGGCATCCCTCATCACAGGCAGTACATCACCATAAGCCTAGAAGACTACAAGAAGGCATGGGATGAAAATGAGGAAAAGTGTATGCAAATGATGAACGAGCTATATCTTAAAAACAAAAAACCAGTGAGCCAATGGCCACAGACCATCCACTATAGTGACTTCAATGAGGAACTGAGTGATACAATCACCTTCCTGAGTAGAGTGTTTGGGCTTCCTGATGCCCATCATTTCCATAAATGGATGTTGAGGTACTTAGAGACCATGAGCAAGAATGTGCCTAAGCAGTGTTTTGGTTGGGGAGAAATCATCAGCGACACCATCTCTCAGCAAATTCAACAGGTCATGACAACTGGGAAGTTCTATATGAATTCCTATGTTGTATACACTACAGCATCAACAAGAGATTTCGTAGGCCTAGCTCAAAATGGGGTATGGCCCCAAGTCAAAATATATGAATACTACCTAGAGCTAAGGCTCGAGAACAACATCCCCTAGTTCTCAAAAATCAATGACACCTTCTTCTATGAGGTGATCTACCTATTGAGGCCGAATATGAGACATGGTCAAACTAGCCCCGATGTGTGGTTATCACATAAAGAAGTGGGGAGCATTATTCCTCGCTTCCCACATTCACATATCTTAGGGCGGTGAATTTTGAGGGTGAACCGACCAAGCTACCAAGGTATACGGGACCCAAGCTAATCCTCTTAAAGTTGTCAAGGTAACTAATCACATACTACAAGAGGTGCATGAAAAGAAAGAAGGGAGGAACTCCATTCAACCTTACAGGTGGGGCGAAACACTGCACCATACTGCTGGCCAAAGCACGAGAAATGTATGCCGAGCTTGAATTATCAATCAAGCACAACTTCATAGCAAGGCCTACATTCGATTGTCGGGGTTGCCTCCCAAAGGAAAAAATTGATCCTATCCATGTCCCTAAGATCGAGGACATCTACATCAACCCGACACACAAAATAGAAATCGAGTGAATGCATCACTCCAGTTAGCTCTAGAAGAGACCAAACACATGGCATGACCATCATTCCAAAAGTATTCCAAGAATCTGATCAAGAAATTGATCGGGTTTACCTCGACACGAATGGGGACAATTGGCCATTCGTAGAGATTACAGAGCCAAGGCACCAAAGACCATTCTAGAAAGGTTCAAGCACACGTTGCAGCACACCAAACATTGGTAGAAATAGAATGGTATCACCTACCTTAGGATAGATTTCATTGCTTCTCCTTCAGGAAGAGCACCTCCAAGGCTGGGTCAAGTGTCGAAGGAAAAGGGAAAGACAAGGAGGGAGAATCAAGTAAAGAAGAATCTCCTCAAAGCCCTCCTACTACTTCTGAGAAGCAAGTGGTCGACCTGGTCTCTCCAGGGTAAAGAAGAAGAGACCACTAAAGTCTCAATGGATACATCCACTCAAGATGTGGTCATAGCTATAACCACTGAGGTACCCACCATTCCTTCTTCCGCTCCTTCTCCTCCCCCTCTCGTTGAAACATCTATCCCAATGGATGTTTCTTCTTCTCTCCCTTCCTCCCTTTTATCTCCTAGCTCTTCCATCTTCTCCTCTATCATGGATCTATCGCTTAGTGTTCCCTTCATCCCATTGTAGATCCTTTCACCTCCATGTCCTTTTCTTCCCTTGTAGTAACTCCAAACCCTACAAGTAGCAGTGCGTTAGACTCCTTGTCGATGCCACCACCAAGTGTCTCAACATTCTTCACTGTGGCCTCTTTAGTTGCTTCCTGTTTCACTCTCATTTCTTCTTCCATTTCCTCTACTCCTCTCCCTTAAGTCCAATTTGGATCTCTCGACCATCCGGGTCAATTCAAGAAAAAGTTACCATAACACCAATGGACTTCTCTGTCATTCCGAAGAAGGGACCAAAGAAGTAAAAAGCTATAACTCACTTTTCAAAGAGCATTTCGGAGAGAGAGTCATGGAGATTGCATATCCTGATCCCACCAAAGAGAAGAAAGATCTGTCTCCTACAAACTTTACAGTGACTTAAGTCACAATGGGAACCTCATTTGAAAGCCTACAAGGAGAGGCCTTGTCTGTAGTAGATTCCCTTTGCAAGAAACTTCAAGAAGTAAAGGAGGAGAAGAGGATACTAAAAGAACAAAACAAACATCTTCTCCAAGCATTGCAAAGAATGGGCAATGCTCCTCCTATGACTACCACCGAGCCTATTGAAGTTTTTAGTCAGGATAAAATAAATGAATACGCCAACATTGGTAAATAAGGCACTGTAGTGTCCTTCTAGATTGAGCGAGTCCTCAAAGATAGTGAGGAAATAATCAAGAAATTCACAAGACTCTACCAGGGTATAGATCAGGAAAATAAGGAGCTACAAGCAGTAGCAGGATCCCTCTCCGAGGAGTTAGACAATGCCAGATTGCAACATGAAACATTTCAAGCAATGGTCGACTGCTCAGCTGACAACCTATTAAAGGTTAGCATCATTGATCACCTGCGGGCACACCACAAAGCTCTCGTTGCACTGGATTACTGGGTTGATCAAATGGAGTATATCCTAGAAAGGATAGACAAAATCAAGGATGAAGCCCTGGATGTAAAATATCAAATGGAGTAGACAGTTACAAAGATGGCTCCAGAGATGCTCAGTGAAGTGTTCACCTTGAGGGAGGCGATATAATCAAGATCTTCAAGGATATCGCAACACAAGGTTTTGCGCCAAAGGTCACTTTTGACCGAGAGTCTATCAATAACCTTCTGGCTTGCCGTGATTTCATTGGATACTTGATTGAGGCAAACGAAGAGTACACTGGGCTACCTGACAAGCTCAAGACTGAAAAAGAAACTTGTAAAGTTATTGGCGACCATTTCAAGGGTCCAGATCATAATCAACTTCAGATAATGATCAGCAAGTTTATGGAGTACCGAGCTCAGTGTCACATCACCTCTCCTGATCGGAAGCAAGACACTCCTTTCAAGCAAAGAGATGATGATGAATAGTTTCTCTTCTTGTGTATGCTTCGATCTTTTTGTAAAAATATTTAAAAAATATGTTGGCATTTATGATGACATCATCCATGTTGCATCATGGGATGTTGCCATCCACAAATTTTACCAAAGTCAACTTTTGACTTTTTAGATATTTTGTAAATAGTGGTTGGTATCTTTTTGTCTTCTTCCTCCTCTTCTTCTATAAATACTGGAATACTTGTATTCTAGGTGGACATTTTTGTATGAAAAAGAAGTGAAGAGAGAAATACTTTGTGCCTTCTTAATGTAAGAGATATTAATATATATGTTAAGACTTTGTGCTCAATATATGTGTTATCTCGCATTAGATATTTCTTAAGTTAGATCTATGTTTCTATTATGTTGGATTCATTCTTATTATCGTCATATGTTCATCAAGATTGCTTTATTTTTTATGTAAGTAAGTTTGGCTCATTTACTACCAACCCAAAGCATAAACCCTCTGACCTTTCCATCTTTGGAATTCATTTCTTTTCTCCCTTCAGATCTACCTTCCTCCATTCCTTCCCTCTTACATTTCTGTTCGCATTTGGAACTACCTCTACTGGGATGAGATCCCAAACCCCTGAAGTTAGAATAGTGTAGATTTGCATGCATTCTGATTGATAGAATAGCAATAAACTAGTTTCACTTTGCTGTCTCAAAGAAGGGATATGCCCTACACATTGTTGGCATGTTTCCCACGATCCGCCTAACCGATGATTTTCAAACTAACACTACATTTTTGAAATCTTGACTCTTTTGAGATTATAAATTTTTAAAAATCCCCAACTTTTTTGAAAATTGCATCTATTTCAAAATCGTGATGTTTTCAAAAATTAAAAACTTTTTTAGAAATCCCAACTTTTAAAAATTCCTAAATTTTCTAAAATCTATACTTTATCATAAATGCCGAATTTTTTAAAATCATTAATTTTTAAAAATTATATTTTTTTGAAAATGGCAAATATTAAAAGTTGGTACTTTTTTCCGAATATCTTGACTTATTCAAAAATTTTGATGTTTCAAAATCCCAACAATTTCAAAATCTTGACTTTTTTAAAAATCTTCACTTTTATAAAATCATGACTTTTTGGAAAATCTCAATTTTTTAAAAATCTCATCTTTTTAAAAATCCTAACTTTTTTTTAACATGTCAAGTTTTAAAAAAAATCTTGACTTTATCAAAAATCTAGACTCTTCAAAAATCCAATAGCTTCAAAAATGTGAAAACCCAACACTTTAGAAAATCCCAACTTTTTCAAAATATTCATTTTTAGAAAACCCCAACTTGTTTATAAATCTAAACATTTTCGAACTCCACAATTTTTTATATCTTGATGTTTTCAAAAATAACAACTTTGTTTAAAATTGCAACTTTTTCAAAATTCATGAATTTCTGGAAAATCTTAAGTTTTTGAAAATCCAAACTTTTTAAAAATCTTGACTTTTTGAAAATCCCAAGTTTTTCAAAATACCAACTTTTTCCAAAGCTAACTATTTTAAGTCTAGGTTGAGGGTTTAGGGCTAAGGGGATTTAGTGTTTAGGGTTTAGGTTTTTGAGCTCAAGATTCAAGGTTTAGGGATTAGTGTTTAGGGTTTAGGGATAAGGGCTCATAGCTCAAGGTTCGGTGGTTGAGGTTCAAGGTTTAGGGTTTGGGATTTGAGGTTTACGGTTAAGGGTTTTATATTTAGGGTTTAGGGTTGGTGGTTAACTATTGAGGATATAGTATTTAGGATTTATTATTTAGATTTTTGACGCTTTAAGACACAAAATTTAGGGTTTAGAGCAATTAGAGCTAAAGGTTTTGGGTTTATAGGGTATAAGGCTTAGAGTTTAGGGTTTAGGGCGTAGGGGTCAAGGTTTATGGTTTACGGTTTTGTCTTAGGGCTCACGGTTCAAGGTATATGGTTTAGGGTTTAAGGGTCAACATTTATAAAAATTCACGATTTTAAAATTATCACAATTTTGAAATTGTTAGGATTTCGAAAAAGTCATGATTTTCAAAAAGTCTGTATTTTGAAAGATTTTATAAAAAGTTGGAATTTTAAAAATGTTAGGATATTTTTAAAAATTAGGATATTCAAAATAGTTGGGATTTAAAAATGTCTTCAATTTTGTAATTCCCAACTTATTTGAAAATTGCACCTTTTTTCAAAATCTTGTCTTTTTTGAAAATCCTAACTTTCTGAAAATTCTTGGCTTTTTTGAAATCCCAATTTTTGTTTGAGGTTTAAGGTTATGAGTTTAGGGTTTAAGGTTTTGGCTTAGGGAACATGGTTATATAGGGTTTAGGGTTAGCCCTAAGGCTTAGGGTTAGAGGTTGAGGGTTTATTGTTTAGGGTTTAGGGCTTAGGGTAAATGGGTTTAGAATTCAAGTCTCAGGGATCACGGTTTAGGGTTTAAAGTTTATTCAAAGCTCCTGACTTTTTCAAAAAAATTGATGTTTTAAAAATCCCAACATTTTCCAAAATCTTGACTTTTAAAAAAACCTGACTTTTCAAAAATCTTAAATTTTTCGAAAATATTCACTGTTAAAAAATCACGACTTTTTGGAAAATCTAAAATTTTACAAAATCATGTCTTTTCAAAAATCCATTTTTTTAAATGTCGAGTTTTTCAAAAATCTTGACTTTTTCAATAATCTAGACTCTTCAAAATCCCTGACTCTTCAAAAATTTGAAAAGCCCAACTCTTTCAAAAATTCCAAAATTTTAAAAATCTTGACTTTTTCGAAAACCCCAACTTGTTTGAAAATATGTACATTTTCCATGTCCCCACATTTTTAAAATCTTGATGTTAACAAAACAACTTTGTTTAAAATTGCATCTTTTTTGAAAATCTCAAGATTTTAAAAATCTGAATTATTCATAAATCTTGAGTTTTAAAACTTCCCAAGTTTTCCAAATTACCAACGTTTTCTGAATCTAACTATTTTAAGGTTTCTAGGTTGAGGGCTTAGGGCTCAGGGGATTTAGTGTTTAGGGTTTAGGTTTTTTGGCTTAGGATTCGGGGTTTAAATTTTAGTGTTTAGGGTTTAGGGTATGGAGATCAAGGTTTAGGGTTTAAGAATTTGGTTTTAGTGTTTTGGGTTTTGGGGTTTAGGGTTTAGGGCTCATGGTCTACGTATGAGAGTTTCGTATTTATGATTTAGCATTTACGGTTGAAGAGTCAAAATTTAGTGTTTAGGTCTCAGTTGTCATGGTTGAGGTTCCATGGCTCAGGGTTCGAGGTTTGGGGTTATGAGTTTACGGTTTAGCGTTTAGGTCTCTAGCTAAAGGTTTAGGGTTTAGGGTTTTCTCTTAGAGCTCATGGTTCAAGGTATAGGGTTCTAAGTGAGGCCTAAGGATTTAGGGGTCACTTTTAAGGGTTTAGGTATTAAGGCTAAGGGTTTGGAGTTTAGGGTTTAGGGATTTAGTGTTTAGTATTTAGGTTTTTGGCTTTATGTTTTAGAGTTTATGGTTTAAGGTTTGGGGATTAGAGTTTAGGTTTTATGATTTAGGGTTTTGGGTTTAGAATTCAAAATTAAGGGTTTTGGTTTAGGATTTAGGATTCAAGGTTTTGGTCTTAATATTTAGGATTTTAGGGTTTAGGGTTTAGCGTTTACATCTCAAATTTCAGGTTATAGGGTTTAAGTTCGTGATTTAGTAAAATTCACGATTTCTAAACAGTTAGCATTTCAAAAAAGTCATAATTTTAAAAAATGTTGTATTTTCAAAGATTTGAAAGTGATAGAGTCATGAATTTAAAAAATTCATAATTTTTAAACATCTCGTGATTTTTTAAAAATTCATAATTTTCAAAAAAATTGTAGTTTTATAAACTGTTGGAATTTTGAAAATGTTAGGATTTTAAAAAAATTTTAAAAGACATTCAAAACAGTTGGGATTTAACAATCTCTTCAGTTTTGTAATTCTTGACTATTTTAAAAATCTTATCCTTTTTGAAAATCCAAATTTTCTCAAAATTCTTGGCTTTTTCGAAATCATGAATTTTTTGAAATCACAATTTCTGTTCAAAATCCGAATGTTTTTATAATCCTGACTTTTTTGAAAATCTCAAATTTTTAAAAATCCTAAAAAAATTAAATTCAAACTTTTTTAGAATTATGAAATTCTATCTTTTTCTAAATTTGTAAATTCTTTAAAATCCTAATTTTTTTAAATTCACAACTTTTTAAAAACTAATTTTTTTTTTTGAAAATCCCCACCTTTTCAAAAATCATGATGTTTTTAGAAAATCCAAACTTTTTCAGAAATCCTAAATTTTTAAAAATTCTTGAATTTTCTAAAATCTCAACTTTATCAAAAATGCCAATTTTTTTAAAAATCATTACCTTTTAAAAAAATTAGATTTTTTCAAAATTGGAAATATTGATAATCGGGACTTTTTCAAATATCCCAATATTTTCCAAAATCTAGAATTTTCAAAAATTGTGACTTTTTTGAAAATCTTGACTTTTCAAAATACCTAACTTTTTTTAAAATGTCAAGTTTTTCAAAAATCTTGACTTTTTCAAAAATCTAGAATCTTCAAATATCCCAACTCTTCAAAAATGTGAAAAGTCCAACTCTTTTGAAAATCCTGACTTTTGAAATATTCATTTTTCAAAACCCCAACTTGTTTGAAAATATGAACATTTTGAAAGACCCAATATTTTTTAAATGTTGATGTTTTCAAAAATAACAACTTTGTTTAAAATTGCAACTTTTTCAAAAGTTGTGACTTTTTGAAAATCTAATATTTTTGAAAATCCTGACTTTTTCAAAAATCTTGACTTTTTAAAATCCTAGGTTTTTTAAAATACCAACTTTTTTGAATTCTAACTATTTTAAGGTTTCTACATTGAGGGTTTATGGCTCAAGGATTTAGCGTTTAGGGTTTAGGTATTTGGGCTCGGGATTTGGAGTTTAAGGATTAGAGTTTAGGGCTTAGGGTTAAGGGTTGAGGGTTCAGGGTTTGGGGATCAATTTTAGTGTTTAAGAATTAGGTTTTAGGGTTTTAGAGTTTAGGTTTCGAGGTTTATGGTTGAGTGTTTTGTATTTAGGGTTGAGTATTTAGGATTTAGCTTTTAGGGTTTTAGTTTTAAGACTCAAAATTTAATGTTTAGGAGTAATTAGAGCTTAACGTTTAGGGTTTATAGGGTATAGGGCTTAGAGTTTAGAGTTTAGGGTGTAGGGGTCAGGGTTTAGGGTTTAGGTCTCAGTGTTCATGGTTGAGGGTCCATGGCTTAGGGTTAGAGGTTCACGAGTTTATGAGTTTAGGGTTTAGGGTTTAGGTATTAAGGTTTTGGCTTAGGTCTCATAGTTCAAGGTATAGGGTTTAGGGTTTAGGATTAGGCGTAAGGCTCGGATTAGGGGTTTAGGGTTTAGGGTTTTGGCTTAGGTCTCATAGTTAAAGGTATAGGGTTTAGGGTTTATAGTTAGGTGTAAGGATTTAGGATTTAAGGCTCAAGGTTAGGGGTTTAGGGTTCATGATTCAGGGACTAGATTTTAAAATTTAGGTAGGGTTCATGATTTAGGAACTAGATTTTAAGGTTTAGGTAGGGTTCATGATTCGGGGACTAGATTTTAGGGTTTATGGTTTAAGGTTTGGGAGAGTTTAGTTTTTACCATTTAGGGATTTGGGTTTATGGTTTATGCTTGTAATGGGTTTAGGATTAAGTGTTAAAGGTTTATGGTTTAGTATTTAGGGTTTTGGGCTTAGTGTTTAGGATGTTGCAACTTAGGGTTTAGTGTTTACGACTTAGTTGTCATTTTTAAGAGTCATGATTTTGAAAAAATCATGATTTCAAAAATATCCCGATTTTAAAATGTTTTGGAATTTGAATAACTCATGATTTTCAAAAAGTTTGTATTTTCAAAGATTTTTAAGTGATAAAGTCATGAATTTGAAAATTTCACAATTTTTAAAAACTTGTAATTTTTAAAAATTCGTAATTTTTGAAAAAGTCACGATTTTATAAAAGATGGAATTTTGAAAAAGTAAATATTTTGAAAATGTTAGGATTTTAAAAATATTAGGATATTCAAAATAGTTGGGATTTAAAATTCTTTTCAATTTTGTAATTCCTGACTTATTTGAAAATTGCACCTTTTTACAAAATCTTGTCTTTTTTGAAAATCCCAACTTTCTAGAAATTCTTGGCTTTTTCAAATCATGACTTTTTTGAAATCACAAATTTTGTTCAAAATCCCAACCTTTTCATACTCTTGAATTTTTTGAAAATCTCAACATTTTAAAAACCTTAAAACTTTTAAAATTCAAACTTTTTAGAATTATGAAATTTTATCTTTTACTAAAATTGCAAATTCTTTAAAATCCTATTTTTTCAAATTCACAACATTTTGATAAATAATGAATTTTTGAAAATCATGACATATACAAAAATCCAAAATTTTCAAACTCCCGACTTTTTTTTTTTTTGTAAACTTGATATTTTTAAAAATTGCTAGATTTTTGAAATATGTGGTTTAAAAAAAAAAACTCAAATGGACACCAGGAGCACAAGTTATTACCTTTTCAAGTTCCTACTAATTTTTCACAACACTACATTTTTGAAATCTGGACTCTTTTGAGATTAAAACATTTTAGAAAATCCCCACTTTTTCAAAAATCGTAACTATTTCAGAAATTGTGACATTTTTGAAAATCAAAACTTATTTAGAAATCCCAACTTTATTGAAAAATGCTTGACTTTTTTGAAAATTCTTACTTTTAAAAAAATTATATTTTTCTTGACTTATTAAAAATCCTGACTTTTTCAAAAATCTTGACGTTTTAAAAATCCCAATATTTTCCAAAATCTTGACTGAGAATCTTCACTTTTTCAAAATCACGAGTTTTTGACAAATATGAAATTTTAAAAATCCCATATTTTTAAAAATCTTAACTTTTTTGAAAATGTAATTTTTTCAAAAATATTGACTTTTTCAAAAATCACAACTCTTATAAAATGTGCAAAGCCCAACTCTTTCGAAAATTCTGACTTTTTCAAAAACCCTAACTTGTTGAAAATCTTAACATTATCAAAGTCCCAACATTTTTAAAATCTTGATGTTTTAAAAAATAACAACTTTGTTTACAATTGCAAAATTTTCAAAAGGCTTGACTTTTTTGTGAAAATCTCAAGTTTTTGAAAATCTTGACTTTTCAAAATCTTACTTTTTGAAAATCTCACGTTTTCAAAATACCAATTTTTTTCCAAATCGAACGATTTTAAAGTTTTTAGGATGAGGGTTTATGGCTTGGGGGATTTAGTGTTTAGGGTTTAGGTTTTGGGCTTAAGATTCAAGGTTTAGGTTTTAGGTATTAGGTCTTAAGAATTAGGTTTAAGGGTCTAGGGTTACGATTTAGGGCTCATATTTTAGGGTTTGGGGTTTGAGGTTTACGATTTTAGGGTTTATGATTGAGGGTTTAGTATTTAGGATTTAGAATTTAGGGTTGTCGGGTTTAAGAATCAAAATTTAGGGAAAATCTCAAATATTCATTTTTACAAAATCATGACTTTTACGAAAATCTCAATTTTTAAAAAATCTCATCTTTTCAAAAATCTTAGCTTTTTTAAAATGTCGAGTTTTTAAAAATATAGACTCTTCAAAAATCTTGACTATCAAAATGTAAAAAGCCGAACTCTTTCAAAATCCCAACTTTTCAAAAATCTTGACTTTTTCAAAATATTCAATTTTTGAAAACCCCAATCTAAACATTTTCAAAGTCCCAAATTTTTTTAAATCTTGATGTTTTCAAAAATAAAAACTTTGTTTAAAATTGTAACTTTTTCAAAAGTCGTGACTTTTTAAAAATCTCAAGTTATTGAAAATCTTGACTATTTCAAAAATCTTAACATTTTAAAAATCCCAAGTTTTTCAAAATACCAACTTTTTCCAAATCTAACTATTTTAAGGTTTCAAGGTTTAGGTTTTATGTTTTGGGTTTTAGGGTTTTGTTAAGGGTTTTGGTGTTTAGGGTTTAGGTTAGGATTTTGGGCTCAAGTTTTATGTTTTGGGGTTTGAGGTTTACAGATTTAGGGCTCATGGTTTAAGATTGAGGGTTTAGTATTTAGGATTCTTCATTTAGGGTTTTAGGGTTTAAGACTCAAAATATAGGGTTTAGGAGCAATTAGAGCTTGTTTAGGGTTTATAACGTATACTATTTAGAGTTTAGGGGTTAGGGTTTAGGGTTTAGCACTCGGTATTCAAACTTGAGGGTCCATGGTCAGGGTTCAAGGTTTGGGTTTATGAGTTTAGGGTTTAGGGTTTAGGGTTTTGGCTCATTGCTCATAGATCAATGTATAGGGTTTAGGATTAGGCCTAAGGCTTTAGGGTTCATTTTTTTAGGGTTTAGGGTTTAAGCCTCGGGGTTAGAGGTTTAGAGTTTATGGTTTAGGCTTCATGACTCAGGAATTGGGGTTTAGGGTTTATGGTTTAAGCTAAGGGTTTAGATTTTAGATTTTATGATTTAGGGATTTGTGTTTATGGTTTATGGCTGAGGGTTAAGGGTTTAGAATCCAGGTGTTAAGGGTTTATGGTTTATGGTTGAGGATGTTAGGGCTTAGGGTTTAGTGTTTATGACTCAGGTTTTAGGTTTTAGGGGTCGCGATTTATAAAAAGTCACAATTTCAAAAATATCTCGATTTTGAAATAGTTAGGATTTCAAAAAGTTATGATTTTAAAAAGTCTCTATTTTATAAAAAAATTGATTTTTTTTTGAAAATCACAAATATTAAAAATCGGTACTTTTTCAAATAACTCGACTTATTTAAAAATCATGACTTTTTAAAAAATCTTAAGATTTCAAAAATCCAAACATTTTCCAAAATCTTGAGTTTTTTGAAAATCCTGACTTTTTTGAAAATCTTCACTTTTACAAAATCATTACTTTTTAGAAAATCTATTTTTTTAAAATCTCATCTTTTTAAACATCGTAATGGTTTTTAAATCTTTGAGAGTTTTTCAAAAATCTTGACTCTCAAAAATTTTAAAAATCCCAACTCTTTTGAAATTCTCAACTTTGTAATAATCCTGACTTTTTCGAAATATTCATTTTTTGAAAACCCCAACTTGCTTTAAAATCTAAACATTTTCAAAGTCCTAACAGTTTTTAAATCTTTATGTTTTCAAAAATAACATCTTTGTTTAAAATTGCAACTTTTTAAAAAATCTTGACTTTTTGAAAATCCCAAGTTTTTCAAAATACCAACTTTTTGCAAATCTAACTATTTTAAGGTTTCTAGGTTGAGGGTTTATGGCTCAGGGGATTTATTGTTTAGGGTTTTGGTTTTTAGGCTCAGGATTCGGGGATTACGGTATAAAGTGTTTAGGGTTTAGGGATTAGGGCTCAATGATTAGGGTTCATGGCTCGGGGTTGAGGTTATGGGTTCAAGGATCAAGGTTTAGGGTTTAAGAATTAGGTTTTAGGGTTTAGGGTTTAACGGTTAAGGATTTAGGGTTTCCGATTAGTGTTTAGTGCTCGGTTTTAGGGTTTGTGGTTCGAGGTTTATGGTTATGGGTTTTTAATTTAGGGTTTAGTATTAAGCATTTACCATTAGAGCTTAAGACTCAGTTCTTAGAATTTAGGGTTTAGGAGTAATTAGAGCTTAAGGTTTATGGTTTATTAGGTATAGGGCTCAAAGTTTAGGATTTTTGGTGTAGGGGTCAATGTTTAGGCATTAGGTCTCACTATTTATAATTGAGGGTCCATGGTTCAAATGGTTCAAGGTTCACGGTTACGAGTTTAGGGTTTAGGTCTCTAGTAAAGGTTTTGGGTTTGGATATTTTATTAGGGCTCACGATTCAAGGTAGGGTTTAGGGTTAGGCTTAAGGCTATAAGATTAACATTTTAGGATTTAGGGTTTAAGGCTCAGGGATAGGGGTTTAGGGTTTTTTTTTGGTTTAGGGCTTGAGGGTTTAGGGTTTAGGCTTCATGGCTCATGGATCGGGATTCGGGGGTTTAGGCTTTAGGCTTCATGGCTCATGGATCGGGATTCGGGTTTAGGGTTTATGGTTTAAGGTTTGGGGTTTAGAGATTAGTTATTACGATTTAGGGATTTGGGTTTATGGTTTATGGCTCGTGGTTTAGGGTTAAGGATTCATTATTAAGGGTTTATGGTTTATGGTTTAATATCTAGAGGTTTGGGCTTAGTATTTAGGATGTTAGGGTTTAGGTTTTAGCGTTGATGACTCAGATTCGGGTTTTAGGGGTCACGATTTTGAAAAAGTCACATTTTGAAAAATATCCCGATTTTGAAATGGTTTGGATTTCAAAAAAATGATTTTCAAAAAGTCAGTATTTTTAAAGATTTTGAAAGTTGTAAGTCATGAATTTTGAAAAGTTGACAAACTTTAAAAAACTCATGATTTTCAAAAACTAGAGATTTTATAAAAGTAATGATTTTGAAAATTTTAGGATTTTTTTTAAAAAAATAGGATATTCTAAACAGTTGGGATTTAAAAATCTCTTCAGCTTTGTAATTCTAGACTTATTTGAAAATTGCACCTTTTTTAAAAATCTTGGCTTTTTTGAAAATCCCAACTTTCTTAAAATTCTTGACTTTTTCGAAATCACAACTTTTTTGAAATCCCAACTTTTTTTTGAAATCCCAAAGTTTTCATAATCCTGATTTTTTTAAATCTCAATTTTTTCAAAAACTCTAATTTTTTTAAATTTCAATTTTTTTTAGAATTATGAAATTCTATCTTTTTATTAAATTTCAAATTCTTTAAAATCCTAAATTTTTTTATATTCACAAATTTTTGGAAAATAATGACCTCTCCAAAATCATGACATACTAAAAAAATATAGAATTTCTGGAAAATCTAAATTATTCAAACTCCCAACTTTTTTTAAAAATAATGATATTTTGAAAAAAGTTGAGATTTTTGAAACATGTGGTTTCAAAAAGTAAATGTACATAAATGAAACTTGAAGCACAAGTTCTGATAATTTTGGTGCATCACTACATTTTTGAAATCTTGATTTTTTTGAGATTATATCTTCTTCAAAATCACAATTTTTAAAAAATTGCAAGTATTTAAAAAATTGCAAATTTTTCAAAATCAAAACTAACTTTATCAAAATGCTAACTTTTTTGAAAATCCTTTCATTTTAAATTTCTTTTTAAAATCACAAATATTAAAAATAAGATGTTTTTGAAGATCTTGACTTATTATAACAACTTAACGCTTTTAAAATCCAAATATTTTCAAAATCTTGACTTTTTAAAAATTAGACTTTCCGAAAATCTTCACTTTTACTGAAAATCAAGAATTTTTGGAAAATCTCAAAAATTTTAAAATCTGTCTTTTCAAAATTCTAACTTTTTTGAAAAAGATGAGTTTTTCAAAAATCTAGACTCTTCAAAAATAGAAAAATCCCAACTCTTTAAAAAATCCTAACTTTTTCGAAAACCTCAACTTGTTTGAAAATATGAACGTTTTCAAAGTCCCAACATTTTTAAATCTTGATGTTTTAAAAAACAAACAACTTTGTTTAAAATTGTAGCTTTTCTCAAAAGTTAAGACTTTTTTGAAAATCTCATGATTTTTAAAATCCCATGTTTTCAAAATACCAAATCTAACTATTTTAATATTTCTAGTTTGAGGGTTTAGGTCTCAAGGGATTTAGTATTTAGGGTTTAGGGAATAGGGCTCAATGCTTACGGTTCATGAGGGTTTAGGGATCAAGGTTTAGGGTTTATGGTTAGGATTTAGGGCTCAAGTTTTAGGGTTTGGGGTTTGAGGTTTACGGTTGAGGGTTTTGTATTTAGGGTTTTAGGGTTTAAGACTTAGAATTTTGGGTTTAGAAGTAATTAGAGCTTATGTTTTAGGGTTTATACGGTATAGTGCTCACAGTTGATGGTTTAGGGTGTAGAGGTCAGGGTTTAGGGTTTATGTCTTAGTATTCATGGTTGAGGGTGCATGGCTCAGGGTTCGAGATTCAAGGTTATGAGTTTAGGGTTTAGGATTTTTCTTAGGGACTCAAGGATCAAGGTGTATGGTTTATGGTTTAGGGATAGGCCTAAGGCTTTAGGATTTAATTTTTAAGGTTTAGGGCTTAGGGCTTAGGGTTTAGGATTTTAAGCTTCATGGCTCGGGGATGAGGGTTTAGGGTTTATGGTTTAAGGTTTGGGGTTTATAGTTTAGGTTTTATGATTTAGGGATTTGGGTTTATGGTTTATGGCTGAGGGTTTTGGGTTTAGGATTAAGTGTTAAGTGTTTATGGTTTAGGATTTAGGGTTTTGGGCTTAGTGTTTAGGATGTTGGGGTTTAGGATTTAGTGTTTATGACTCAGGTTTCAAGTTTTAGGGTTTAGTGTTTAAGGGTCACAATTTTGAAAAAAGTCACGATTTAAAAATATCCCAATTTTGAAACAGTTGGGATTTTAAAAAATACATGATTTTTAAAAAGTCTGTATTTTTTGAAAAAGTCGCTATTTTATAAAAAGTTTAAATTTTAAAAAAGTAAAGATTTGTAAATTCTTTGGATTGTAAAAAAATTATGATATTCAAAACAGTTGGGATTTGAAAATCTCTTTAGTTTTGAAATCCAAATTTTTGTTCAAAATCCCAACCTTTTCATAATCCTGACTTTGTTGAAAATTTCAACTTTTTCAAAATTCCTAAACTTTTTGAAATTCAAACTTTTTTAGAATTATTAAATTCTATCTTTTTCTAAAATTGCAAATTCTTTAAAATCCTAATTTTATTTTAAATTTACAACTTTTTTTTAAAATAATGACTTTTTCAAAAAACATGACATATTAAAAAAACAAATTAATGGAAAATCTAGATTATTCAAACTTCCATCTTTTTTTTGAAAATATGAACTCAAACAGACACACGTAGCACAAGTTATGACCTTTTCAAGTTCCTATAATTTTGGCACATCACTACATTTTTAAAATGTTGACTTTTTTGAGATTATAAATTTTTTAGAAATCACAACTATTTCAAAAATCTCGACGTTTTTGAAAATCAAAACTTTTTCTGAAATCCCAACATTTTAAAAATTCCTGAATTTTATAAAATCTCAAATTTACAAAAATGCCGAGTTTTTTGAAACTCCTTACATTTTAAAAATTATAATTTTTTTGAAAATCACAAATATTAAAAATCAGGAATTTTTTAATATCCTGAGTTTTTCAAAAATCTTGACGTTTTAAAAATCCCAACATTTTTCAAAATCTAGAATTCTTTGAAAATCCTGACTTTTTAAAAATGTCAAATTTTTAAAAAATCTTGATTTTTCAAAAATCCTAACTCTTCAAAAACACCAACTTGTTTGAAAATATGATCATTTTCAAAGTCCCAACATTTTTTAAATCTTGATGTTCTTAAAAATAACAACTTCGTTTAAAATAAAAAAATTGACGGTTTTAAAACTCTCAAGTTTTTCAAAATCCCGACTTTTTCAAAAAAATTGACTTTTTTAAAATTCCAAGTTTTTCAAAATACTAACTTTTTCTAAATATAACTATTTTAAGGTTTCTAGGTTGAGGGTTTAGGGTTTAGGGATTAGGGCTCAGGGCTCAGGGCTCAAGGTTAAGGGTCGAGGTTTAGGGTTTGGGGATCAAGGTTTAGGGTTTAAGAATTAGGTCTAAAGGTTTAGGGTTTAGGGGTTTAGGGTAAGGATTTAGGGCTCAAGGTTTATAATTGAAGGTTTAGTATTTAGGATTTATCATTTAGGGTTTAAGACTTAGAATTTAGGGTTTAAGATCAATTAGAGCTTAACGTTTAGTGTTTATAGGTTATAGGGTGTAGGGGTCTTGGTGTAGGGTTTTGGTCTTAGTGTTCATGGTTGAGGATCCATGGCTTAGGGTTCAAGGTTCGGGGTTATAAGTTTAGGGTTTAGGGTTTAGGGTTTTTTCTTAGGGCCTATGGTTCAAGGTATAGGGATTAGGGTTTAGGGTTAGGCCTAACATTTTAGCATTCACTATTTAGAATGTAGGGTTTATTGTTTAGGATTAAGGGTTTAGGCTTTATGGCTCAAGGATCAGGGTTTATGTTGTAAGGTTTAGGGTTTAAAGTTTAGGTTTTTGATTTAGGGATTTGGGTTTATGGTTTATGGTTTAGGATTTAGGGTTTTGGGCTTAGTATTTAGGATGTTGGTGTTTACGGTTTAGCGTTTATGAATGAGGTTTCAAGTTAAGGGTTTTACGGGTCACGATTTTGAAATAATCACGATTTAAAAAATATATTGATTTTAAAATAATTAGAATTTCCAAAAATTCATGATTTTAAAACATTCTTTATTTTCAAATATTTTGAAAGTGAATTGAAAAAAACTTATGATTTTTTAAAAATTTGTAATTTCAAAAGAAAACGCAATTTTATAAAAAGTTGGAATTTTGAAAAAGTAAAGATTTTAAAATGTTAGGATTTTAAAAAAGGATATTCAAAACAATTTGGATATAAAATCTTCTTAAGTTTTGCAATTCACAACTTGAAAATTGCACCCTATTCCAAAATCTTGTCTTTTTTGAAAATCCCAACTTTCTTAAAATTCTTGGCTTTTTCGAAATCATGACTTTTTTGAAATTCTCATCTTTTCGAAAACCCTTTTTTTTTAAAAAAAATTTGAAAATTTTTTAGAATTATGAAATTTTATAAAATCCTAAATTTTTTAAATTCACAACTTTTTGGAAAATAATAACTTTTTCAAAAATCATGACATATTCAAAAATCTAGAATTTCTGGAAAATCTAAATTATTCAAACTCCTAACTTTTTTTACAAAATATTGATATTTTAAAAAGTTGAGATTTTTGAAACATGTGGTTTAAAAAAATAGACTCAAATGGACACCTGGAGCACAAGTTATGACCTTTTCAAGTTCCTTCTAATTTTGGTGCAACACTACATTTTTTAAATCTTGACTTTTTTGAGATTATAACTTTTTCAAAATTCATGACGTTTTCAAAAATTAAAACTTTTTTAGAAATCCCAAATTTTAACAATTTCATGAATTTGAAGAAATCTCAAATTTATCAAAGATGCAAACTTTTTTAACAAATTATATTTTTTCATAAATCACAAATATTAAAAATCGGGCTTTTTCAAATATCCCGACTTATTCAAAAATCTTGACATTTTAAAAATCCCAACATTTACAAAAATCTTGATATTTTTGAAAATCCTAACTTTTTTGAAAATCTTCACTTTTACAAAATCATGACTTTTTGGAAAATCTCAATTTTTAAAATTCCTATCTTTTCAAAAATCCTAACTTTTTTGAAAATGTTGAGTTTTTAAAAATTCTTGACTTTTTCAAAAATCTTCACTTCAAAAATGTGAAAAGACCAGCTCTTTTGAAAATTCATACTTTTCAAAAATTCTCACTTTTTTAAAAACCCCAATTTGTTTGAAAATTAGAAAAACATTGAATTTCACAATTCTAAAAAAGTTAGAATTTTTTTAAAATTATGGTTTTGAAAAACTTGATATTTTCAAAATGTCGGGATTATGAATAGGTTGGGATTTCGAACAAAAATTGGGATTTCAAAAAAGTCGTGATTTTGAAAAAGCCAAGAATTTTGAGAAACATGGGATTTTCAAAAACACAAGATTTTGAAAAAAGGTGTGCAATTTTCAAATAAGTCATGAATTACAAAACTTAAGAGATTTTAAATCCCAACTATTTTTAATATCCTAATTTTTTTCTAAAATCCTAACATTTTAAAAATCTTTACTTTTTATAAAATCGATACTTTTTCAAGAATTACGAACTTATAAAAAGTCACGAGTTTTTTTAAAATTGTGAACTTTTTAAATTAATAACTTAATCACTTTCAAAAATTTTTGAAAATACAAACTTTTTGAAATTTACTTTTTCAAAATCCTTTTTCAAAATCATGACCCCTAAACCTAAAAACCTAAAACCTGAGTCGTGAAAACTGAACCCTAAACCCCAACATTTTAAACACTAAGCCTAAAACCTTAAATCCTAAACCATAAACCCTCAATACTAAATCCTAAACCCTTAGCCATAAAACCAAATCCCTAAATAGTAAAACCTAAACTCTAAACCCAAAACCCCTAACCTTGAGACTTAAACCCTACAACCTTAGGCCTAACCCTATACCTTTAGCTAGAGAACTAAACCCTAAACCTCAAACCATGACCCATGGACCCTCAACCATGAACACCGAGACCTAAACCCTAAAAACCGTAATATTTGAGCCATATACCTTATAAACCCTAAAACTTAAGCTATAATTGCTCCTAAACCCTAAATTCTGAGTCTTAAACCTTAAATGCTAATCCTAAATACTAAACCCTCAATCGTAAACCAAGAGCCCGAAACCCTAAACACTAAATCCCCTGAGCCCTAAACCCTCAATATAGAAACCTTGAAATAGTTAGATTTGGAAAATTTTGGTATTTTGAAAAACTTTGAATTTTCAAAAAGTAAAGATTTTGAAAAAGTAGGGATTTTCAAAAAAGTCACGACTTTTGAAAAAGTTGCAATTTTTAAAAAGTTATTATTTTCAAAAAAGTTGGGATTTTTGAAAAAGTTATAATCTCTAAAGATTAAAGATTTCCAAAAATTAGTGATACGCCAAAATTAGTAGGATCTCCAAAAGGTCATAACTTGTGCTCCAGGTGTCCATTTGAGTCCGTTTTTTTTTAAACCACATGTTTCAAAATTCTCATTATTTTTTCTCAAACCCTAAACTTGTATCCCGTAATCCTAAGCCCCGAATCTTGAGCCCAAAACCTACACCCTAAATCCTCTGAGCCCTAAATCCTCAACCTAGAAACCTTACAAGAGTTAGTTTTGGTGAAAGTTGGTATTTTGAAAAACTAGTGATTTTCAAAAATTCAAGATTTTGAAAAAGTCAGGATTTTCAAAAACATGGGATTTTCAAAAAAGTCACGACTTTTGAAAAAGTTGTAAATTTTGAAAACATCAAGATTTTAAAAATGTTGGGACTTTGAAAATGTTCAGACTTCCAAACAAGTTGGGGTTTTTGAAAATTGAATATTTCAAAAACTCCGAGTTTTTTCAAAAGTTGGGATTTTCATATTTTTGAAGAGTCAAGATTTTTTAAGAGTTTGGATTTTTGAAAAACTCAACATTTTCAAAAATGGTAGAATTTTTGAAAAGACAGGATTTTAAAAATTTGAGATTTTCCAAAAAGTCGTGATTTTGTAAAAGTTAAGATTTTCGAAAAAGTTAGATTTTCAAAAAAGTCAAGATTTTTGAAAAAGTCAAAGATTTTAAAATAAGTCAAGATATTCGAAAAAGTCACAATTTTTTAAATAGTTGCGATTTTTAAAAAGTTGGGATTTTCAAAATAGTTATAATCTCAAAAGAGTAAAGATTTCAAAAATATAACGATGTGCCAAAATTAGCGGGAACTCTAAAAGATCATAACTTGTGCTCCAGGTGTTCATTTGATTATGTTTTTTTCAAACCACATGTTTCAAAATTCTCAACTTTTTTAAAATATTAGGATTTTAAAAAAAAATTGATGTTTGAATATGTCATGATTTTTAGAAAAGTCATTATTATCCAAAAATGTGTGAAATTAAAAAAATTTAGTATTTTAAAGAATTTGCAATTTTAGAAAAAGATAGAATTTCATAATTCTAAAAAAGTTTGAATTTCAAAATTTTATGGTTTTTGAAAAAGTTGAGATTTTAAAAAAAATCAAGATTATGAAAAAGGATGGGATTTCAAAAAATTCGTGATTTTGAAAAAGCCAATTTTTTTGAGAAAGTTAGAATTTTCAAAAAAGACAAGAATTTGAAAAAAGGTGCAATTTTCAAATAAGTCGAGAATTATAAAAGTGAAAAGATTTTTAAATCACAATTGTTTTGAATATCCTATTTTTTGTAAAATCCTAACATTTTCAAAATCTTTAATTTTTCAAAATTCCATAGTTTTATATAATCGTGTCTTTTTAAAAATTACGAATTTTTACAAAACCATAAGTTTTTTGAAAATTGTGAATTTTTTAAATGCACGACTTTATCACTTTCAAAAAATTGAAAATACAGACTTTTTCAAATCCCAAATATTTAAAAATGGGGATATTTTTGAAATCATGACTTTTTCAAAATTGTGACCCCTAAACCCTAAAACCTGAAACCCGAGTTGTAAATGCTAAACCCTAAACCCAAACATCATAAACACTAAGCAAAAACCCTAAATCCTAAACAATAAAGACAAAACTCATTAACATTGAATCCTAAAGTCTAAACCCTTAGTCATAAACCATAAACCCAAATTCCTAAATCGTAATACCTAAACTCTAAACTCCAAACCTTAAATTATAATCCCTAAATGTTGATCCCTGAGCCATGAAGCCCTAAACCCTATACTTTGAACCATGAGCCTTAAGCCAAAACCCTAAACACTAAACTTTTAGCTAGAGACCTAAACCCTAAACTCATAACCCCAAACCTCGAACCCTGAGCAATGAACCCTCATCCATGAACACTGAGACCTAAACCCCTACACCCTATATACACTAAACCTTAACTTTAATTGCTCCTAAACCATGAATTTTGAGTTTAAACCCTAAAACCCAAAATGCTAAATCGTAAATACTAAACCCTCAATTGTAAACCATGAGGCCTAAACCCTAAGTGTAAAATGCTCAACCCTAAACATTGAACCCCAAAACCTAAATACTAAGCCTTAAATAGTTAGATTTGGAAAAAGTTGGTGTTTTTAAAAGCGGGGAATTTAGAAAAGTCAAGATTTTTGACAAAGTTAAGATTTTCAAAAACTTCAGATTTTAAAAATTTCAAGTCTTTTGAAAATGTTGCAATTTTAAACATAGTTTTTATTTTTGAAAACATCACGATTTTAAAAATGTTCGGACTTCAAAAAATTTCAGATTTTTAAACAAGTTGGTATTTTCAAAAATGAATATTTCAAAAACTTCAAGATATTTGAAAAGTTGGGATTTTCGAAAGAGTTGGGCTTTTCATATTTTTCAAGAGTCTGGATTTTCTAAAAAGTGAAGATTTTTTAAAAACTCGACATTTTAAAAAAAGTTAGGATGTTTGAAAAGACGGGATTTTTAAAAAATTGAGATTTTTGAAAAGTCAAGTTTCCAAAAAAGTTCAACATTTTGGAAAATGTTGGGATTTTTAAAACGTTGATTTTGAAAAAGTCAGGATATTAAAAAAAGTCCCAATTTTTAATATTTGTAATTTTTGAAAAATATATATTTTTTAAAAACGTAAAATTTTTCAAAAAACGCGTCGGCATTTTTATAAAGTTGAGATTTTCGAATATTTAGGAATTTTTAAAAAGTTGCGATTTACGAAAAAGTTTTGATTTTCAAAAATTTCAGGATTTTTGAAATAGTTACGATTTTGAAAAAGTTATAGTCTCAAAAGAGTCAAGATTTCAAAAATGTTGTGATGCACAAAAATTAGCAGGAACTCCAAAATGACATTAACTTGTTTCAAAAATGTTGTGATGTGCCAAAATTAGTAGGAACTCCGGGTGTCCGTTTGAGTCTATTTTTTTTAAAGCACATGTTATAAAAAACTTTTTTAAAATATCATGATTTTCTACAAAAAGTCAGTAGTTTGAATAATTTAGATTTTCTAGAAATTCTGGATTTTTTAATATGTCATGATTTTTAAAAAAGGTCATTATTTTCAAAAAAGTTGAGAATTTTGAAAAATTTAGGATTTTAGAAAATTTGCAATTTTAGAAAAAGATAGAATTTAATAATTCAAAAAAAGTTCAAATATCAAATATTTTAAGGTTTTTGAAAAATTTGAAATTTTCAACAAAGTCAAGATTATGAAAAGGTTGGGATTTCAAAAAAAGGTGTGATTTCAAAAATCTTGGATTTTCATAAAAGACATTTTTGAAATTTTAATTTTTAAAAATTCCAACTTTCTATAAAATTGTGAATTTTTCGAAGATTACGAATTTTTAAAAATTGTGAACTTTTTAAATTCATGACTTTATCACTTTGAAATCGAGATATTTTTAAAATCGTGACTTTTTCAAAATCGCAATCCCTAAACCTAAAACTAAAAACACAAACACTTTGAGTCATAAGCACTAAAATGTAAAACCCAACATCCTAATCTATAAGCCCAAAACCCTTAATCCTAAACCATAAATAAAAATCCCTAAATCATGAAACCTAAACTCTAAATCCCAAACCTTAAACCATAAACCGTATAAACCTTGATCCCTAAGCCATGAAGCCTAAACCGTAAACCCTAAACCCCTAACCTTGAGCCTTAAACTTTAAACCCTAAACAAGGAACCCTAAATCCTTAGGCCTTAGCCTAAACCCTAAACCCTATACCTTGAAGTGTGACCCTAAGACAAAATCATAAACCCTAAACTCATAACCACGAAACTCAAACCTTAAGCTATAGACGCTCAACCACGAATATTGAGTCCCAAACCCTAAACTCTGAGCCCTATACCCTATAAACCCTAAACTGTAATCTCTAATTACTCATAAATCCTAAATTTTGAGCACTCAACCCTAAAACCGTAAATGATAAATCCTAAATACTAAACCCTACATCATAAACCATGAGCCCTAAAAAAATTTAAAACTCTCAACCATAAACATCGACCCCAAAATCGAAAACTTGAGCCCTATATCCTAACCCTAAACCTTGATCTCCGAACACTAAACCTCAACTCTAAACCATGAGCCCTGAACCTTGAACCCTAATCCCTAAACGCTAAACCCTAAACCTAAACACTAAATCTCATGAGCTCTAAACCCTCAACCTCGAAACCTTAAAATTGTTAGAGTTGGAAAAACTTGGTATTTTGAATATCTTGGGATTTTTAAAAAGTCGAGATTTTTGAAAAAGATAGGATTTTCAAAAAAACTTGAGATTTTCAAAAAAGTCACAACTTTTGAAAAAGTTGCAATTTTAAACAAAGTTGTTATTTTTTAAAACATAAAAATTTAAAAATGTTGGGACTTTGAAAATGTTCATATTTTCAAACAAGATGGTGTTTTTAATATTTTAAAAAGTCAATATTTTTGAAAAGTTGGGATTTTTGAAGAGTCTGGATTTTTGAAAAAGTCAATATTTTTGAAAAATTCAACATTTTCAAAAAAGTTGGTATTTTTGAAAAGATGGGACTTTACAAAAACAAGACTTTTTTAAAACCTCAATATTTTTGAAAAAAAGGATATTTGAAAAAGTCCCGATTTGTAATGTTTTTTATTTTTTTAAAAATATGATTTTTTGAAAAAGTAATGTTCAAAAAAGTTAGAATTTTTTATAAATTTGATATTTTAGAAAATTTAGAAAATTTCAAAATGTTGGAATTTCTAAAAAATTTTCAAACCACATGTTTCAAAAATCTCAACTTTTTTAAAATATCAGGATTTTAAGAATAAAAGTCGGGAGTTTCAATAATTTTAGGAAAAGATATCCCTAAGCCCTGAGCCCTAAACCCATAACCCTGAGCCTTAAATCCTAAACCCTAAACCTTAAACCATGAGCCCAAAGCCAAAACCCTAAACATTCTGCTAGAGACCTAAACAATAAACCCTAAACTCATAACCTGAACCTCGAACCCTGAGCCATAGACCCTCAACCATGAACAGTGAGACCTAAACATTGAAACCTAACCCAAGCTAATCTTTCTGTATAATATACATAAGGATGATGTAAATAATCTAAAAATTCAAACGTATTTGCTTTTAAAAAAGAAGTTCTCAATGAATTTTTATTAGATAGTTTTAAAGGATTTAACCAATTGTCTCGATTATTGAATATTCTCGAAATACCAGTGCCTAAACCATATAAACCCTAAACCTTAAGCTCTAATTACTCCTAAACCCTAAATTCTAAGTCTTAAACCTGAAAACCCTAAATGTTAAATCCTTAATACTAAACTCTCAATCGTAAACCATGAGCCCTAAAGCCTAAGTGCAAAACCCTCAACCTTAAATCTCAAACCCTAAACCCTAAAACTTGAGACCTAAATCCTAACACTAAACCCTAAAACCTAATTCTTAAATCCTAAACCTCACCCTAAACACTGAACGTTGAACCCTAAGCTTTGACCCTTAATCCCTCTACCCTAAACACTAAACGTTGAACCTTGAACCCTAAACCCTAAACTCTAAACTGTAAACCCCGAATTCTGAGCCCAAAAACCTAAACCCTAAACATTAAATCCCCTTAGCCCTAAACCCTCAATCTAGAAACCTTAAAATAGTTAGATTAGGAAAAATTTGGTATTTTAAAAATCTTGGGATTTTCAAAAAGTCAATATTTTTGAAGAAGTCAAGATTTTCAAAAAAGTCACAAATTTTGAAAAGGTTGCAATTTTAAACAAACTTGCTATTATTGAAAACATCAAGATTTTAAAATGTTGGGACTTTGAAAATGTTCAGATTTTCAAACAAGTTGGGGTTTTTGACAAATGAATATTTCAAATAAGTCATGATTTTTGAAAAGTTGGGATTTTGTAAAGAGTTGGGCTTTTCACATTTTTGAAGAGTCTGGATTCTTAGAAAAGTCAATATTTTTTAAAAACTCGATATTTTAAAAAAGTTAGGATTTTTGAAAAGACGGATTTTAAAAAAATTGAGATTTTCAAAAAAGTCATGATTTTTCAAAAGTGAAGATTTTCAAAAAGTCAAGATTTTGGAAAATGTTGGGATTTTGAAAACTTCAATTTTTTTGAAAAAGTTAGGATTTTTGAATAAATCTGGATATTCAAAAAAGTCTCAATTTTTAATATTTATGATTTTCTAAAAAATATGATTTTATCAAAAAAGTAAGGATTTTCAAAAAAGTTGATTTTTGATAAAGTTGAGATTTTAGAAAATTCAGGAATTTTTGAAAAGTTGGTATTTTTGAAAAAGTTTTGATTTTTGAAAATGTCGTGATTTTTTAAAAAGTTGCGATTTTCAAAAAAGTTCTAATCTCAACTTTTTTAAAATATAAGGATTTTCAAAAAAAGTCAAAAGTTTGAATAATTTAGATTTTCCAAAAATTATGAAATAATTTTTTTAGGATTTTAAAGAATTTGGAATTTTAGAAAAAGATAGAACCTTGAACCCTGATCCCTAATCCTTAAACCATAAACACTAAACCCTAAACCCCGATTCTTGAGACCAAAAACCTAAATCCTAAACACTAAATCCCTTGAGCCCTAAACCCTCAACCTAGAAACCTTAAAATACATAGATTTGGAAAAGGTTGGTATTTTGAAAAACTTGGGATTTTCAAAATGTCAAGATTTTTGAAAAAGTTAGGATTTTAAAAAACTTGAGATTTTCAAAAAGTCATGACTTTTTAAAAAGTTGTAATTTTAAACAAAGTTGTTATTTTTGAAAACATCAAGATTTAAACAATGTTGGGACTTTGAAAACTTTTGGATATTCAAACAAATTAGGTTTTTCGAAAAGTGAATATTTCAAAAAAGTTAAGAGTTTTGAAAGAGTTGGGCTTTTCAAAATTCAAATTTTTGAAGGGTCGAGATTTTTTAAGATTCTGGATGTTTGAAAAACTTGACATATTTTTTATTTATGAAATTGTTTTTTAAAGGATTTTCAAAAAAGTCGGCATTTTTATAAAGTTGTGATTTTAAAAATTTGGGAATTTTTAAAATGTCGGGAGTTCTAAAAAAGTTTTAATTTTAAAAAATGTCTCACTTTTTTAAAAATAGTTATGATTTTCAAAATATTTATAACGCCAAAAATGTCAAGATTTCAAAAATGTAGTGATGCGCCAAAATTAAGCAGAACTTGAAAACGTCATAACTTGTGCTCCGGGTGTCCTTTTGAGTCCATGTTTTTTAAAACACATGTTTCAAAAATATCAACTTTGTTAAATATCAAGGTTTTCAAAAAAAAGTCGAGAGTTTGAATAATTTAGATTTTCAAGAAATTCTAGATTTTCCAATATGTCATGATTTTTGAAAAAGTCACTATTTTCCAAAAAGTTGTGAATTTCAAAACATTTAGGATTTTTAAGAATTTGCAATTTTAGATAAAGATAGGAATTTCATAATTCCAAAAAAGTTTGAATTTCCAAAATTATAGGGTTTTTGAAAAAGTTGACATTTGCTCGTAACTTGTGCTCCAGGTGTCTGTTTGACTCATTTTTTTATGAAACCACATGTTTAAAAAATCCCAACTTTTTTAAAATATTAGGATTTTAAAATAAAAGTCAGGTGTTTGAATAATTTAAAATTTCCATAAATTCTAGATTTTTGAATATGTCATCATTTTTGAAAAAGTCATTATTTTCAAAAAAATAGGATTTAAAAGAATTCACAATTTTAGAAAAAGAAAGAATTTAGTAATTCTAAAAAAATTGAACTTTTAAAAATTTAAGGGTTTTTGAAAAAGTTGAAATTTTAAAAAAAGTTAGGATTATGAAAAGGTTGGGATTTCGAAAAAAAAATTGGATTTCAAAAAACACGTGATTCTGAAAAAGCCAAATTTTTTGAAAGAGTAGGGATTTTTAAAAAGACAAGATTTTGAAAAAAGGTCCAATTTTAAAATAAATCAGGAATTAAATAACTAATGAGATTTTTAAACATTGTGAAATTTTCAAATTCATGACTTTATCACTTTAAAAATCTTTGAAAATATAGAAATTTTTAAAATCACGACTTTTTCAAAATCTTGATATTTTTGAAATCATGAATTTTTTAGAAATAGTGATACCCGAGTGGTAAACGCTAAACCCAAAACCCTAAATCCTAAACTATAAACCATATACCCTTAACATTGAATCCTAAACCCTCAACCATAAACCATAAACCCAAATCCCTAAATCGTAAAACCTAAACTCTAAACCCCAAACCTTAAACCACAATCCCTAACCCCTGATCCCTGAGCTATGAACCCTAAACCCTAAGTTCTAAACCCTAAAAATAAACTCTAAACCCCTAACCCTAAGCCTTAGGCCTAACCCTAAACCCTATACATTGAACCGTGAGCCCTAAGACAAAACCCTAAACCCTAAACCTTTAGCTAGAGACCTAAACACTAAACTCTAAAATAATAACCCCAAACCTCTAACCCTAAGCCATGGACCCTCAACCATGAACATTGAGACCCAAACCCTAAACCCTAAACTCTGAGCCCTATACCCTATAAACCCTTAACCTTAATTTTTTTTAAAAGTAAGGATTTTTAAAAAGTTGACATTTTTGATAAAGTTGAGATTTTGAAAATTCAGTAATTTAAAAAAAAACCAATTTTCAAAAAAGTTGGAATTTTCGAAAAGGTTATAATCTCAAAAAAATCAAGGGTTCAAAAATGTAGTGATGCACCAAAACTAGCAGGAACTTGAAAAGGTCATAACTTGTGCTCCGGGTGTCCATTTGAGTCTTTTTTTTTAAACCACATTTTTCAAAAATCTCAATTTATGTAAAATAACAAGATTTGAAAAAAAAAGTCGGAGTTTGAATAATTTAATATGTCATGATTTTTTAAAATTCATTAATTTCTAAAAAGTTTTGAATTTCAAAAAATTAAGGATTTTAAATAATTTGCACTTTTAGGAAAAGATATAATTTCATAATTGTAAAAATGTTCATATTTCAAAAAATTTAGGGTTTTTGAAAAAGTTGAGATTTTAAAAAAGTAAGGATTATGAAAAGCTTAGGATTTCGAACAAAAATTGGCATTTTCAAAAAGATAAGATTTTGAAAAAAGGTACAATTTTCAAGTAAGTCAGGAATTCAAAACTGAATAAATTTTTAAATCCCAACTATTTTGAATATCCTATTTTTTTTGAAAATACTAAAATTTTAAAAATCTTTACATTTTTACAATTCGAACTTTTTATTAAATCCCAATTGTTTTTAATGACTTTATCACTTCCAAAATCTTTGAAAATAAAAACTTTTTTAAAATCACGACATTTTCAAAATCCTAACTGTCTCAAAATCAGGATATTTAAAATCGTGACTTTTTCAAAATCACAACCACTAAACATTAAACCCTAAACTTGAATACTAAGTCATAAACGCTAAACTCTAAACCCTAACATCCTAAACACTAAGCCCAAAACCCTAAATCCTTAACCATAAAACAAAAACCATAAACCCTTAACACTGAATCCTAAACCCTAAACCCAAATCCATAAAGCGTAGAACCTAAACTCTAAACCCCAAACCTTAAAACATAACACCATAATTGCTGATCCCTTAGCCATGAAGACTAAACCCTAAACAATAAATAGTAAACCCCTAACCCTGAGCCTTAAACCCTAAACAGTGAACCCTAAATCCTAAACCCTACCTTGAACCTTTAGCTAGAGACGTAAACCCCAAACCCTAAACTCGTGACCATGAACCTTAAACCCTCGGCCATAAACCTCAACCATGAATACGATACCTAAACCCTAAATCCTGACCCCTACACCATACTCTTAGCACTATACCCTATAAAACCTAATCCATAAGCTCTAATTTCTCCCAAACCCTAAATTATGAGTATTAAACACTAAAACACTAAATGCTAAATCCTAAATACTAAACCCTCAATCGTAAATCATTAGCCCTAAACCCTAAATGCAAAACCATCAACCCTAAACATGGAACCCCAAACCCTAACCCCTAAAACCTAATTCTTAAACCCTAAACCCTCATCCCTGAATCTAGAACCTTGGCCCCAAACCCAGAACCTTCATCCCTGAACACTCAACCTTAAACCTCGAAAAAAAAAGTTATTTTTAAAAATTGATTTTCAAAAAGTCAGGATTTTCCAAAACTTGAGATTTTCAAAAAAGTCACTACTTTTGAAAAATTTGTTATTTTTGAAAACATCAAGATTCAAAGAATGTAGGGACTTTAAAATGTTCAGATTTTTAAAAAAATGGGTTTTTCTAAAAAAGAATATTTTGAAAAAGTCAGGATGTTTGAAAAGTTGGTATTTTAGAAAGAGTTGGGTTTTTCAATTTTTGTAGAGTCTTGATTTTTGAAAAACTCGACATTTTAAAAAAAGATTGGATTTTTGAAAAGACATAATTTTTAAAAAATTTAGATTTTCAAAAAAGTCAAGAATTTCAAAAAGTCCATATTTTCGAAAATGTTGGGATTTTTAAATCATCATTTTTTAAAAAAGAAGTCATGATTTTTGAATAAGTCAGGATATCTGAAAAAGTCTGCATTTTTAATATTTGTGATTTTTGAAAAAATATATTTGTTTTAAAAAGTAAGGATTTTAAAAAAAAGTCGGTATTTTTGATAAATTTGAGATTTTAGAAAATTTAGGAATTTTTTAAAAGTTGGGATTTATGAAAAAGTTTTTATTTTAGACACGTTACAATTTTTTAAATAGTTGTGATTTTAAAGAATGTCCTGATTTTTGAAATAGTTGCAATTTTGAAAAAGTTGGGATTTTCAAAAAAGTTGTAATCTCAAAAGAGTCAAGATTTCAAAAATGTAGTGATGCGCCAAAATTAGCAAGAACTAGAAAAGGTCATAAATTGTGCTCAGTGTCAAAAATTTCAACTTATTAAAAATAGTAGAATTTTTAAAAAAAGTTGGGAGTTTGAATAATATAGATTTTCAAGAAATTCTAGATTTTTTAATATGTCACGATTTTTGAAAAAGTCATTATTTTCAAAAAAGTTGTGAGTTTAAAACAAAATAGAATTCTAAAGAATTTTCAACTTTAGGAAAAGATAGAATTTTATAATTCTAAAGACGTTCGAATTTAAAAAAATTAGGGTTTTTGAAAAAGTTGATATTTTAAAAAAAAGTTAAGATTATGAAAATGTTGGGATTTCAAAAAATCTGTGATTTTGAAAAATCTAGAATTTTGAGAAAGTTGGGATTTTCAAAAAAGACAAGATTTTTAAACAAGGTACAATTTTCAAATAAGTCAGGAATTACAAAATTGAAGATATTTTAAAATCCCAACTTTTTGAATATCCTAATTTTTTTAAAATCCTAACATTTTAAAAATCTTTACTTTTTCAAAATTTCAACTTTTTATAAAATCACGACTTTTTCAAAATCATGAATTAATAAAAATCACGAGTTTTTAAAAATTGTGAACTTTTTAAATTCATGACTTTATCACTTTCAAAATCTTGAAAATACAAATTTTTTGAAAAGCATGACTTTTTCAAAATCCTAACTGTTTCAAAATTGGGATATTTTTGAAATCGTGACTTTTTCAAAATCACGACCCCTAAATCCTAAACCCTTAAACCTGAAACATGATTTGTAAATGCTAAACCCTAAACCCTAAATCCTAAACCATAAACCCTTAACACTGAATCCTAAACCATATACCCTCTACTATAAACTATAAACCCAAATCCCTAAATTGTTAAACCTAAACTCTAAACTCCAAATGTTAAACCATAAACCCTAAAGCCTGATCCCTCAGATTGAAGCCTTAACCCTAAATCCTAAAGCTTGAATCCTAAACCCTAAAACCTGACTTTTATGCACTAAAAGATAAACATTGAGACCTATACCCTATAATACCTAAACCTTAAGCACTAATATTTCCTAAACCCTAAAACCCTAAATGTTAAATCTTAAATAATAAACCCTCAATCGTAAACCATAAGCCCTAAACCCTAAATGCAAAACCCTCAACCATAAACCTCGAACCCCAATACCTAAAACTTGATCCCTAAATCCTAAACCCCAAAACCCTAAAACCTAATTCTTAAACCCTAAATCTTGATCCCTGAACCCTGAACCTCAACCCTAAACCCTAAACACTTAACCCTAAACTCTAAGCCCTGAGCCCTAATCCCTAAACCCTAAATAATAAATCCTAAACCCTAAACACTAAATCCCTTGAGCACTAAACCCTCAACCTAGAATCAAAAACTTGAGATTTTCAAAATGTCATGACTTTTGAAAAAGTTACAATTTTAAACAAAGTTATTATTTAAATGATTTTTTTAAATTGCAAACTTTTTTAAATTCATGATTTTATCACCTTCAAAATCTTTGAAAATACGACTTTTTGAAAATAATGACTTTTTAAAAATCCTTACTATTTCAAAATCAGGTTATTTTTAAAATCGTGACTTTTCAAAATCATGACCCCTAAACTCTAAACCCTAAAACCTAAAACCTGAATCATAAACGCTAAACTCTAAACCCCAACATCCTAAACACTAAGTCCAAAATCCTAAATCCTAAATCATAAACCTTAAACCATTAACACTGATTTGTAAACCCTAAACCCTTAACAATAAACCATAAACACAAATCCCTAAATCGTAAAACCTAAATAGTCAGGATTTTCAAAAACTTGAGATTTTAAAAATGTCATGACTTTTGAAAAAGTTACAATTTTAAACAAAGTTATTATTTAAATGATTTTTTTAAATTGCAAACTTTTTAAATTCATGATTTTATCACCTTCAAAATCTTTGAAAATATAGACTTTTTGAAAATAATGACTTTTTTAAAAATCCTTACTATTTCAAAATCAGGTTATTTTTAAAATCGTGACTTTTCAAAATCATGACCCCTAAACTCTAAACCCTAAAACCTAAAACCTGAATCATAAACGCTAAACTCTAAACCCCAACATCCTAAACACTAAGTCCAAAATCCTAAATCCTAAATCATAAACCTTAAACCATTAACACCGATTTGTAAACCCTAAACCCTTAACAATAAACCATAAACACAAATCCCTAAATCGTAAAACCTAAATAGTCGGGATTTTCAAAACTTGAGATTTTAAAAATGTCATGACTTTTGAAAAAGCGTTACAATTTTAAACAAAGTTATTATTTAAATGATTTTTTTAAATTGCAAACTTTTTAAATTCATGATTTTATCACCTTCAAAATCTTTGAAAATACGACTTTTTGAAAATAATGACTTTTTAAAAATCCTTACTATTTCAAAATCAGGTTATTTTTAAAATCGTGACTTTTCAAAATCATGACCCCTAAACTCTAAACCCTAAAACCTAAAACCTGAATCATAAACGCTAAACTCTAAACCCCAACATCCTAAACACTAAGTCCAAAATCCTAAATCCTAAATCATAAACCTTAAACCATTAACACCGATTTGTAAACCCTAAACCCTTAACAATAAACCATAAACACAAATCCCTAAATCGTAAAACCTAAATAGTCGATTTTCAAAACTTGAGATTTTCAAAATGTCATGACTTTTGAAAACGTTACAATTTTAAACAAAGTTATTATTTAAATGATTTTTTAAATTGCAAACTTTTTAAATTCATGATTTTATCACCTTCAAAATCTTTGAAAATACGACTTTTTGAAAATAATGACTTTTAAAAATCCTTACTATTTCAAAATCAGTTATTTTTAAAATCGTGACTTTTCAAAATCATGACCCTAAACTCTAAACCCTAAAACCTAAAACCTGAATCATAAACGCTAAACTCTAAACCCCAACATCCTAAACACTAAGTCCAAAATCCTAAATCCTAAATCATAAACCTTAAACCATTAACACCGATTTGTAAACCCTAAACCCTTAACAATAAACCATAAACACAAATCCCTAAATCGTAAAACCTAAATAGTCGTTGGATTTTCAAAAACTTGAGATTTTCAAAAATGTCATGACTTTTGAAAACGTTACAATTTTAAACAAAGTTATTATTTAAATGATTTTTTTAAATTGCAAACTTTTTAAATTCATGATTTTATCACCTTCAAAATCTTTGAAAATACGAGACTTTTAAAAATAATGACTTTTTAAAAATCCTTACTATTTCAAAATCAGGTTATTTTTAAAATCGTGACTTTTCAAAATCATGACCCCTAAACTCTAAACCCTAAAACCTAAAACCTGAATCATAAACGCTAAACTCTAAACCCCAACATCCTAAACACTAAGTCCAAAATCCTAAATCCTAAATCATAAACCTTAAACCATTAACACTTATTTGTAAACCCTAAACCCTTAACAATAAACCATAAACACAAATCCCTAAATCGTAAAACCTAAATAGTCAAAATGATTGTGACTTTTCAAAATCAAGACCCCTAAACTCTAAACCCTAAAACCTAAAACTCTGAATCATAAACGCTAAACTCTAAACCCCAACATCCTAAACACTAAGTCCAAAATCCTAAATCCTAAATCATAAACCTTAAACCATTAACACCGATTTGTAAACCCTAAACCCTTAACAATAAACCATAAACACAAATCCCTAAATTGTAAAACCTAAATAGTCGATTTTCAAAAACTTGAGATTTTAAAAATGTCATGACTTTTGAAAAAGTTACAATTTTAAACAAAGTTATTATTTAAATGATTTTTTTAAATTGCAAACTTTTTAAATTCATGATTTTATCACCTTCAAAATCTTTGAAAATATAGACTTTTTTGAAAATAATGACTTTTTAAAAATCCTTACTATTTCAAAATCAGGTTATTTTTAAAATCGTGACTTTTCAAAATCATGACCCTAAACTCTAAACCCTAAAACCTAAAACCCGAATCATAAACGCTAAACTCTAAACCCCAACATCCTAAACACTAAGTCCAAAATCCTAAATCCTAAATCATAAACCTTAAACCATTAACACCGATTTGTAAACCCTAAACCCTTAACAATAAACCATAAACACAAATCCCTAAATCGTAAAACCTAAATAGTCGATTTTCAAAAAAACTTGAGATTTTCAAAATGTCATGACTTTTGAAAACGTTACAATTTTAAACAAAGTTATTATTTAAATGATTTTTTTAAATTGCAAACTTTTTAAATTCATGATTTTATCACCTTCAAAATCTTTGAAAATACAGACTTTTGAAAATAATGACTTTTTAAAAATCCTTACTATTTCAAAATCAAAGTTATTTTTAAAATCGTGACTTTTCAAAATCATGACCCCTAAACTCTAAACCCTAAAACCTAAAACCTGAATCATAAACGCTAAACTCTAAACCCCAACATCCTAAACACTAAGTCCAAAATTCTAAATCCTAAATCATAAACCTTAAACCATTAACACTGATTTGTAAACCCTAAACCCTTAACAATAAACCATAAACACAAATCCCTAAATCGTAAAACCTAAATAGTCGGGATTTTCAAAACTTGAGATTTTCAAAAATGTCATGACTTTTGAAAATTCGTTACAATTTTAAACAAAGTTATTATTTAAATGATTTTTTTAAATTGCAAACTTTTTAAATTCATGATTTTATCACCTTCAAAATCTTTGAAAATACGACTTTTTGAAAATAATGACTTTTAAAAATCCTTACTATTTCAAAATCAGGTTATTTTTAAAATCGTGACTTTTCAAAATCATGACCCCTAAACTCTAAACCCTAAAACCTAAAACCCGAATCATAAACGCTAAACTCTAAACCCCAACATCCTAAACACTAAGTCCAAAATCCTAAATCCTAAATCATAAACCTTAAACCATTAACACTTATTTGTAAACCCTAAACCCTTAACAATAAACCATAAACACAAATCCCTAAATCGTAAAAACCTAAATAGTCGGGATTGTGACTTTTCAAAATCAAGACCCCTAAACTCTAAACCCTAAAACCTAAAACCTGAATCATAAACGCTAAACTCTAAACCCCAACATCCTAAACACTAAGTCCAAAATCCTAAATCCTAAATCATAAACCTTAAACCATTAACACCGATTTGTAAACCCTAAACCCTTAACAATAAACCATAAACACAAATCCCTAAATCGTAAAACCTAAATAGTCGATTTTCAAAAACTTGAGATTTTAAAAAGTCATGACTTTTGAAAAAGTTACAATTTTAAACAAAGTTATTATTTAAATGATTTTTTTAAATTGCAAACTTTTAAATTCATGATTTTATCACCTTTCAAAATCTTTGAAAATATAGACTTTTTGAAAATAATGACTTTTTAAAAATCCTTACTATTTCAAAATCAGGTTATTTTTAAAATCGTGACTTTTCAAAATCATGACCCCTAAACTCTAAACCCTAAAACCTAAAACTGAATCATAAACGCTAAACTCTAAACCCCAACATCCTAAACACTAAGTCCAAAATCCTAAATCCTAAATCATAAACCTTAAACCATTAACACCGATTTGTAAACCCTAAACCCTTAACAATAAACCATAAACACAAATCCCTAAATCGTAAAACCTAAATAGTCTTATTTTCAAAAACTTGAGATTTTCAAAAATGTCATGACTTTTGAAAACGTTACAATTTTAAACAAAGTTATTATTTAAATGATTTTTTTAAATTGCAAACTTTTTAAATTCATGATTTTATCACCTTCAAAATCTTTGAAAATACGAGACTTTTTGAAAATAATGACTTTTTAAAAATCCTTACTATTTCAAAATCAGGTTATTTTTAAAATCGTGACTTTTCAAAATCATGACCCCTAAACTCTAAACCCTAAAACCTAAAACCTGAATCATAAACGCTAAACTCTAAACCCCAACATCCTAAACACTAAGTCCAAAATCCTAAATCCTAAATCATAAACCTTAAACCATTAACACTGATTTGTAAACCCTAAACCCTTAACAATAAACCATAAACACAAATCCTAAATCGTAAAACCTAAATAGTCGGATTTTCAAAAACTTGAGATTTTCAAAAATGTCATGACTTTTGAAAACGTTACAATTTTAAACAAAGTTATTATTTAAATGATTTTTTTAAATTGCAAACTTTTTAAATTCATGATTTTATCACCTTCAAAATCTTTGAAAATACAGACTTTTTGAAAATAATGACTTTTTAAAAATCCTTACTATTTCAAAATCAGGTTATTTTTAAAATCGTGACTTTTCAAAATCATGACCCCTAAACTCTAAACCCTAAAACCTAAAACCTGAATCATAAACGCTAAACTCTAAACCCCAACATCCTAAACACTAAGTCCAAAATCCTAAATCCTAAATCATAAACCTTAAACCATTAACACTTATTTGTAAACCCTAAACCCTTAACAATAAACCATAAACACAAATCCCTAAATCGTAAAACCTAAATAGTCGGGATTGTGACTTTTCAAAATCAAGACCCCTAAACTCTAAACCCTAAAACCTAAAACCTGAATCATAAATGCTAAACTCTAAACCCCAACATCCTAAACACTAAGTCCAAAATCCTAAATCCTAAATCATAAACCTTAAACCATTAACACTAATTGATTTGTAAACCCTAAACCCTTAACAATAAACCATAAACACAAATCCCTAAATCGTAAAAACCTAAATAGTCGGGATTTTCAAAAACTTGAGATTTTCAAAAATGTCATGACTTTTGAAAAAGTTACAATTTTAAACAAAGTTATTATTTAAATGATTTTTTTTTAAATTGCAAACTTTTTAAATTCATGATTTTATCACCTTCAAAATCTTTGAAAATATAGACTTTTTGAAAATAATGACTTTTTAAAAATCCTTACTATTTCAAAATCAGGTTATTTTTAAAATCGTGACTTTTCAAAATCATGACCCCTAAACTCTAAACCCTAAAACCTAAAACCTGAATCATAAACGCTAAACTCTAAACCCCAACATCCTAAACACTAAGTCCAAAATCCTAAATCCTAAATCATAAACCTTAAACCATTAACATTGATTTGTAAACCCTAAACCCTTAACAATAAACCATAAACACAAATCCTAAATCGTAAAACCTAAATAGTCGGATTTTCAAAACTTGAGATTTTCAAAAACGTCGTGACTTTTGAAAAAGTTACAATTTTAAACAAAGTTATTATTTAAACGAGTATTTTTAAATTGTGAACTTTTTAAATTCATGACTTTACCACCTTCAAAATCTTTGAAAATACAAACTTTTTGAAAATAATGACTTTTTTGAAATCCTTACTATTTCAAAATCAGTTATTTTTGAAATCGTGACTTTTCAAAATCGTGACCCCTAAACTCTAAACCCTAAAACCTAAAACCTGAATCATAAACGCTAAACGCTAAACCCCAACATCCTAAACACTAAGTCCAAAATCCTAAATCCTAAATCATAAACCTTAAACCATTAACACTAATTTGTAAACCCTAAACCCTTAACAATAAACCATAAACACAAATCCCTAAATCGTAAAACCTAAACTCTAAACCCCAAACCTTAAACCATAAACCCTAATCCCTAAAGACTTACGCCTAACCCTAAACCCTATATACCTTGAACTATAATCCATAAGCCAAAACCCTAAACCCTAAACCCTAAACTTATAATCCCAAACCTCAAACCTTGAGCCGTGGATCCTCAACCATGAACATTGAGACCTAAACCCTAAACCCTAAATAATGAACCCTATATCCTTTAAACCTTAAACCTTAAGCTCTAATTACTCCTAAACCCTAAATTATGAGTCTTAAACCCTAAAACCCTAAATGCTAAATCTTAAATATTAAACCCTCAATCGTAAACCATGAGCCCTAAACCCTAAATGAAAAACCCTCAACCCTAAAACCCGAGCCTTAAATCATAATCCCTAAACCCTAAAACCCAAAACACTAAAACCTAATTCTTAAACTGAACCCTCAATCCTAAGCCTAAAAGCTAAACCCTAAACCCTCAACCTAAAAACCTTAAAATAGTTAGATTTGGAAAAAGTTGGTATTTTCAAAAACTCAAGATTTTTGAAAAATTCAAGATTTTCAAAAACTTGAGATTTTCAAAAAATTCACGAATTTTGAAAAAGTTGCAATTTTTAACAAAGTTTTTATTTTTGAAAATATCAAGATTTAAAAAATGTTGGGACTTTTGATGAGGGTCGTCAATCCTCGCCATTAAAAATGTCAATCTAGGTTGGTGTCCAAAGGCTGTATGCATTAAGAGAAGAAGATCTTGGAAAGTAAATTCTTTAAACACAATCCAAACTTGCATAAAATAAATCACACATGCAAAAATTTAAAAACACACTTGCATAAAATAAATCACACTTGCAAAAATGTAAACACACTTGCATAAAGGAAATCACACTTGCAAGAATATAAAGGAATGCTTGCATAAATAAACGTTGTATGAAAGAAATGAAATCACTTGAATTAAAAATAAACATAATTGAATGAAACACCTGTAGGTTTACAACAGACTGAATTTTCACAATACAAAGATAAAAATAATACAACAAAATGAATTAAAAACAAATGAATAAACATAAACATAAAAACACATATCCATCTTCCTTGGAATGAGTGGCCAGCTCATTCCTTGGAAGAGAATTTAAATCATACTTCTGAGATCTCAAAACTACATAATATTTGAGAGGAAAGAATATATCTTTATTTCTTTGGAGAAAAGCATTACATATCTAAGTGTGGAAGGTTGCATTTATAATTCATGCATCTAACCAACTCCTTATTTTAGGAAATATAATCTGATCTTATCTTTATTCCAATCCTAACAACTAAGATCTCTATTTCCACAAAATATGGAGAGAGATATATTATTGAATTCAAATCTTATCTCGCTTATTTTAAGAAGATTTACTCCAAAATATTCTCCTTACTTTTCAAAGAACAAGAATCATAATGATTTTATTCCTCTAAATTATTGGAAGGAGGATTTTCCTCAAAATATTATTTTGACCAAATACCTTTCTCATATTTTCCATTTGACTTTACTATTTTTTATTGTGGAACATTTGACATTTGTCAAATACACTTTTTCCTCGGACTACAATTCACTAAAAGTAATATTTCTCTTGATTGGTAACATCTGTAGCAAATCTTAATGAGGTTTTTGTTAAAAAATTGCTATGAACAAAAATCTCTCTCAAATTTTTTATTTGAATTTTTTTTTCTTTTATGGAACTTTTAGTGCTCGTTTGATACACATTTTCTCGGATTGCAGCTCACTAAAAGTTAGATCTCTCTTCATTGGTAAAACCTGTAACAAATCTGAATGATTTTTTTGTTAAACACATTGCTACGAACCAAAACCTATCTCATATTTTCCATTTGAATTTTCTGTTTCTATTTATGGAACCTTTAGTGCTTGCCTAATACAGGTTTCCTCGAACTGCAGCTCACTAAAAGTTAGATCTCTCTTCATTGGTAAAACCTGTAGCAAATTTGAATGAGGTTTTTTTAAACACATTTCTATGAACAAAAATCTCTCTCATATTTCCCATTGGAATCTCTGAGTTTCTACAATCCCTTAAAACTGTCATTTCGTTGATGCAAGTTCTAGAACTAAAGTTGTCATTCCTTTTATGCAAGTTTCATAACTAAATCTGATTTGTCCACGAATTGAAAGTTCCAGAACTAACTGGCATTCAATTGATACAAGTTATAGAACTAAATCTATGAGTTCAAATAAACCTGTAAGTTCTGGAACTAACTCTGCGAGTTTTACAACTAACTTAAAACAACTATAACTTTTACAGGTGACCTCAGATTGAGATGATTATTTGTTTAAATTTTCTTATTTTTTGAGAGGAATCTAAATATGAAATCAGATCTTATTTTAAATATATTGTTCATGATTAATTCCATTTTTCTCAATACTAGCATTATCTTTCCTTTATGGCCTGCATACACAAGACTTTGCATCTTTTCCCAAATAATCAATAGGATTAGTCAACAAAATAAATAACAAAAGATTTCTAAAGAATTAACAAGATATATATTTTATATTCTATTTTAAGCAAACTATAAATTCCTAGTTTCCATTTAAATCCACTTTCAAAGGTATCTTAGAAGAACAAAATAATGGTAATTTATGGTCAATTTATGGCCTCATCAACTTTGAAATTTTTTATATTTTCAAAAAAATTTGGGTTTTTGAAAAACGAATATTTTGAAAAAGTCAAGATTTTTAAAAAGTTAGGATTTTCGAAAAAGTTAGAATTTTTGAATTTTTGAAGAGTTAGGATTTTTGAAGAGTATAGATTTTTGAAAAAGTCAATTTTTTTGAAAATCTCAACATTTTCAAAAAAAATAGGATTTTTGAAAACATGGTTAAAATTTTTGTGATTTTCAAAAAAGTTAGGATTTTTGAAAAGTAAGAATTTAAAAAATTCAAATTTTTTTTTGAAAATGTTGGTATTTTTAAAACGTCGGGATTTTTGAAAAAGATAGGAATTTTGAATAAGTCAGGATAATTGAAAAAAGTCTTGATTTTTAATGTTTACAATTTTCAAAAAAGTATAATTTGTAATTTTAGAAAAGGATAGAATTTCATAATTCTTAAAAAGTTCAAATTTCTAAAATTTTAGGGTTTTTGAAAAAGTTGAGATTTTCAAAAAAATTAGGATTATGAAAAGGTTGGGATTTCGAAAAAAAATGGGATTTCAAAAAGTCATGATTTCGAAAAAGCCAAGAATTTTGAGAAAGTTGGGATTTTCAAAAAGACCATATTTTGAAAAAGGTAAAATTTTCAAATAAGCCAGGAATTACAAAACTAAAGAGATTTTTAATTCCCAACTTTTTTGAATATCCTAATTTTTCTAAAAATCCTAACATTTTTGAAATCTTTACTTTTTCAAAATTCCAAATTTTTATAAAATTGTGACTTTTTCGAAAATTGTGAATTTTTAAAAAATCACGTGTTTTTTTAAAATTATGATCTATTTGAATTCATGACTTTATCACTTTCAAAATCTTTGAAAATACAGACTTTCTGAAAATCATGACTTTTTTGAAATCCTAATTGTTTAAAAATCGGGATATTTTTGAAATCGTGCCTTTTTCAAAATCACGACCCCTAAACACTAAAACCCTAAACCTGAGTCGTAAACACTAAACACTAAACCTAAACACCCTAAACACTGAGCCCAAAACCATAAATCATAAACCATAACCCATAAACTCTTAACACTAATTCATAAACCCTCGGCCATAAACCATAAGCCTAAATCCCTAAATCGTAAAACCTAAACTCTAAACCCCAAACATTAAACCATAACTCCTAAACCTTGATCCCCAAGCCATGACTCCTAAATCCTAAACCCTAAACCCTATACCATGAACCGTGAGCCCTAAGTTAAATCCCTAAACCCTAAACCCCAAACTAATAACCTCGAACCTCGAACCCTGAGCCATGGACCCTCAAACATTAATTAGACCTAAACCCTAAAAATTGAGCCCTATACCTTATAAACACTAAACCTTAAGCTTTAATTACTCCTAAACCCTAAATTCTAAGTGTTAAACCCTAAATGTTAAATACTAAATACTAAACCCTCAATCGTAAACCATGAGCCCTAAACCCTAAATGTAAAACCCTAAACCATAAATCTCAAACCCCAAACCTTAAAACCCTAAATCCTAAAACCTAAAACCTAAACCCTAACCCTAAACACTAAACCTCAAAACCCTAAAACCCAAACCCTAAATCCCCTAAGTCATAAACCCTCAGCCTAGAAACCTTAAAAATAAAGATTTGGAAACATTTGGTATTCTAAAAAAGTAGGGATTTTCAAAAAGTTAAGATTTTTGAAAAAGTAGGGATTTTCAAAAAGTCAAGATTTTTGAAAAAGTAGGGATTTTTAAAAATGTCACGACTTTTGAAAAAGTTGAAATTTTGAACAAAGTTGTTATTTTTGAAAACATTAAGATTTTTAAAATATTGGGACTTTGAAAATTTTTAGATTTTCAAACAAGTTGGGGATTTTCGAAAAATGAATATTTTGAAAAAGTGTGGATTTTTTAAAAGTTGGGATTTTCAAAAGAGTTGGGGCTTTTCACATTTTTGAAGAGTCGAAATTTTTGACGAGTCTAATTTTTGAAAAACTCAAAGTTTTTGAAAAACTTGACATTTTCAAAAAAGTTAGGATTTTTAAAAAGATGGGATTTTTAAAAATTGAGAGTATCCAAAAATTTGTGATTTTGTAAAAGTAAAGATTTTCTAAAAAGTCAGGATTTTAAATAAATTAAAGATTTTGGAAAAAGGTTCAATTTTTAAAACGTCCTATTTTTAATATTTGTGATTTTTGAAAAAATATATTTTTAAAAAGTAAGGATTTTCGATAAAGTTGAGATTTTAGAAAATTCAAGGAATTTTAAAAAGTTGGGATTTCTAAAAAAAAAAAAATATTCTAAAACATCGTGCTTTTAAAATAGTTACGATTTTCAAAAACGTTGGGATTTTTAAAAAAGTTCTAATCTAAAAAGATTCAAGATTTCAAAAATGTAGTGATGCACCAAAATTAGCAGGAACTTGAAAAGGTCACAAGTTGTGCTCCAAGTGTCTGTTTGAGTCCTTTTTTTTTAAACCACATGTTTCAAAAATCTCAACTTTTTTAAAATATCAGAATTTTCAAAAAAAGTCAGGAATTTGACTAATTTAGATTATCTAGAATTTCTAGATTTTTTAATATGTCATGATTTTTGAAAAGTCATTATTTTAAAAAATTTGTGAATTTAAAAAATTTAGGATTTTAAATAATTTACGGTTTTAGAAAATCATAGAATTTCGTAATTCTAAAAAGTTTGAATTTCATATATTTTAGGGTTTTTGAAATAGTTGAGAATTTTTAAAAAGTTAGGATTATGAAAAGGTTGAGATTTCTAACAAAAATTGGGATTTCAAAAAATTCGTGATTTTGAAAAAGCCAAGAATTTTGAGAAAGTTAGGATTTTCACAATAGACATATTTTGAAAAAGGAGCAATTTGAAAATAAGTCGAGAACTACTGAACTGAAGATATTTTTAAATCCCACCTATTTTGAATATCCTAATTTTTTTGAAAATCCTAAGATTTTCTAAATATTTGCTTTTTAAAAATTCCAACTTTTTATAAAATCGTGACTTTTTCGAAAATTATGAAATTTTAAAAAGTCACGAGTTTTTTGAAAAATTGTAAACTTTTTAAATTCATGACTTTATATCACTTTCAAAATCTTTGAAAATACAGACTTTTTGAAAATCTTAACTTTTTCAAAATCCTAACTATTTCAACATCGAGATATTTTTGAAATCATGAAATTTTCAAAATCACGACCCCTAAACCCTAAACCCTAAAACCAAAAACCTAAGTCGTAAATGTTAAACCTAAAACCCTAAATCCTAAACCATAAACCATAAAATCTTAACACTAAATCCTAAACCATAAACCATAAAATCTTAACACTGAATCCTAAACCCTAAACCCTCAGCAGTAAACCATAAACCCAAATCCTTAAATCGTAAAACCTAAACTCTAAAAACCAAATCTGAAATCATAAACCATAATCCATGAGCCACAAAGCCCAAACCCTAAACACTAAGCCCTAAACCCTAAATAATAAACCCTAAACCCTTAACCCTGAGCCTTAAACCCTAAACTCTAAATAGTGAACCCTAAAGCCTTAGGCCTAAACCTAAACCCTATACCCTAAACCTTGAACTGTGAACCCTAAGCCAAAACCATAAACAAACCTTTAGCTAGAGACCTAAACCCTAAACCGTAAACTCATAACCCCAAACCTCAAACCTTTAGCCATGGACCCTCAACCATGAAAACTAAGACCTAAACCATATAAACCATGACCACTAAGCCCTAATTCCTAAACTCTGGAGCCTTATTCCCAATAGACCCTAAATCTTAAGCTCTAATTATTACTAAACCCTAAATGCTAAATCGTAAATACTAAACCCTAAATTGTAAACCATGAGCCCTAAAACAAAAATGCATTAAGAAAACCATAAACCTCAAACACCAAACCCTAAAAATTGAGGCATAAATCCTCAACCCTAAAACCAAATTATTAAACCCTAAATTTTGATCCCAACCCCGAACCCCGAACCTTGAGCCCTAAACCTAAAATACTAATCCCTAAACCCTAAAGCCTAAGTCCAAAAACCTAAACACTAAACACTAAACCCTCAACCTAGAAAACTTAAAATAGTTAGATTTGCAAAAAGTTGGTATTTTTAAAAACATGGGATTTTTAGAAATTCAAAATCACGACTTTTGAAAAAGTTGCAATTTTAAACAAAGTTGTTATTTTTGAAAAGAAGGTTTAAAAAATGTTGGGACTTTGAAAATGTTCAGATTTTCAAATAAGTCGAGGTTTTGAAATATAAATATTTCGAAAAAGTCCACATTTTTTAAAAGTTGGGATTTTAGAAAGAGTTGGGCTTTTCACATTTTTGAAGAGTCAAGATTTTATAAGAGTCTGGATTTTAAAAAAACTCAAGATTTTTGAAAAAATCGACATTTTCAAAAAAAATAGGAATTTTGAAAAGATGGGATTTTAAATTTTTTGAGATTTTCAAAAAATCATGATTTTGTAAAAGTGAATTTTTTTGAAAAAGTGAAGATTTTTCAAAACTCAGGAATTTCAAAAGAGTCAAGATTTTGGAAAATGTTGGGATTTTTGAATAAGTCAGGAACCCTTAAAACTGAATCCTAAATCCTAAACCATAAATACAAATTCCTCAGCTATAAACCATAAACAAAAATCCCTAAATCATAATACCTAAACTCTAAACCCCAAACCTTAAACCATAAACCCTACACCCTGATCCTTGAGGCATGAAGCCTAAACTCTTAACCCTAAACCCTCAGCTATAAACCATACACATAAATCCCTAAATCATAATACCTAAACTCTAAACCCTACACCCTGATCCCTGAGGCATGAAGCCTAAACTCTTAACCCTAAACCCTAAACAAGAAACCGTAACCACAACCCTAAACCCCGAGCCTTAAACCCTAAACCCTAAACCTTATAAACCCCTAGGCCTAACCCTAAACCTTATACCTATAACTTGAACAGTGAGCCCTAAGTCAAAACCCTAAATCCTAAACCTTTAGCTAGAGACATTAACCCTAAACCCTAAACTTTGAGCCATATACCCTATAAACCATAAACATTAAGCTCTAATTGCTCCTAAACCCTAAATTCTGATTCTTGAACCCTAAAAATCTAAATTTTAATTCCTATTTAAACCCTAAGTGCAAAACCCTCAACCGTAAACCAAGAGCCATAAACCCTAAGTGTAAAATCCTCAATCACATACCTAAAACCCTAAACCCTAAAACATGAGCCCTAATTCATAACTCTAAAACCTAATTATTAAACCTTGAACCTTGAACCTCAACTCTAAACCTTGAACCCTAAGCCTTGAGTCCTAATCCCTAAATCCTAAATCCTAAAAACTAAACCCTAAACTCTGAATCCTGAGCACAAAAACATAAACCCTAAACACTAAATCCCCTTAGCCCTAAACCCTCAACCTAAAAACCTTAAAATAGTTAGATTTGGAAAAAGTTGGTATTTTGAAAAACTTGGGATTTTCAAAAACTTGAGATTTTTAAAAAAGTCACGACTTTTGAAAAATTTGAAATTTTAAACCAAGTTGTTATTTTCAGAAACATCAAGATTTAAAAATGTTGGGAATTTGAAGATGTTCAGATTTTCAAACAAGTTGGAGTTTATGAAAACTGAATATTTTTAAAAAGTCTAGATTTTTGAAAAGTTGGAATATTTGAAAGATTTGGGCTTTTGCATTTTGCAAGAGTCAAGATTTTTTAAAAACTCAAGATTTTTGAAAAACTCGACATTATCATAAAAGTTAGGAATTTTGAAAAGACAGGATTTTGAAAAATTTAGATTTTCCAAAAAAATTATTTTGTAAAAGTGAAATTTTTCAAAAGTCAAGATTTTAGAAAATGTTGGGATTTTTAAAATGTCAAGATTATTGAAAAATTCAGGATTTTTTAATAAGTCAAGATATAAGATAAAGTTTAAATTTAAAAAGTTAAGGATTTTTAAAATGTTGGTATTTTTGAAAAAGTTTTGATTTTAGAAAACATCACCTTTTTGAAATAGTTACAATTTTTGAAAAAATTGTGATTTTCAAAAACTTATAATCTCAAAATAGTCAAGATTTCAAAAATGTAGTGATGTGCCAAAATTTGTAGGAACTTGAAAAGATCATAACTTATCCCCTAGGTGTCCGTTGTGTCCATTTTTAAAAACTAAATGTTTCAAAAATCTGAATATTTTTAAAATATCAGGATTTAAAAAAAAAGTTGGGATTTTGAATTATTTACATTTTCTAGAAATTCTAGATTTTTGAATGATTTTTTAAAAAGTTATTATTTTCCAAAAAGTTTTGAATTTAAAAAAATTAGGATTTTTAAGAATTTACAATTTAAGAAAAAGATAGAATTTCATAATTTTAAAAAAGTTTGAATTTCAAACATTTAGGGTTTTTGAAAAAGTTGAGAATTTCCAAAAAGTCAAGATAATGAAAAGTTTGGGATTTCGAACAAAAATTGGATTTCAAAAAAGTCGGGATAAGTCGAGAATTACAAAACATAAAATATTTTTAAATCCAAACTTATTTTGAATATCCTATTTAAAAAAAAAATCCTAACACATTCAAAATATTTAGTTTTTCAAAATTCTAACTTTTTATAAAATTGTGAATTTTTCAAAAATTATGAAGTTTTTAAAAATCACAAGTTTTTTTAAAAGTGTGAACTTTTTAAATTCATGACTTTATCAATTTTAAAATCTTTGAAAATACATGACTTTTTAAATTCATGAGCTTATCAATTTCAAAATCTTTGAAAATCTTATAAACTACTCGTGGTGTCTACCCGAGCCCTACTAACCAAAAATGTGAACCCTAAATCTGACTCGGCAAGAACTCAATGGATAGGCGAGGGAGATGGAGGCGGCACATTGTGGGGCTCATCTTAGAGATTCCACCCTGGTCGTGGATCGACCTTGCCTTCACTGCAGGGAGCTCCATACCTCGGAATGGTAGTGCAAACCCTAGCCAAAATCTACCACAAGATCCATCCGGGGGTGTTCCTGTGGCAATGCCTGGTAATGGACATTTAAAATCTATGTTGGAAGGTTCAGTTCGTGACAGATTGGAACTGGACAGAGATGCTAGTCACGGCCATATTGGGTCATCCTTCAAAAATGTTTTAAACGGCAAGGAATCTTCCATGAAACCTGTAGACATTACCCCATCTATTACTTTCGGGAAGAGGTCATTTCCTCTGAGATTTACTACAAAGAGCATGCTCTGATTTGTAGATTTGGGGGACTATGGCCTAGCCTTCCTATTCTTCATGTGTGGATCTCTGAGCACTGGACTCCAATTTTAACTGGAAAAATAGACTTGTATCCGTGTGCTAAAGGTATTTTCATTGTAACTTTCTCTTTAATAGCTGATAGAAACATCATTACTTCCAAACTTTGGACCTGCCAATCTAAATATTTGATCATTAAACCCTGGTTTCCATCCTTCAACCCACTCATAGAATCTTTCTCATGGAAACATGTTTGGATCAGGCTGCCCCATTTACCTCTCCAGTTCTAGAGTCATGACTGTCTGACATCCATTGGCAATGCCTTGGGAACTACACTCTATATAGATTCTCAAACCACTAATTACACCCATACTACTTATGCTCGAATCCATAGATCTTAGAATTCTTCCCGCAAAACAAAAGAACTTGGTCACAACCTCTTGATTATGAAGGTCTTCCTTTTCATTGTAGAAGGTGTTTTTGCTTAGGGCACACCTCTACTGAGTGTGGGATGGAAAAACATCAACATGAGAAGTGTAACTGGTGGAAAGACACACTTCAAACACCTGATTTTTGATGCAAAAAAGGGTCTAGATTCAAATGTAGATACAACAAATATTGAATCCATTTCAGCCCCGAAACCGAATCTCAAATTGTGAGCAACATGAAAAATGCACAAGCTGTTGAGGGTAACATGGAAAATGATAAATATCTCTCTCAGGATAACAACATGGCTATCCCAAATGGGACAAATGCGACTAAGGAAAATAATCCTCCTTTGTCTTCTTCTCCAACTATGAAGGCTCCATCAGGATGGGTTACAGTCAGTAAAAATAAAAAATTTACAACTCTGAAGGGTAACACTTAGCCTTGATGTTTCTTATCTCTGCTATTGGCTGGTTGGGTTACATTGGTCTCATTTTTCTTGGCCGGATAGCAGGATGCTTCCAATGGTGTTGATATGCCATTGTTGTTTGAATGTTGTACTTTAGTTTTTTTGTTGTTGCTTTGTCGGTTGTTGGTTTTCTTTGTAGACAGTTTTTTGCAGTCAGGCTTTATTGTTCTATCTAGATTTTGATCCATCTCTTGTGCTTTAACTTTTAATTCTAGCTTCTGAGCCTTGGTGTATAATGGTATAGTCCCTTTCAAAAAAATACTTACCAATAGTAAAAAAATCATGACTTTTTCAAAATCGAGAAATTTTTTGAACTTTTGAACTCGTGACCCCTAAACCCTAAACCTTAAAAGTTGAGTTGTAAATGCTAAACCCTAAAACCCAACATCCTTAACCCCTAAGACCAAAACCCTATATCCTAAACCCTAAACCCTTAGCAATAAACCATAAACCATAAACACAAATCCCTAAATCATAATACCTAAACTCTAAGCCCCAAACCTTAAACCATAAACCCAAAACCCTCATCCCTGAGCCATGAAGCCAAAACACTAAACCCATAACCTTGAGCCTTAAACCCTAAACACTAAAAAGTGAACCCTAAAGCCTTAGGCCTTACCCTAAACCCTAAACCCTATACCTTGAACCGTGAGCCCTAAGCCAAAACTCTAAACGTTTAGATAGATACCTAAATCCTAAACTCTAAATGTTTAACTAGAGAACTAAACCCTAAACCGTAAACTCATATCCCCGAACCTCTCTCTTTTATCCATTACATTTTCAACAGGAAATCCATTGCTTAGAGCTTTAACTCGGTCTTCAAGCTCTTTGCCTAAGTAATTCTTTCTTTCTTTTTTGGTAACTATCCATCTATCAAGATGATCCTGATTTGTGGTAGAATTTTCACTTCCTAAATTGACTATTTTCTCAAACCCTAAGCCATGGAACCTTAACCATGAACATTGAGTCCTAAGCCCTAAAGCCTAACCCCTACGCCCTAAACTCTAAGCTCTATACCCTATAAACCCTAAACCTTAAGCTCTAACTACTCTTAAACCATAAATTCTAAGTCTTAAATCCTAAAACCCTTAATGCCAAATCCTAAATTTACCATCAACCGTAAACCTCAAACCCCAAACCCTAAAACCTAATTCTAAAACCATTAATCTTGATCCCCGAACCCTGAACCATAAATTTATCCTAAGCTTTTGCACCGAGACCTAATCCCCAAAACCTAAACACAAAATCCTAAACCCCAACTCCTAAGCCAAAAACTAAACCCTAAACACTAAATCCCCTGAGCCCTAAACCTCAACATAGAAACCTTAAAATAGTTAGATTTGGAAAAAGTTGGTATTTTGAAAAACTTGGGATTTTAAAAATCAAGATTTTTGAAAAAGTTAGGATTTTCAAAAACTTGAGATTTTCAAAAAAGTCACGACTTTTGAAAAAGTTGCAATTTTAAATAAAGCTTTTATTTTTGAAAACATCAAGATTTGAAAAAATGTTCGGGCTTTGAAAATGTTCAAATTTTTAAAAAAGTTGGGGTTTTCGAAAAATGAATATTTCAAAAAAGTCTGAATTTTTGAATAGTTGGGATTTTGAATCTTTTTGAAGAGATGGGATTTTTAAGAGTTTGGATTTTTGAAAACTCAAGATTTTTAAAATAGTTTCAAGTTTCAAAAAAGTTATAATCTCAAAAGAGTCAAGATTTCAAAAATTTAGTGATGCACCAAAATTAGCATGAATTTGAAAAGGTCGTAACTTGTGCTCCAGGGTTTTGATCTATTTAGATTTTCTAGAAATTCTTAATTTTTGAATGATTTTGAAAATGTTATTTTTTTCCAAAAAGTTGTGAATTCCAAAAAATTTAGGATCTTAAAGAATTTCTAATTTAAGAAAAAGATAGAATTTCATAATTCTAAAAAAGTTTGAATTTCAAAATTTTTAAGGTTTTTGAAAAAGTTGAGATTTTCAAAAAAGTCAAGATTATGAGAAGGTTGGGATTTTGAACAAAAATTTGGATTTCAAAAAAGTTGTGATTTTAAAAAAGCCAAGAATTTTGAGAAAGTTGAGATTTTCAAAAAAGACAAGATTTTGAAAAAAGGTGCAATATTCAAATAAGTCGGGAACTACAAAACTGAAGAAATTTTTACATCCCAACTATTTTGAATATCATAATTTTTTTAAAAATCCTAACATTTTATAAATCTTTGCTTTTTCAAAATTCAAACTTTTTATGAAATCATAACTTTTTTGAAAATTACGAATTTTTAAAAATCACGAGTTTTTTTAAAATTGTGAACTTTATACATTCATGACTTTATCACTTTCAAAATCTTTGAAAATATAGACTTTTTGTAAAATCATGACTTTTTCAAAATCATGACCACTAGTTCCTAAACCCTAAAACCATAAACCGAGTCATAAAGACTAAACCCTAAACCCCAACATCCTAAACACTAAGCCCAAAACCCTAAATCATTAACCATAAACACAAAACCCTTAAAATCGGATCCTAAACGGTAAACCCTAAGCCATAAACCATAAAACCAAATCCCTAAACCTTGTTCCCGAGCCATAAACCCTAAACCCCGATCCAAACCTTAAACCATAAACCCTAAACTCTTATCCTCGAGCCATGAGCTTAAACCTTTAACCCTAAACCTTAAACCTTAATAACCCTAAACACTTAAACCCTAAACCTTAAATAGTGAAACCTAAAGCCTTCTGCCTAGACCTAAACCTTATACCTTAAACCGTGAGCCCTAAGCCAAAACCCTAAACCCTAAACTCATAACCCTGAACCTTGAATCTCTAGTTTTGGACCCTCAGCCATGAACATTGAGACCTAAACCCTAAATCCTGACCCTTATGCCCTAAACCCTAAACTTTGAACTGTATAACCTATAAACCCTAAAACTTAAGCTCTAACTGGTCCAAAATACTAATTTCTTAGTCTTAAACACTAAAACCCTAAATGCTAAATCCTAAATACTAAACCCTCAATCGTAAACCATGAGCCACAAACCCCAAGTGTAAAACCGTCAACCATAAACCTCGAAAACCAAACCCTAAATACTAAGCCCTAAATCCTATCCCTAAACCCTAAACCCTATAACCTAATTCTTAAACCTTAAACCTTATCACCAAACCTTGAACCTCACCCTAAACCCCGAACCCCGAACCCTAAGCCCTAATATTTAAACCCTAAACCTTGACTCCTCAGCCCAAAACCTAAACCCTAAACACTAAATCCTCGAGCCCTAAACCATCCTACTAGAAGCTTTAAAGTAGTTAGATTTTTAAAAAGTTGGTATTTTGAAAAACTTGGGATTTTCAAAATTCAAGATTTTTGAAAAGTTAGGATTTTAAAAAACTTGAGATTTTCAAAATCTTTTAAAATATGGACTTTGGGAAAATCATGACTTTTTCGAAATCCTAATTGTTTCAAAATCTAGATATTTTTGAAATTGTGAATTTTTCAAAATCCCACCTGCTAAACCCTAAACCTTAAAAAAGTTAGATTTGGAAAAAGTTGGTATTTTGAAAAACTTGGGATTTTCAAAAATTCAAGATTTTTAAAAAGTCACAACATTTTGAAAAAGTTGCAATTTTAAACAAAGTTGTTGGTTTCGAAAACATCAAGATTTTAAAAAATGTTGGGACTTTAAAAATGTTCAAATTTTCAAACAAGTTGGGCTTTTCGTATTTTTGTAGGGTCAACATTTTTTAAGAGTCTTTTGGATTTTTGAAAAACTCGACAGTTCCAAAAAAAGTTAGGATTTTGAAAAAATTGTGATTTTCCAAAAAGTCGTGGTTTTGTAATGTGAAGATTTCTAAAAAGTCATTTTTTTAAAAAGTTAGGATTTTTAAAAATGTGAAGATGTTGGAAAATGTTGGGATTTATAAAACGTCAAGATTTTTGAAAAAGTAAGGATTATTGAATAAGTCAGGATATTAAAAAAGTCCCAATTTTCAATATTTGTGATTTTTTAAAAATACACTTTTAAAAAAGTTAGGATTTTTAAAAATATCCATATTATTTATAAAGTTGAGATTTTAAAAAAATCAAGATTTTTTAAAAATTGGGATTTCTATAAAAGTTTTTATTTTGGAAAACATCTCGATTTTTGAAATAGTTGTGATTTTCGAAAAAGTTGGGATTTTTAGAAAACTTAGAATCTCAAAAGACTCAAGATTTCAAAAATGTAGTGATGCGCCAAAATTACCATGAACTTGAAAAGGTCATAACTTGTGCTCCTGGTGTTCATTTGAGTCCATTTTTTTAAACCACATGTTTCAAAAATCTAAACTTTTTTAAAATATCAGGATTTTCAAGAAAAAGTCGGGAGTTTAAATAATTTAGATTTTCTAGAAATTCTGGATTTTTGAATATGTCATGATTTTTTAAATAGTCATTATTTTCCAAAAAGTTGTGAATTTAAAAAAATTTAGGATTTTAAAGAATTTGTAATTTTAGAAAAAGATTGAATTTCATAATTCTAAAAACTTTCGAATTTCAAATTTTTATGGTTTTTGAAAAAGTTGAGATTTTCAAAAAAGTCAAGATTGTGAAAAGGTTGGGATTTCAAAAGAGTCACGATTTCAAAAAAGCCAAGAATTTTGAGAAAGTTGGGATTTTCAAAAAGATAAGATTTATAAAAAAGGAGCAATTTTTCAAATAAGTCAGGAATTACAAATCTGAAGAGATTTTTAATCCCAACTGTTTTGAATATCCTAATTTCTTTGAAAATCCTAATATTTTCAAAATCTTTAATTTTTCAAAATTCCAACTTTTTATGAAATCGTGACTTTTTCGAAAACTAAGAATTCTTAAAAAATCACAAGTTATTTTAAAAATTGTGAACTTTTTAAATTCATGACTTTATCGCTTTCAAAATCTTTGAAAATATAGACCCTTAAAATTTTGAAAACCCCAACTCTTTCAAAAATCCCAACTTTACGACAATCCAAACTTTTTCAAAATATTTATTTTTGAAACGCACTTGTTTGAAAATCCGAACATTTTGAAAGTCCCAACTTTTTTTATTAGATTTTTTTAAAATTGCAACTTTTTCAAAAGTCATGACTTTTTTGAAAATATCAAGTTTTTGAATATTTTAAATTTTTGAAAATCCAAAGTTTTTTAAAATACTAATTTTTTCCAAATCTAACTATTTTAAGGTTTCTAGGTTGAGGGTTTAGGGCTCAGAGGATTTAGTGTTTAGGGTTTAGGGTTTAGGATTATAGCTCGTGGGCTCGTGGTTCATTGTTCAGGGTTTATGGTTGAGGTTTAGGGTTCAGTGATCAAGGTTTAGGGTTTAAAAATCTCTTCAGTTTTGTAATTCTCGACTTATTTGAAAATTAAACCTTTTTCAAAATCTTGTCTTTTTTAAAATCCCAACTTTTAAGAATTCTTGGTTTGTTTCAAATCATGACTTTTTTAAATCCTAATTTTTGTTTGAAATCCCAACCTTTTCGAAATCCTGACTTTTTTTAAAAAACTCAACTTTTTCAAAAACCCTCAATTTTATAAAATTCAAACAATTTTAGATTTATGAGATTCTATTTTTTTCTAAAATTGCAATTTTTTTAAAATCCTAATATTTTTGAAATTCACAACTTTTAAAAATAAAGATATTTTAAAAAACATTACATACTCAAAAATCAAGAATTTCTAGAAAATATAAATTATTCAAAATCTAGACTTTTTTTTTTAAATCTTGATAATGTAAAAAGTTGATATTTTTGAAACATGTGCTTTAATAAAAATAATGAACTCAAGCGGACACCGAATCACAAGTCATGATCTTTTAAATTACCTCCTAAATTTGGCAAATCATCACTATATTTTTGAAATCTTGACTCTTTTGATATTATAACTTTTTCAAAAATCACAACTATTTCAAAATCCTAACTATTTTAGAAATTGTGACCTTTTCAAAATCGGGAACCCTAAAACCTGAAAATTGAGTCATAAACGCTAAATCCTAAATCCTAAACCATAAACACAAAACACTTAACACAAAACACTTAACATCAATCCTAAAACATAAACCCTTAACCATAAACCATAAACCCAAATCCTTAAATCGTACTACTCAAAACTCTAAACCCGTAACCCTAAGCCCTAAGCCCTAAACCCCAAACCCTGAGCCGTAAAAACTAAAACCTAAATAGTGATCCCTAAATACTTAGGCCTAACCCTAGACCTTTTACCTTGAACCGTGAGCCCTAAGCCTAAACCCTACACTCATAACTCTGAACCTCGAACACTGAGTCATGGACCCTCAACCATGAACAATGATGCCTAAACTATAAAACATGACACCTACACCCTAAACCTTAAACTCTAATTTCTCATAAAACCTAAATTCTGAGTCTTAAATCAAAAAACCCTAAATGTTAAATCCTAAATACTAAACCCTCAATTGTGAACATGAGCCCTAAACCATAATTGCAAAACCCTCAAACATAAACCTTGAAGCCCAAACCTTAAAACATGAGACCTAAATCCTAACCCTAAACCTCAAAACCCTAAACCTAATTCTTAAACCTTAACCCTTGATCCTTCGATCACTGAACCTCAACCCTAAACCTAGAAACCTTAATATAGTTAGATTTGAAAAAATTTCAAGATCGTTGAAAAAGTAAGGATTTTCAAAAAAGTCACGACTTTTTAAAAAGTTGCAATTTTAAACAAAGTTGTTATTTTTGAAAACATCAAGATTTAAAAAATGTTGGGAATTTGAAAATGGTCATATTTTAAAACAAGTTGATGTTTTCGAAAAATGAATATTTCAAAAAAGTATAGATTTTTTAAAAGTTGGGATTTTCAAAAGAGTTGGGTTTTTCACATTTTTGAAGAGTCGTGATTTTTAAAAGTCTGGATTTTTTAAAAACTTGACATTTTAAAACATATTAGGATTTTTTAAAAGACATAATTTTAAGTTTTTTGAGATTTTCCAAAACGTCATGATTTTGAAAAAGTGAAGATTTTCGAAAATGTCAGGATTTTTAAAAAATCAAGATTTTCGAAAATGTCGGGATTTTAAAAAAGTCAAGATTTTGGAAAATATTGGGATTTTTAAAATGTCAATATTTTTAATGAGTAAGGATATTCAAAAAGTCCTGATTTTTAATATTTTTGACTTTCGAAAAAATAATTTTTTAAAAAGTAAGGAATTTTTATTAAAAGTCCACATTTTTGATAAAGTTGAGATTTTAGAAAATTCAGCAATTTTTAAATAGTTGGGATTTCTGAAAAAAAAATGAATTTTGAAAACGTCGTGATTTTTGAAATAGTTGTGATTTTCAAAAAGTTGGGATTTTCAAAAAAGTTATAATCTCAAAAGAGTCAAGATTTCAAAAATGTAGTGATGTACCAAAATTAGCATGAACTTGAAAAGGTCATAACTTGTGCTCTAAGTGTCCGTTTGACTCCGTTTTATATTTGAAACCATATGTTTCACAAATCTCAACTTTTTTAAAATATCAGGATTTTCAAAAGAAAGTCAAGAGTTTGATTAATTTATATTTTCTAGAAATTCTAAATTTCTGAAAATGTCATGGTTTTTGAAAAGGTCAATATTTTCAAAAAAGTTGTGAATTTAAATTTTTCTAGGATTTTAAAGAATTTGTAATTTTAGAAAAAGATAGAATTTCATAATTCTAAAAAAGTTTGAATTTAAAAATTTTAGGGTTTTTGAAAAAGTTGAGATTTTAAAAAAACTCAGGATTATGAGAAAGTTGGGATTTATAAAAAAACATTAAAAAAGGTACAATTTTCAAATAAGTTAGGAATTACAAAACTGAAGAGATTTCTAAATACCAATTGTTTTGTATATTCTATTTTTTAAAAAACTCCAAACATTTTCAAAATCTTTACCTTTTCAAAATTAAAACTTTTATAATTTCGTTACCTTTTTGAAAATTATGAATTTTTAAAAAATCATGAGCTTTTTTAAAAATTGTGAACTTTTTAAATTCATTACTTTATCACTTTTAAAATACAGACTTTTTAAAAATCACAAATTTTTCTTAACCTTAAAATAATTAGATTTGGAAAAAGTTGGTATTTTGAAAAATATGGGATTTTAAAAATTTAAGATGTTTGAAAAAATCAGGATTTTACAAAGCTTGAGATTTTCAAAAAAGTCACGATTTTTGAAAATTTTACAATTTTGAACCAAGTTGTTCCTTTGGAAAACTTCAAGATTTAAAAATGTTGGGACTTTGAAAATGTTCAAATTTTAAAACAATTTGGGGTTTTTGAAAAATGAATATTTTGAAAAAGTATGGATTTTTGAAAAGTTGTGATTTTTGAAAGAGTTTGGCTTTTTGCATTTTTGAAGAGTCAGAATTTTTTAAGAGTTTGGATTTTGAAAAACACAAGATTTTTGAAAAACTCAACATTTTAAAAAATATTTGGATTTTGAAATGATGAAAGTTTTTAAAAATTGAGATTTTCCATAAAGTAATTATTTTGTAAAAGTTAAGATTTTTGAAAAAGTCGGGATTTTTCAAAAAGTCAAGATTTTGGAAGATGTTTGGAATTTTGAAACGTCAAGGTTTTTAAAAAGTGAATTTTTTTAATAAGTCATGATATTCGATTTTGAAACATCAAGATTTTAAAAAATAAGTCGAGAGTTTGAATCATTTAAATTTCCTAGAATTTCTGGATTTTTGAATATGTTATTATTTTTGAAAAAGTCATTATTTTCCAAAAAGTTGTGAATTTAAAAAAGGAATTTTTAGAATTTGTAATTTTAGAAAAGATTGAATTTCAAAAATTTAGGGTTTTTGAAAAAGTTGAGATTTTCAAAATAGTTTGGATTATGAAAAGGTTGGAATTTTGATTAAAATTTGAATTTCAAAAATTTGTATTTTCAAAAAAGCCAATAATTTTGAGAAAAGACAAGATTTTGAAAAAAGTGCAATTTTCAAATAAGTCACGAATTATAAAACTAAAGAGATTTTTAAATCCCAATTATTTTCAATATTCTAATTTTTTTGAAATTTTTAAATTCATGTCTTTATCACTTTCAAAATATTTGAAAAAACATACTTTTTGAAAATCAAAGACTTTTTCGAAATCCTAACAGATTTCAAAACTCGGGATATTTTTGAAATTATGACTTTTTCAAAATAACAACCGCTAAACGCTAAACCATAAAACCTGAAACCTGAGTCATAAACTCTAAACCATAAACCCCAACATCTAAAACACTAAGCCCAAAACCCTAAATACTAAACTATAAACCATAAACCCTTAACATTGAATCTTAAACCCTAAACCCTCAGCCATAAACCATAAACCCAAATCCCTAAATAGTAAAACCTAAACTCTAGTCCCCAAACCTTAAACCATAAACCCTAAACCTTGATCCCTTAGACATCAAGCCTATAAACCATTAACCATAAGCCCTAAGCCCTAAACCCTAAACAATGAACCCTAAAGCCTTAGGCCTAACCCTATACCCTAAACCATATACCTTTAATTGTGAGCCCTAAGCTAAAACCATAAACCTTTAGCTAGAGACCTAAACCTTAAACTCATACCTGGAACCTTGAACCTTGAGCCATGGACCCTTAAACATGAACAACTACACCTAAACCCCGACTCTATGACCCCTACACTCTAAATTCTAAATTGTGAGTCGTATACCCTATAAACCCTAAACTGTAGGCTCTACTTGCTCCTAAACTATAAATTTTGAGTCTTAAACCCTAAAACCCTAAATGCTATATCCTAACCCTAAACTCTAAACCCTAAAACTTAATTCTTAAACCCTAAACCCCTGATCCTTGAACCTTAAACCCTAAACCATTAGTGAGACCTAATCCATAAACCTTAAACGCTAAACCCTAATACCCAAATCCTTAGCGCAAAAACATAAACCCTAAACACTAAATCCCTTGAGCCCTAAACCCTCGACCTAAAAATCTTAATATCGTTAGATTTGAAAAGTTTATATTTTGAAACACTTAGGATTTTCAAAATGTCAAGATTTTCAAAAAATTTATCATTTTCACGAACTTGAGATTTTCAAAAAATCATGACTTTTGAAAACGTTGTAGTTTTAAACAAAATTGTTATTTTTGAAAACATAAAGATTTAAAAATGTTAGCACTTTGAAAATGTTCATATTTTCAAACAAGTTGGGGTTTTTAAAAATGAATATTTCAAAAAAGTTAGGATTTTTGAAAAGTTGGGATTTTCAAAAGAGTTGGGCTTTTCACATTTTTGAAGAATCTGGATTTTGAAAAAAAGTCAAGATTTTTTAAAAAATCGACATTATCAAAAGTGTTAGGATTTTTGAAAAGATGGGATTTTTAAAAATTTGAGATTTTCCAAAAACTGATTTTGGAAGTTTTCGAAAAGTAGGTATTTTCAAAAAGGTCAAGATTTTGGAAAATGTTGGGATTTTTAAAACGTCAAGATTTTTCAAAAAGTAGGCATTTTTGATAAAGTTGAGATTATAGAAAATTTAGGATTTTTAAACAAGTTCGGATTTATGAAATAGTTTTGATTTTTGAAACCGTTGTAATTTTTGAAAAAGTTGGGATTTTCGAAAAATTTATAATCTCAAAAGAGTTAAGATTTTTTAAACCATATGTTTCAAAAATCTCAATTTTTTAAAATATAAGGATTTTAAAAAATAAGTCATGAATTTGAATAATTTAGATTTTCTAGAAATTCTGAATTTTTGAATATGTCATGATTTTTGTAAAATTCATTATTTTCCAAAAAGTTGTGAATTTATAAAATTTATGATTTTAAAGAATTTGTAATTTTAGAAAAATGATAGAATTTCATAATTCTTAAAAAGTTTGAATTTCTAAAATTTAAAAAACTCTTAACACTTAATCCTAAACCCTAAACCCTCAGCCATAAACCATAAACCCAAACCCATAAATTGTAAAACCTAAACTCTAAACCCCAAATCTTAAACCATAAATGCTAAAGCCTAATACCCTAAGCCATGAAGCCTAAACTCTAAGCCCTAAATAATAAATCGTAAACCCCTAACCTTGAGCCTTAAACACTAACCAGTGATCCCTAAAGCCTTTGGCCTAAACCTAAACCTTGAACCCTATACCTTAAAGCAAAATCCTATACCTTAGCTAGAGACCTAAACTCTAAACTCATAACCATGTGCCTCAAACCTTGACCCATGGACCCTCAACCATGAAGACTAAGACCTTAACCCTAAACCCCGACTCCTACACCCTAAACCCTAAACTTTGAGCCTTATACCCTATAAAGCCTAAAACCTTAAGCTCTAATTGCTCATAAACCCTAAATGTTGAATCTTAAACCCTAAATACCAAATCTTAAATACTAAACCCTCAATCGTAAACAATGAGCCCAAAACCATAAATGTAAAACCCTCAATCCGTAAACCTCGAACCCCAAAATCTAAAAACCCTTAACCCCGAGCCCTAAGCCCTAATCACTTAATCCTAAACCCCGATCGAATCCCGACTCCAAAAAGCTAAATCCCTTCACTTCAAAACCTTAAAATAACCAGATTTGGAAAAGATGGTATTTTAAAAACTTGGGATTTTCTAAAAATCAAGAGTTTTTAATGTTAGTATTTTAGAAAACTTGAGATTTTCAAAAAAGTCACGAGTTTTTAAAAGTTGCAATTTTAAACAAAGTTGTTATTTTTAAAAATGTTAAGAATTTGGAAATCTTGGGAGTTTGAAAATGTTCAGATTTTTAAACAAGTTGGGGTTTTTGAAAAATGAATATTTCGAAAAACTTGGTATTTTTGAAAGAATTGGGATTTTCACATTTTTCAAGATTCTGGATTTTTGAAAAAATTAGTTTTTTTTTGAAAAGATGGGATTTTTAAAAATTGAGATTTTACAAAAAGTGGTAATTTTCTAAAAGTAAAGATTTTCCAAAACTAAGGATTTTAGAAAAGTCAAGATTTTGGAAAATGTTGGGATTTTTAACACATCGAGATTTTTGAAAAAGTTAGGAATTTTAAATAAGTCAAGATATTCGATAAAGTCTCGAGTTTTAATATTTGAGATTTTTGAAAAAAATATAATATTTTTTAAAAAGTAAGGATTTTCAAAAAGTCTCGCATTTGTTATAAATTTGATATTTTAGAAAATTCAGAATTTTTAAAAAGATAGAATTTCATAATTCTAAAAAAGTTTGAATTTTTAAAATTTTAGAGTTCTTTAAAAATTTGAAATTTTCCAAAATTGTCTAGATTATGAAAAGGTTAGTATTTCGAATAAAAATTGTGATTTTGAAAAATCCAAGAAATTCAAGAAAGACAAGATTTTTAAAAAAGGTGCAATTTTCAAATAAGTTGGGAATTACAAAACTGAAGAAATTTTTAAATCCCTACTGTCTTCAATATCCTAATCTTTTTTAAAAGCCTAACATTCTCAAAAAAAATATTTTTAAAAATTCAATTTTTTTTAATAAAATCGAGACTTTTTCAAAATTACAAAAAATTTAAAATCACAATTTTTTTTTAAAATTGTGAACTATTTAAATTGATGACTTTATCACTTTCAAAATCTTTGAAAATACATACTTTTGAATATATTGAATTTTTCAAAATCCTAAGAGTTTCAAAATTAGGATATATTGAAATCGTGACATTTTCAAAATTGCCACCACTAAACCTAAACCCTAAAACCTAAAACCTGAGTCATAAACACTAAACCCTAAACACCAACATCCTAAACACTAAGCCCAAAACCCTAAATCCTAAGCCCTCAAACCCTTAGCCACAAACCATAAACCCAAACCCCTAAATCATAAAATGTAAACTCTAAACCCCAAACCTTAAACCATAAACCCTAAAGCCTAATCCCTGGGACATGAATCCTAAAATATAAACCCTAAGCCCTGAACCCTAAACAATAAACCATAAACCCCTAACCCTAAGCCTTAACCCTATACCTTGAACCATTACCCAAAGCCAAAACCTAAAACCCTAAACCTTTAGCTAGAGACCTAAACCCTAATCACATAACCATGAACCTCAAACCCCGAGCCATGTACCCTCAACCATGAACACGAGAGACCTTAATTGTAAACTCTGACCCATGCTATAAACCCTAAACCTTATGATCTAATTACTCGTAAACCCTAAACCCTAAATGATAAATCCTAAAGACTAAACCTCAATCTTATAACATTAGCCCTAAACCCTAAATTCAAAACCCCTCAAACCTCAAATGCTAAAACTTGAGTCGTAAATATCCTAATCTTTTGAAAAGCCTAACTCTAAACCTAAACCTTAAATGCTAAACAAAAATGAACCCTGAATCTTGAGCCCAAAACTCAACCTTGAATACTACTTTCCCTTAGCCCTAAAGTCTCAACTTAGAAACCTTAAAATAAATAGATTTGGAGAAAGTTGTTATATTAAAAAAATTGGGATTTTTAAAATGTCAAGATTTTTAAAAAAGAAAGGATTTTCAAAAACATGAGAATTGCAATTTTATAAAAAGTTGTTATTTTTGAAAATATCAAGATTTAAAATATGTTGGGAATTTCAAAATGTTCAGATTTCGAAACAAGTTGGGGTTTTATAAAGTAAATATTTCAAAAAGTCAAGATTTTTGAAAAGTTGAGATTTTTGAACAAGTTGGAATTTTTGCATTTTTGAAGAGTCTAGATTTTTTTAAAAGTCAAGATTTTTGAAAAACTTGACATTTAAAAAAATTAGAATTTTTGAAAAGACGGATTTTATAAAAATTGAGATTTTCTAAAAAGTTGTGATTTTGTAAAATGTCAGGAATTTTGAATAAGTAAGGATATTCGTAAAACACTCGATTTTTAATATTTGTAATTTTTGAAAAAAATATAATTTTTTTAAAAAGTAAGAATTTTTAAAATGTCACTTTTTTATAAAATTGAGATTTTAGAAAATTAAGGAATTTTTAAAATGTGGGATTTCTGAAAATTAATTTATACTCTCAAAAGAGTCAAGATTTCAAAACTGTAGTGATGCGCCAAAATTAGCAGGATTTAAAATCTGAACATTTTTAAAATATCAAGATTTGAAAAAAAGTCTAAAGGTTGAATAATTTAGATTTTCCATAAATTCTTGATTTTTGAATATGTCATGATTTTTGAAAAAGTCATTATTTTCAAAGAAGTTGTAAATTTAAAAAAAAGGATTTTAAAGAATTTGCAATTTTAGAAAAACAGAGAATCTCATAATTCTAAAAAAGTTCAAATTTGAAAAGTTTTAGGGTTTTTGAAAAAGTTGAGATTTTCAAAAAGTTAGGATTATTAAAAGGTTGGGATTTCGAACAAAAATTGGGAATTCAAAAAAGTCGAGATTTCGAAAAAGCCAAGAATTTTGAGAAATTTTGGATTTTTAAAAAGACAAGTTTTTTTAAAAATGTGCAATTTTCATATAAGTTAAGAATTACAAAAATACATAGAATTTTAAAATCCTAACTATTTTGAATAAACTCAATTCCTAAATCGTAATACTTTAAACCACAAACCCTAAACAATCATCCACAAACCCATAAAGCCTAAGCCCTAAACCCATAACCCTAAGCCTCAAACCCTAAACCACTATACATTGAATCGTGAGCCCTAAGATAAAACCATAAACCCTAAACTCAAAACCCCAAATCTCAAACCCCGAGCCATGGACCCTCTTAACCAGAACACCGAGACCTAAACCATAAACCCCGACCCTAAACTTTGAGCCCTATACCCTATAAACCCTAAACCTTAAGCTCTAATTGCTTCGTACCCTTAAATTCTTAGTCTTAAACCCTAAAACACTAAATACTAAACCCTTAATCGTAATCCCTCAACCGTAAACTTCGAACCTAAAACCCTAAAATCCTAAAACCATAAAACTTAAACCCTAAACATAGAATCCTTAAAATAGTTATATTTCAAAAAGTTGCTATTTTGAAAGGGTAAGTGCAGGAAGTTGATGGACAAATATAGGGTCATCCATGGACGTCATATTGCAAAAAACAACGAAATCTCAACTTGTAGGAATTATTAGCTATACACGCACTCAAAATTAGAAAAATTTATATAAATATGAATCGTAACATTTGGAATCTAGTTTCTAAAATACTAATTTTTTAAAAAAAGACAAATTTAGCTATTTTAAACACTTAAAATTATATGACTTAGTTTTTTTAAAAAAACTTATAAGATTGTAGTCCGTTTGCCCGCATTTTGGATGACCAAATCATGTTATTTTTTTTTCTTTGGTGAAATGTTAGATGTAGTTGTCTATCTTGGATGGATTTTATTTTATATTTTCTTAGCAATAATTTTTTTTTGATTTTTTCCTTGAAAGTGGTCTAAAAATATTTAGAAAATGGAGTGCTTTCCGTATGCCCACCATAACTATATAAAAAAATATCGAAATCAAATATTTTTTTAACGTGTATAGAATTTGTCCACGCTTGGGATGGTATAAGTTTTATCTTATTTTAATAAGTGAAACAAAAGTTATAGTCTTAAATGTAGAAAAAAATATTTCTTAGAAGCTAAGAGTCTCCCCTACGTGATAACCATTTTTGTGAAATGTTTTCAGTTTTTAGCATGGTTCAAGTATTTGGAAGAGCATATTTGAGGTTTTTTTACCTTTTACACTTCATAATGACCATAGCTTTGGTTGGGAAAAACTAAATATTTTCCAAGGCTTAGGTACCGCAGATAGATCTGCGATCGCGATTTATAAAGCATGATCACAATTTTTTAATACAAACCATGAGCGCGGTTTATAAAATGTGCTCGCGGTTCATAAATCATATTTACACACATCTCAATGTCTGAATTATTGTGAAATTCTATCTTTTTCTGCAAGTTTTTCTTATCACCGGAAGCAAACCATCATGGGATACAAAAAATGAAGTCAAAAAGGAAGTCATTAAGTAAAAAACACTAAATGAATTAGAGGCCAAGAAAATTCAAAATACCGAGTGAATGCGAAAATTTGTGAATCAAGAAGAGGTTCATCTTCAATCCTAACTATTGTAAGCAATGAAGAACCAAGTAATATTTCTACCATCAATGTTGAAGTTGAATTAAATACTCGTGATGAAGAAGTTTTTTCTGAAGAAGAAGAATTAAATACTCATGATGTAGCAAATGTTGAAATTGAAGGAAACAATGAAAATGTGAATAAGGAAATTTATGTTGAAACTGTAGACAAGTAAAATTTGACAAAAACACCTCCTAGGATTTTACATAAGAAACCTAATTTTTTTATTGAAATTGATGAAAACATTTTGAAACCAATGTCTGACAAACTTTCCGAACGACAAATCATAAGAAAAGCCACTGAAATTTGGAATAAATATTTTGAAATTTTAAATGATTTCCCAAAGATGTCGGTTGTTGGTTAGTTTGATGAAATTGATTCAAATGGGACCTACATTAAACACCTTAGGATTGACAACATCTAATATACGTGGTCAAACCTCTACAATTGTTAAAACTTTCATGATGCATATCACATCGTTGGTGTCAAGAGATGCACTAGGGATAGTAATATTGTGTATCGTACTTGTTACTAGTGTTGTAAGTGAATCAATAAAAAAATAACGTTTGATTACGTAAACAAGTCAAATGTTGCAAGTTAATCAAAAACTCTAATGAAAGCAATTGAAAGACGTAATATCCTTCAATCACTCAATAATGCCGATATTTGGGAATTTTCTCGCTAGAGCACCGCACCGCGTAAGTACAAAAATAATTTTGATTCTATAAATTGTTATTAAATTTTGACATGATAACACTAGAGTTTCACCTAATACAAGAGATGTTATAAAAAGAGAGTTGGTTCTACTAATCGTGAACCACATCCAAAGCATTTCTTAGATATGACTCAAACTCAATTTTTTCGTAAGTTTAAACAAAAGAATCTAAAAATTAAAATTAGTCAACGTTTTTTTGAAATGTTGAAACTATTCTATGTGAAAATCAACCACACTTGTACCACTTGTTGTTGTAGGCAACATGTTGAATTTGTGATGCATTATACTAAATTTTTACGTATTCATTCTAATTTTCATTCTACGAAACTATGTTATCGAAATGTGGTGTTCAAGTTCCACCAATATCTTCTAGGGATTTCATTCCTACTATATTTTGTGAAAAGAAGTTGGACAATTTTTTTATAGTCAGGATTGTTTAGATGGAAGTTGTAGTACATGCGGCAGATTACCTAAATTAGAAAGTTACATCCGTGAGAAAATTAAAGGTACATAGGACATAATTTAGTTGATTATGATAAATATAAATCAGTTCCATACCAGTTGAAAGATGGAAAAGAGTCTAAATGATGTGAGTTAGTTACTAGATAAATGTCCGTTTTCTAATTTTTGAGAAAATTTAAGGATGAAATTGTTTATGAGTATGCGAGGCATATACATAGAGCTCGATGGTTGGATGAACAATTCAAGATATGCAAATACACATTTATTATTGGTACTTTTGTTTCAAAGTGGTCAATTTTACAAAGAATAATTACACATTACAACTACAAATGGAGGTTCAATCGCAATATTACAACTCAAAGGTACAAGTTACCATTTTTGTGCATATAGCATTTCTACAATCCTGACAAAGATATAGTGAATGATCAATTTTTTTAAGAGAGTACCATTTTTATATCAGTGATGATCATACTCATTCTACTAAATTTGTGCAAGGGTGTTTCTAGTTATTTTATGGAAACTTGTCTTATAGGGACATCTACTTCAAACAACGTTATATATAGTAAGATAATTACATGTCTTAGTTTAAGAATACACGAATGTTTTATTGGATGAGTAGAATGCACATCAAGATGGGTGTGCAACATATTTGGAGTTTCACTGAGGCTGGACATGGAAAAGGAGAGCATGACGGTGTAGGGGCATGTGTGAAAAAAGCTCTTGCAAGAGAAGAGTTAAAGTACAAAGATGGTGCTAAATTAAAAGATGCAAAGAGCATAGTAGAATGCTGTACTGACAACATGGCCTGAGGTTCTCAAGAAAATTCTAGAGTTCACGAGATATTTTTGTTGATAGAGAAACAACATATTGCTAACTATGAGGATTGTATAACCCTCACTTTGGGTCTAGTGATATGCACTCATTTTGTAACTCAAACGCTACTTGGGTGGGCCATATGGACAAGAAAGTTGATATGTTTTTGTGCATCTTGTATTGAATTTGTCATTACTAAGTGTGATTCACAAGAATGGGTGAAAGGATGGATTTGTAGGCCTCTAACTCCACTTCCTAGTTATCAACCTCCATAAGCATTATGACTTGTTTCTCAAGATGAAGTTACAACATCCAAGGACTTTGACAGAATTTTGATTTTGGTGCGATAAGGTATTTATGGTTATTTATTTAATTTTTATATTGAGTTATGTCCATTGAAATTTTAATATGTAATTTAAATTTGAGTTGTTCAACCAAGTTGTTTTTTTGTAGGATATGTGTTTGCAGTAATTGTGACATAAGAGAATGAAGAAAGAACAGGACTATTTCTTATGTCGTTGCATCGAGGAAAGAAAGAAGTTGAATTCTCCTATAATAGATGGTGAAGATATTGAGTATTATACGGGGTCGGTGGTAGTTACTAGAACTTGGCTTCGACGGTATCCATTAAAAATTCCTCTGTTTGGGTGTTTGAATACTTTAAGACACACAGAAAAATAATCTTATATTCACATCTAGTTCTAGTGAAAAATATTTATCTCGTATAGATATCGAGGAAGGCCTAATAACAAGATTCTTTGGAAGGTTCGAGAGTCGATCATGAAGCAATCTTGTCTGTTATTTCGAGTAGATCTGATCTTGATGGTTCATTAGATTGAATTTACAACGCTCATGTATCTGTATATATAATTTCTTTTCAATATATATATAATTTTTTTAGTTTAAAGATTTAGATTTAAGTTTGAATATATTTTATTTTAAATTTATGTATTTTGTACATATATAAATAGTATATGGTTTTGATTTGAAACTTAAATTTCTTCGACTAACACTTTTATGTTTAGATTAGTGGTGCAAGAAAAGCTTCCACCTTCACGTGGTTGGCACTTTTAGTAGAGAATTTTAAATTCTCAAAGCTAAGAGAAGCTTTAATTGTTTGAAAATGTTGTAAATTTTGAAAAAGTTGTAAATTTTGAAAAAGTTGTAAATTTTGAAAAAGTTGTAAATTTTGAAAATGTTGTAAATTTTGAAAACGACTCCTCCCCAAGTGTTTACAAGACCATACCTACGCGTGTGCATTGATCTGGGAAGGAAAAATATGAGAGAGGATATTGTAGAGGTCCCTATGCCGAGGTGTTGGATCAGACGAGACGTCTCTAGGTGCCATGGAGTCCGACTAGTCACCCATAAAAGTTGAACAATATTTTGGTCTCAGGGCTCTTAATGGACTACGCATGAACGAAGAAGCCCGGAAGCAACAAATTTTTCGTGCACCAAAACACCACCTCCTCTAGCATTCACCTAGACACCCAGACATCACGCGACGTAGTTGGTTCAGTACCACGACCCACCATTTGAAAAATATAGGGTTTGACAACCAATCACTAGCTCTAACGCACTATTTCATGTGTTTGCAAACAATAAGGCAGCGAGAGCACCGAAATGAGAAGGAAAAAAACTCGAGAGAGGCTTTTGTAGAAGTTCTCTACATCGAGGTGTCGATCGGATATGAGTCATCTCTAGGTGCCACGGAGTTTGAGTAATCACCTGTTGAAGTTGAATGATATTTTGGTCTCAGGGCTCTTAAGGGACTATGCCCGAACGAAGTAGCTCGAAAGCAAAGAACCTTTCACGCAAATAAAAATCACCTCCTCTAGCATTCACCTAGCCACCCAGACGTGCCAGCACAGTTGGTTTGATGCCACAACCCACCGTTTGTAAAATATAGCGTTTGACAACCAATCACTAGCTCTAACTACACTATTTCATGCGTTTGCAAACAATAGGGCAAGAGCAAAGAAATGAGAAAGAAAAAACCAAGAGAGAGTTTTTTAGATGGTCCCTATGCAAAGGCATCAGATTAGACGAGCCATCTCTAGGTGCCACGAGTCGAAGTAGTCACCCGTCGAAGTTGAAAGATATTTTGGTCTCAAGGCTCTTAACGGACTATGCACGAACGAAGTAGCTCGGAACAAATGACCCTTTCCCACACCGAAACACCACCTCTTCTAGGTTTCACCTAGCCACTCAAACATGCTTTGCGATAATCGCCTTCGATGCCACGACCCACCGTTTGTAAAATATTGCATTTGACAACCAATCATCGGCTCCAATTTGCACTATTTCTTACGTTTGCAAACAATAGGGCGGAGAGAGCACCGAAATGAGAAGGAAAACTGAGAGAGGAGTTTGTAGAGGGTCCCTACACTAAGGTGTCGGATCGATGAGCCATCTCTAGGTGCCATAGAGTTTAAATAGTCACCCATCGAAGTTGAACGATATTTTGGTCTCATGGCTCTCGAGGAACTACGCCCGAACAAAGTAGCCTGTAAGAAATGACCCTTTACGCACCAAAAAAACCTCCTCTAGCATTCACCTTGCCACTGGATGTTCCATAACAATCGGTTTGGTGCCATAACCCACCGTTTGCAAAATATAGCTTTTGACAACCAATCACTAGCTCTAACTGCACTATTTTGCGCATTTGCAAACAATAGGGCAACGAGAGCACCGAAATGAGAAGGAAAAAATTGAGAGAGGATTTTGTAGAGGGTCCGTGCACGCCGAGGTTTCAGATCGGATGAGTCATCCCTAGGTGCCACAGAGTCCGAATAGTCACTCGTCGAAGTTGAATGATATTTTGGTCTCAAGGCTCTTGAGGGACTACGCCCGAACGAAGTAGCCTGGAAGCAATGACCCTTTTGCGCACCAAAACACAACCTCCTCTAGCATTCACCTAGCCACCTGGACATGCCGGTGTATTTAGTTTGGTGCCACAACCCACCGTTTAGAAAATATAGCATTTGACAACCAATCACTGGCTCCAACTGCACTATTTCGCGCATTTACAAACAATATGGCAGCGAGAGCACCGAAATGAGAAGGAAAAAACTGAGAGAGGATTTTGTAGAGGGTCCCTATGCCAAGGTGTTAGATTAGATGAGCCATCTCTAGGTGCCATGGAGTCCGAGTAGTCACCTATCGAAGTTGAACTATATTTTGGTCTCAGGGCTCTTAAGGGACTACGCCGAATGAAGTATCCTGAAGTAACAACCCTTTCGCGCACCAAAACACCACCTCTTATAGTGTTCACCTAGCCACTCTGGACGTGCTAGCACAGATCGGTTTGGTGCCATAACCCACCGTTTGTAAAATATAGCATTTGATAACCAATCACTGGCTCCAACTGCACTATTTCGCGCGTTTGCAAACAATAGGGCAGCAAAAGCACCGAAATGAGAAGGAAAAAATTGAGAGAAAATTTTGTAGAGGGTCCATACACTAAGGTGTTGGATAAGACGAACTGCTTCTAGATGCCATGGAGTCCGAGTAGTCACCCATCGAAGTTGAACGATATTTTGGTCTCAGGGCTCTTGAGGGACTACACCTGAACAAAGTAGCCTGGAAGCAATGACCCTTTTGCGCACCAAAACACAACCTCCTCTAGCATTCACCTAGCCACTGGACATGCTTAGGTGTATTTGGTTTGGTGCCATAACCCATCGTTTGCAAAATATAGCTTTTGTGACCAATCACCGGCTCCAATTGCACTATTTCACGCGTTTGCAAACAATAGGGCAGCGAGAGCACTGAAATGAGAAGGAAAAAACTGAGAGAGGATTTTGTAGAGGGTCCCTACGCTAATGTGTTAGATTAGACGAGCCATCTCTAGGTGCCACGAGTCCAGTATTCACCCATTGGAGTTGAACTATATTTTGGTCTCGTGGCTCTTGAGGGACTATGCCCAAGCGAAGTAGCTGAAGTAAAGACCCTTTTGCACACAAAAACACCACCTCCTCTAGTGTTCACCTAGCCACTCGGACGTGCTAGCACAAATCGGTTTAGTGCCACAACCCACCATTTGTAAAATATAGCATTTGATAACCAATCACTGGCTCCAACTGTACTATTTCACGCGTTTGCAAACAATAGGGCAGCAAGAGCACCGAAATGAGAAGGAAAAAATTGAGAGAAAATTTTGTAGAGGGTCCCTACACTAAGGTGTTCGATAAGACGAACAATTTCTAGGTGCCACGGAGTCCGAGTAGTCACCCGTCGAAGTTGAACAATATTTTGGTCTCATGGCTCTTAAGGGACTACGCCCGAACGAAGTAGCCCGGAAGCAACAACCCTTTCGCGCACCAAAACACCACCTCCTCTAGCATTCACCTGCCACCTAGACATGCTTTGGCAAAGTTTCTTCAGTGCCATGACATCCTAAGGCATGACTTCTCCCTCCTCACCTCCGTTCATTTCTAGGACTCAAAACATTCAATTTGTCACTTGTTTACCTTCCATCTCTCTTGTTCTCTTTAGACTTTCCTCTGTCCACTTAGACCCACTTCATCACTTGTTCTTGCATTTCTCTCTCTAGCATGTTGCTATGGTGATCTCTCTCCATCCTCTACTGCCCTAGCTATGTGCTTACATGCTCATTATTTTTGCATTGTAATAGGATTCTTCATCACATATCACTAGACACGAATTAGGAGTATAGGTACAAATCATAAAACAATTAAGGGAACACATGTGTGAGGAGATTTTATTCATAAGTGACATCATTGATTGCATGAGATTAATCATCTCTGCCTCAAATTGAAGCAATGTCTCCCATCCGAAACTTCAACCCCTAGTCCAACAAGCAAGATAAAGCATTCATACTGCAAAGAAAGACATGTGACCATTGGGTGAGCATGATCCTTGAAAAATGGAACATGATCTATTTCCTGAGATTATCTCTTTGTTTAGATTGTTCTTGGTCATATTTTTGAAAATCAATAGGAATAGAGTTGAGATCAAGAAAGAGAAATTCCATTGGGAAAATAATCTCCCATTTGCAAGTGAGATGAATAATTTTTATTCTCATTCCTTAGTGAGCTCGGTGTGTGTTTTCATCTAACTCAGAGAACTTGTATGACATTTTTTCCCATACCATCACCTAGAGGTTTAAAGCTCTAAAAGAAGCCATTGTGCATTCTTGGCACAAGAATGCATGCACTTGGTACACCTCTCAGGGAGAATAATAAGGGCTTATCATGTCAATTTTTACCCAAGTTTCAACTTGGGACATCAAAATGCACCACCACATGAAATCTCTGCCTTTCGTCACTTGAGGCTTGTAACATTCTCACTAGGTATTCAATTCCTCAGCACTCCAACTTGATTATGTTACCCCCTCTCATGAATACTTAACCCCTTCTCACATTGCCCCTTTAAGTCTTTTTGTCACTTAAGGCTTGAACCCTACCTTGTCATGCCATGTAACCCGGTTAATCCGTAATGGTCAAGGATGAGTTAGAAGGTGAGTTAGCTAGGTTAATGTTAAGAGGTGAGTATAAACATGTACACTTAACCAATTTTTTAATCCCTTCTAAAAATATTTCCTTTTCCTTCATTGTTGCTAGTATATTTAGTTATGCTACTAAATTTTCAAGAAACCCTATTGCAAAAATCACATTTTTGCTCATATCTCCTTCATTTTTGCTCCATTTCCCCTGTAATTTTGCCTATAACTTCTACTCATGAACTCCTTGACGATGATCTAGAAATATTTTCCATTTGTACCCTAATTTTTTATAGCATCCTATTTAAAATTTTAGAGAAAAAACTTGCCTTTTTAGATCCTTGCAATTCTAGAGATTGAAAACACTTGACATTTGAAGCAGAAACCATATGAAAATACAAGTAATCTAATGAAAAAAATCATCTCAATCCAAATACAAGAAGACATGATTAAATATTTAAATCAAACATGTACATATTAGAGAACTAATTTAAATAGTTATGAAAACATACATAGAAGGATATCATACATGTAATGAAATCAAATCAAACATATATAGTTCAGATTTATCATTATCAAAATCAACACACATGGATATATAAGAATCAAACAAAGTGTGCTCCAAACACACATCTCTGAAAATATATATGTATAAGTTCATAATATATGTGTACATCTCGAACTAAGTGTGTCATAATGTACATATGGGACCACATGCGGCTATATATATACAATGGAAAGGCATATAGGTGGACTATGAATCTACTCATGAAACATCTTCCTCTCTTCACCCTACTAAAGTAGCACGTCCATGACCTCGGGATGTAGTGGAGAGAGATACCACTATGGATTTCATCCATGTGGCTCCTAGGTGTCTCTAAGCATGCCTCGCAACCTAACTTGCACATTTATAACAAGTTTTTAACACCCAAAATTTTAAAATACAATCAAAATTTAGAAACTTGTACAATTTAGTTAAAATGCATGTGAAATCTTACCACAATGTCATGATCCCTATCAATTTGTTGTTGACACATCACAGGGGACAACAAAAGACTCACGAGGGGTAAGCTACATACAAATAATTAATTTTCAATTTAAATATTTCACATATACATACAAAATTTGATATTGTAGATTTAAGTAATAAGAAATAATGAACCTCCAAAATTTAACAAATTAAAAAATTATACCTTAGTTAGTGGATCTACGAGATGCTATGGCAAGATCTACAAAGAGCCTCCACAGTCTACATATATGGAGGAGTCTCTCTAGTAGTTATAAGCTATAAAAAAATATTTACAAATCAATATTAAAATCTACATGACTGTGCACCACATAATAGAGTTCCAAAGCATGTAATCCACATGAACTTACAAATGAATTAGAACAAAGTGTAAAGAGATTTACTAACATGTGTAAAAACTCATGTGAGGCATGCTAGTAGCCTCAATTCCCGAAAGCAGATGATGACCCGTCAGCATCCGTGTATAAAAGAGAAAATATTAATATGTACAACATACACGTGAAACATTATAATAATAATCCAAAGGCAATCAAATGAAATTAAAAATATAAGTTTGTACAACTTGAAACTTATGTTTGAAACACACCCAATTGCAGTAGAGGAACATGTTGACACCGAATGTTTCCTTCACCAGCTCTTGCTATTTAAAATAAAATAAAAAATTAGTTTTTACATGTATGTACATGACGTACAATCATATATATATATATATATATATATATATATATATATATTATCTCAAACATGTGAATTAAACTATTGTATATATATATTATTTAAATTTATTTAAAATTTACTTGTGAAAGACCAATATCAATGGTACCAACTCCAAAAACATTCCCTCAAAGATCTTTTCTATAGAAAAGAAATCCCGTGAACCGGAAAATGATGTCTCGCACACAAGGTATATAGCACCACATGATCCACAAAGTGGTGTGGTGTGCTAAAGATGGCACCTCCACCAACATCACCGATGTAATCCGGTCACTATGCTGGGTCAGAGTGTTAGCTAGCTCCCTCAATGCATGTAATGTATCAATCTCCACAACCTCCTTCACTGTAGGAGGGATAACTAAAGGAAGTGGGGGTTTTGGGGCATGGGAGATTCTAGGTTGACCTATGCATGCACCAAGTCTACTCGTGCAGAGCCACCTCTTTGACCAAAAAAAGTCGAAAAGTCAAAATAATTTGGGCCTCATTGAGCATGAACTCGCAATATAATTTCTTCAAAAATAAAGAGGAAAGTCATTGTTGTTGCATGGTGGATAATAAAAACCATCCACCATCAGTCCCAAAAAAAAATTTTTGATTCGTGGCACCAATGGATTGGGAACCGTTTGCAAGTAACTACGGGAGGACATTAGTTTTAGGGTCGGTAAATAATGCACAAATGAGGTCTTTTCCAAATTTTTTTATCTTTTACGGCTGCATGTGATAGTTTATCCGCATACCACTACCTATAGTCACCTCTAAAGGTGTTCTATCTATGTATTTGGTTGGGTACGGACTCGACTTCGCCAATCAATGTTTGTAATGTATTAGCTAAATTCATGTAAGATGGATTTGTAGCATGATTTTGTCTTATAGTTTGAATTAGGTTCTCAATGACAATTTTATTTTTTCAAATTATTCCAATGATATTATCTTGCATTCCAACTAGCTCAATGGGGACGAAGGAGCCACAAGAGGTGGATCTATGTTTGGAGGAGGGTTTTGAGGAATGTTCGGTGGGTTTTGAGGATTCTTTTGACGGTTTACATGATTTCAAGCTTGCCGACCAACTGATAAAACAAGAAAATTGTATACATGAACAAACATTTCAAAAAAACCCATGAAAATATAAAAAAACCTAAAATGCAAAAAAATGATTATAATCGGGGACTCACCTCCTCGTCTTGGCGGCATGGTTGAATCTATCACTATCTAGAAGTCCGATGACCAATTTTGAGGTGGTATTCAAAGCTCGAGTGAAATTTTTTTAGGAAAAATCAAGGTTTGAAATGAAAAATGAGGAAAATAAGGAGTCGAAAGACTACTAATTTTTGTCTCAGATTTCCGTGATCGTGGTTTATAACCGCGCTTGCGGTTTTAGGTTCGGTAAATACCAAACCTGGAATTCAGGAACCGCGATCGCGGTATGTAAACTACAATCGCGGTTCTTTTATTTCAGGTTTTTATGTCCATAGAATTATCCACCAACTTCGTGCACTTACCTGAAAAACTTGGGATTTTCAAAGAGTCGAGATTTTGGAAAAAGTTAGGATTTTCAAAAACTCAAGATTTTAAAAAAGTCACGACTTTTGAAAAAGTTGAGATTATAAACAAAGTTTTTTTGAAAACATCAAGATTGAAAAAATATTCAGACTTTAAAAATGTTCAGATTTTCAAACAAGTTGGGGTTTTCAAAAAATGACTATTTTGAAAAAGTGTAGATTTTTGAAAATTTTGGATTTTTGAAAGATTTGGGATTTTTGCATTTTATTAGAGTCAGAATTTTTTAAGAGTTTGGATTTTGAAAAACTCAATATTTTTGAAAAACATGACATTTTAAAAAAGTTAGGATTTTTGAAAAGAGAGGATTTTAAAAAATTGAGATTTTCCAAAAAGTCATGATTTTGTAAAAGTCTAGATTTTCAAAAAGTCAATATTTTTGAAAATGTTGGGATTTTTAAAACATCAAGATTTTTGAAAAAATCAGGATTTTTAAATAATCCAGGATTTTTAAAAAGTCCCAATTTTTAATATTTGTGATTTTCGATATTTTTTTTTAAAGTAAGCATTTTTAAAAACTAGGCATTTTTTAAAGTTGAGATTTTAGAAAATTGAGGAAATTGAAAAAATTATTTTTTTACGAAAAAATTATTTAAAAGTATAACCAAAAAAAAAAGTCAAGATTTGAAAATTAGCAAGAACTTGAAAAGGTCATAACTTGTGCTTTGGGTGTCCGTTTGAGTCCTTTTTTTTAAACCACATGTTTCAAAAATCTCAACTTTTTAAAAATATCGGATTTTCAAAAAAATCGTGAGTTTGAATAATTTAGATTTTACCGAAATTCTAGATTTTTTGACTATGTCATGATTTTTGAAAAAAGTTAATATTTGCCAAAAAGTTATGAATTTAAAATTTTTTAGGATTTTAAAGAATTTGCAATTTTAGAAAAACATAGAATTTCACAATTCTAAAAAAGTTTGAATTTAAAAAGTTTTAGGGTTTTTGAAAAAGTTGAGATTTTCAAACAAGTCAAGATTATGAAAAGGTTTGGATTTTGAAAAAAATTGGGATTTCAAATAAGTTGTGATTTTCAAAAGCCAAGAATTTTGAAAAAGTTGGAACTTTCAAAAAAGACAAGATTTTGAAAAGAAGTGCAATTTTCAAATAAGTTGGGAATTTCAAAACTTAAGAGATTTTTAAATCACAATTTTTTTGAATATCCTAAATTTTTTTTAAAATACTAACATTTTCAAAATCTTTACTTTTTCAAAATTCCAATTTTCTTATAAAATCGAGACTCTTTCAAAAATTACGAATTTTTTAAAAATAACGAGTTTTTAAAAATTGTGAACTTTTTAAAACCATGACTTTCTCAAAATTTGAAATGTTTCAAAAATAGGATATTTTTAAAATCATGACTTTTACAAAATCGTGACTCCTAAACCCTAAATCCTCAAACATGAGTCGTAAATGCAAAACCATAAACCCCAACATCTTAAAGACTAATCCCAAAACCTTAAATCCCAAACCATAAATCCTTAACACCGAATACTAAACCCTAAACCCTCATCCTAGAAACCATAAACACAAACCCCTAAATCATAAAACCTAAACTCTAAACCCTAAATCAAAACCTTAAACAAAAACCCTATACCCTAAACCTTTAGCTAGAAACTTAAACCATAAACGCTAAACTCATAACCCCGAACATCAAACCCTAAACCCTAGAACCTCAACAATGAACACTAAGACCTAAACCCTAAAATCTGAGCCCTATACATTATAAACCCTAAACCTTAAGTTTTAATTTCTTGAAAACCCTAAATTCTGAGTCCTAAACCCTAAAACCCTAAGTGTTAAATCCTAAATACTAAACCATCAATCGTAAACCATTAGACCTCGACCTTGAATGCAAAAACTCTCAATCGTAAACCTCAAACTTCAAACCCTAAAACCTAAGCACTAAATCATAACCCAAAACCCAAAACCCCAAAACCATAAACCCTAAAACCTCATTCTTTAACATTAAACCTTGATCCTTGAACCCTAACCTCAACCCTAAACCTTAAAGCCTAAAGCCTAAACTCATAACCTCGAACCCCGAGCCATGGATCCTAGACCATGAAAACTGAGACCTAAACCTAAACCCTAAACCCTAAACATTGAACCTTGTACCATATAACCCCTAAACCTTAAGCTCTAATCACACCCAAACCCTAAATAGTAAATCCTAAATACTAAACCCTCAATCATAAACCATGTGCCCTAAACCTTAAATATAAAACCCTCAATCATAAACCTCAAACCCCAAACCTTAAAACCTAAATCCTAAACCCCAAAACCCTAAACCTTGATCCCTTAACCCTAAACTTCAACCATAAACCCTAGACCCTGAACCCTAAGCCTTAAGCCCTAATCCTTAAAACCTAAACACTAAACCTTGAATCTTGAGCCCAAAAACCTAAACCCTAAACACTAAATCCCCTGAGCCCTAAACCCTCAACTTACAAACATTAAAATTTTAGATTTTGAAAAACTTGGGATTTTGAAAAAGTCATGACTTTCAAAAACTTGGTATTTTAAAAAATTAGGATTTTTAAAAAGCTAGGATTTTGAAAAACTTGAGATTTTCAAAAAAGTCACAACTTTTGAAAAAGTTACAATTTTAAACAAAGTTGTTATTTTCGAAAACATCAAGATTTAAAAATGTTGGGACTTTGAAAATGTTCAGATTTTCAAACAAGTTCGGGTTTTAAAAAATAAATATTTTGAAAAAGTCAAGATTTTTGAAAAGTTTGAGATTTTCAAAAGAGTTGGGCTTATTACATTTTTGAAGAGTCTGGATTTATGAAAAAGTCAAGATTTTTGAAAAACTCAACATTTTCAAAAAAAGTTAGGAATTTTGAAAAGATGGAATTTTAAAATTTTAAGAGTTTCCAAAAAGTCGTGACTTTGTAAAAGTGAAGATTTTCAAAAAGTTAGGATTTTTGAAAAGTAAGGATTTCTGAAAAAGTCAAGATTTTTGAAAATGACAAGATTTTTGAAAAAGTCAGGATTTTTGAATAAGTCATGATATTTTAAAAAGTCTCAAAAAAGTTATAATTTTTGAAATAGTTATAATTTTCAAAAAGTTGGGATTTTCGAAAAATTTATAATTTCAAAAAAGTCAAGATTTCAAAAATGTATTGATGCTCCAAAAGTCCATTTTTTTAAACCACTTGTTTCAAAAATCTCAATTTTTTTAAAATATTAGGATTTTACAAAAAAAAAAAAGTCAAGATATTGAATAATTTAGATTTTTCAGAAATTATGGAATTTTCAATATGTCGTGATTTTTGAAACAATCATTATTTTCCAAAAAGTTGTTAATGTAAAAATAATTAGGATTTTAAAGAATTTGCAATTTTAGGAAAAGATAGAATTTCATAATTCTAAAGAAGTTTAAATTTCCAAAATTATAGGTTTTTGAAAAACTTGATATTTTCAAAAAGTCGGGATTATGAAAATGTTGGGATTTCGAACAAAATTGGGGTTTCATAAAAGTCATGATTTCAAAAAGTCATAAATTTTGAGAAAGTTGGGATTTTAAAAAATACAAGATTTTGAAAACAGTAATTTTCAAATAAGTCGGGAATTACAAAACATAAAAGATTTTGAAATCCCAATTATTTTGAATGTCCCAATTTTTTTGAAAATCCTAACATTTTAAAAAATTTACTTTTTCAAAATTCCAATTTTTTTATAGAATCGTGACTTTTTTAAAAATTATGAAATTTTAAAAATCAATAGTTTTTAAATTCTTTACTTTATCACTCTAAAAACTTTTGAAATACAGACTTTTGAAATACTAACTGCTTTTAAAATCTAGATATTTTTTAAATTGAGACTTTTTCAAAATCATGACCCCTAAACCCTAAAACCTAAAACCCGACTCAAACACTAAACACTAAACCCCAAGATCCTAAACAATAAGCCCAAAACCCTAAATCCTAAACCATAAACCCATAACCCTAAACCCTAAACCCCAAACCCTCATCCCATAAACTATAAACCCATAACGCTAAATGCTAAACCCTGAAAAACCCCAAGCCCATAAACCATAAACCCTAAACAATAAATCCTAGACCCTTAATCCTCACTTTTAAACCCTAAACCTTGAACCGGGAGCCCTAAGCCAAAAACCTAAATGCTAAAATCAAATCTCCAAACCTCGAACCCCGAACCATGGACTCTCAACCATGAAAACTCGACCTAAACTCTAAACCCTAAACTCGATCCCTATACCCTATAAACCCTAAATGTTGGGACTTTGAAAATGTTCATATTTTCAAAAAGTTGGGGTTTTGATAAATGAATATATGAAAAAGTGAAGTTTTTTTAAAAGTTTGGATTATAAAAATAGTTTTTTAAACTTTTGGTCGGGATATTTGAAAATTCAAGATATTTGAAAAAGTTGACATTCTAAAAAAATTACGATTTTTGAAAAGACAAGATTTTTAAAAATTTGAGATTTTCCTAAAATTCGTGATTTTGTAAAAGTCAAGATTTTGGAAAATGTTGGGATTTTTAAAAAGATTTTTTAAAAGTCAAGATTTTTACGTTTGAGATATTCAAGAAAATTCAAGATTTTTAATATTTGTGATTTTCAAAAAAAAGTCGACATTTTTGATCAAATTGAGATTTTAGAAAATTCAGTAATTTTTAAAAAGTTAGGATTTCTTTAAAAGTTTTGATTTTTGAAAACGTCACGATTTTTAAATAGTTGTGATCTTTGAAAAGTTATAATGTCAAAAAAGTCATGATTTCAAAAATGTAGTGATTTGCCAAAATTAGGAGGAACTTGAAAAGGTCATAACTTGTGCAAGGACGGTGTTCGTTTGAGTCTTTTTTTTAAACCACATGTTTAAAAAATCTCAACTTTTTCAAAATATAAAAATTTTCAGCAAAAATTGGGAGTTTAAATAATTTAGATTTTTAGAAAATTTTGAATTTTTAATATGTCATGATTTTTGAAAAATTGCTATTGTAAAAAAATTATGAATTTAAAAACAATTAGGATTTTAAAGAATTTGCAATTTCCGAAAAATGTAGAATTTCAAAATTTTAGGGTTTTGAAAAGTTGAGATTTTCAAATAAGTCAAGATTTTGAACAAAAATTGGAATTTAAAAAAGTTTTGATTTCAAAAAACCAAGAATTTTGGGAAAGTTGGGATTTTAAAAAAACTTTAAGATTTTGAAAAAAGGTGCAATTTTCAAATAAGTTGGGAATTACAAAATTGAAGAGATTTTTAAATACCTAATATTTTGAATATCCTAATTTTCTTAAAAATCCTAACATTTTCAAAATCTTTACTTTTTCAAAATTCCAACTTTTTATAAAATCGTGACTTTTTCGAAAATTACAAATTTTTAAAAAATCACAAGTTTTTTAAAAATTGTGAACTTTTTAAATTCATGACTTTATCACTTTCTAAATCTTTGAAAATACAGATTTTTTTAAAATCATGACTTTTTTGAAATCCTAACTATTTCAAAATCGTGACCCCTAAACCCTAAAACCTAAAACCTGAGTCGTAAATGCTAAACCCTAAATCCTTAACACTAAAACCCTAAAATCTCAGCCATAAACCATTGACCCAAATCCCTAAATCATAAAACTTAAAATCTAAACCAAAATCCTTAAATGATAAAACCTCAACCCTTATCCCTAACCAATGAAGCCTAAACCCTAAACCTCTAACCCCTAAACCATAAAAAATAAACCCTAAACACTAGACAGGTGAACCCTAAACCCTTAGTCCTAACCCTAAACCCTAAACCTTGTACCTCGACATGTGAGCCCTAAGCCAATACCCTAAACCCTAAACTCATAACCCCGAAACTCAAATCGTGAACACCGAGAGCTAAACCTCAAACACTCGACCCCTACGCCCTAAACCTTATAATTATAGCCTTATACTCTATAAACCCTAAAACTTAAGCTCTAATTACTCTTAAACCCTAAATTCCGAGTATTAAACCCTAAAACCCTAAATGATAAATCCTTAATACTAAACCCTCAATCCTAAACCATGAGCCCAAAACACTAATTAAAAACCCTCAAATGTAAACCTAGAACCCCAAACCCTAAAACCTAATTATTAAAAACCCTAAAAACCTTGAACCCTGAAACCTTGGCCATAAAAATTAAACCTTAGTCCTAATCCTTAGACCCTAAACCCCAAATCCTGAGCCCAAAAACCTAAACACTAAACACTAAATCCCGTAAGCCCTAAACCCTCAACCTAGAAACCTTAAAATAGTTAGATTTGGAAAAAGTGGGTATTTAGAAAAACTTGTGATTTTTAAAAAGTCAAGATTTTTGAAAATTCAAGATTTTAAAAAACTTGAGATTTTCAAATCAATCTAGACTTTTTATAAAGTTGCAATTATAAATAAAGTTGTTATTTTTTAAAACATAAAGATTGAAAAAAAGTTTGCGACTTTGAAAATGTTCAAATTTTCAAACAAGTTGGGGTTTTCGAAAAATGAATATTTCAAAAAGTCTGGATTTTTAAAAAGTTGGGATTTTCACATTTTTACACAGCTTAGAATTTTTAAAGAGTCTGATTTTTTTTTAAAAGTCAAGATTTTGAAAAAATTGACATTTAAAAAAAAATTGGATTATAAATAATTTGAGGTTTTCCAAGAAGTCACGATTTTGTAAAAGTGAAGATTTTTGAAAAATTTGAAATTTTTGAAAATTCTGGATTTTCACAAAAAGTTCAAGATTTTTGAAAATGTTGGGATTTTCAAATTTCAATATTTTTGAAAAAGTATGGATTTTTGAATAAGTAAGGATATTCGAAAAAGCCTTGATTTTTAATATTTACGATTTTCAAAAAAATATAATTTTTTTAAAAAATCGGTATTTTTTTAAAGTTGTCATTTTAGAAAATTTAGGAATTTTTAAAAAGTTGGGATTTCTGAAAAAGTTTTAATTTTCAAAAACGTAACGATTTTTGAAATAGTTGACTTTCTCGAGAAAGTTGGGATGTTTGAAAAAGTTTTAATCTCAAAAAACTCAAGATTTCAAAAATGTAGTGATGCGCCATAATTAGCAAGAACTTGTAAAGGTCATAACTTATGCTTTGGGGGTCTAGTTTACTCCATTTTTTTGTAACCATATGTTTCATAAATATCAACTTTTTAAAATATTAGGATTTTCAAAAATAAGTCGAGAGTTTGAATAATTTAAATTTTCCAAAAATTCTAGATTTTTGAATATGTTATGATTTTTTAAAAATTCATTATTTTAAAAAAAAAATTTCAAAAACTTTAGGATTTTAAAGAATTCACAATTTTTAAAAAAGATAAAATTTCATAAATCTAAAAAAGTTTAAATTTCCCAAATTTTAGGGTTTTTGAAAAAGTTAAGATTTTCAAAAAAGGTTGCGATTTTGAACAAAAATTGGAATTTAAAAAAAGTTGTGATTTCAAAAAAGCCAAGAATTTTGAGAAAGTTCAGATTTTCAAAAAAGACAAGATTTTCAAAAAAGGTGCAATTGTCAATTAAGTTAGGAGTTACAAAACTGAAGAGATTTTTAAATCCTGATTGTTTTGAATATCCTATTTTTATAAATCCTAATATTTTCAAAATCTTTAATTTTTCCAAATTCCAACATTTTATAAAATCGTGAATATTTCAAAAATTGTAAATTTTTTAAATTCACAACTTAATCAATTTCAAAATATTTGAAAATACAGACTTTTTGAAAATCATGACTTTTTCGAAATCCTAATATTTTCAAAATAGGGATATTTTTGAAATTGTGATTTTTTCAAAATCGCGACCCCTAAACCCTAAACCCCAACATCCTAAACACTAAGCCCATAACCCTAAATCCTAAACCATAAACCATAAATCGTTAACACTGAATCCTAAACCCTAAATCCTCAAACATAAACCATAAACCCAAACCCCTAAATTGTAAAACCTAAACTCTAAACCCCAAACATTAAACCATAAACCCTAAACCCTGATCCCTGAGCCATGAAGTTTAAACTCTAAACCCTAAGCTATAAACCCTAAATAATAAACCATAAACCTTTAACAACAATCCTTAAAGCCTTAGGATTAAACCTAAACCCTAAACCATATACCTTGAACAATGAGTCCTAAGCCAAAACCATAAACTCTAAACCTTTAGCTAGAGACCTAAACCCTAAACTCATAACCCCGAACCTCGAACCTTGAGCCATGGACCCTCAACCATGAACACTAAGACGTTAACCCTAAACCCGAAACTCTCAGCCTTATACCCTATAAACCCTAAACCATAAGCTCTAATTACTCCTAAACCCTAAATTATGCTTCTTAAACCCTCATTCATAAACCATGAGCCCTAAACCCTAAATGTAAAACCCTCAATCATAAACCTCAAACTCCAAATCCTAAAACTTGATCCCAAAATCCTATCCCTAAACCTTGATCCCCAAACCTTTGAACCTCAACCATAAACCCTTAATCTTGAACCCCGACCCCTAATCCCTAAACCCTAAAACATAATCCCTGAATCTCGAGCCCAAAAACCTAAAACCTGAACACTAAATCCCATGAGCCATAAACCCTCAACCTTGAAACCTTAAAATAAATAGATTTTGAAAAAGTTGGCATTTTGAAAAACATGGGATTTTCAAAAAGTCAAGATTTTTGAAAAGTAAGGATTTTCAAAATTTGAGATTTTCAAAAACGTCACGACTTTTGAAAAAGTTACAATTTTAAAAAAGTTTTTATTTTTAAAAACATCAAGATTTATAAAAAGTTGGGACTTTGAAAATATTCATATTTTGAAACAAGTTGGGGTTTTCGAAAGAGTTGGGCCTTTTTCATTTTTTAAGAGTCAGGATTTTTGAAGAGTCTGTATTTTTTAAACAGTCAATATTTTTGGAAAACTCGACATTTTCAAAAAAGTTGGGAATTTTGAAAAGAAGGGATTTTCAAAAAAGTCGACATTTTTGATAAAGTTGAGATTTTAGAAAATTCAAGAATTTTCTAAAAATTGGGATTTCTGAAAAAGTTTTGATTTTCGAAAACATTTGGATTTTTGAAATATTTTTTATTTTTGAAAAGTTATAATCTAAAAAATATAAAGATTTCATAAATGTAGTGATGCGCCAAAGTCAGTGGGAACTTGAAAAGGTGTCCGTTTGAGTGTGTTTTTTTCTAAACAACATATTTCAAAAATCTCAATTTTTTTAAATATTAGGATTTTTGAAAAAAAATTGATAGTTAGAATAATTTAGGTTTTCCAAAACTCTGGATTTTTTAATATTCAAGAATTTTGAAAAAGTCATTATTATGCAAAAAGTTGTGAATTTTTAAAAATACAGGATTTTAAAGAATTTGCAATTTTAGAAAAATGTAAAATTTAATAATTCTAAAAGAGTTCGAATTTAAAAAAATTAGAATTTTTGATAAAGTTTAGTTTTTCAAAAAAGTTAGGATTATGAAAGGGTTGGGATTTCTACAAAAACTTGCGATTTCAAAAAAAGTCAAGATTTTGAAAAAGCCAAGAATTTTGAGAAAGTTGGGATTTTCAAAAAAGAAGATTTTGAAAAAAGGTGCAATTTTAAAATAAGTATGGAATTACAAACCTGAAGAGATTTTTAAATCCCAACTGTTTTGAATATCCTCATTTTTTTGAAAATCCAAACATTTTCAAAATCTTTACCTTTTCAAAATTCCAATTCACTTTTTAAAATCGTAACTTTTTCAAAATTTACGATTTTAAGGAAAATCACAAGTTTTTAAAACTATGAACTTCTTAAATTCATGATTTTATCACTTGCAAAATCTTTGAAAATACAAACTTTATTAAAATCGTGACTTTTTTGAAATCCTGCCTTTTTCAAAATTCCACCACTAAACATTAAACCCGACTAATAAACGCTAAACCCTAAACCCCAACATCCTAAACACTAATCCCAAAACCCTAAATCCTATACCATAAACCCTTAAGATTGAATCTTAAACCCTAAACCCTCAGCCCATAAACCATTAACCCAAAGCCCTAAATTGTAAACCCTAAACTCTAAACCCCGATCCCTAAAACATGTAGTCTAAACCATAAACCCTAAGTCCTAAACCAAATATAATAAACCTTAAATCCTATGCCTTAAAAAGTGAACAATGCCTTAGAATAACCCTAAACCCTAAAACATATACCTTGAATTATCCCTAAGTCAAAACCCTAAACCCTAAACCTTTAGCTAGAACCTAAACCATGGACTAAACCTCGAACCATAAGCATGGACTCTCAAGACATTAAGACCTAAACCCTAAATTAAGTCTTAAACCCTAAAACCCTAAATCCTAAACCATGAACCATAAACCCAAAACCCTCACCATGAACCATAAACCCAAATCCCTAAATCGTAAAACCTAAACTCTAAACCCCAAACCTTAAACACAAAACTCCCTAAACCCTAAGCTATAAATCCTAAATCCTAAACCATAAACCGTAACCATTAAACAAAAAAACCACTAATCCAGAGCCTTAAACCCTAAATAGAAGAACTCTAAAGCCTTAGGCCTAACCCTAAACCCTAAACCACCTTGAACCGTGAGCCCTAAGCCAAAAATCTAAACCATAAACCCTAAACACATAACCCTATACCCTATAAACCCTAAACATTAAGCTCTAATCACTCCTAAACCATAAATTAAGAGCTAAAATCCTAAATCATAAATTCTAAATACTAAACCCTCAATCATAAATCATATGCCCTAAATCCTAAATGTAAAATCCTCAAACATAAACCAAGTCCAAACCCTAAAACCCGAGCCCTAAATTCTAACCCTAAACCCCAAAACCCTAAAATTTGATCATCAAACCCCGAACCTCGACCTTGAATCACCTTGAACACTAAGCCCTAAGCCTTAATCCTTAAACCCTAAACACTAAACCCTAAACCCCAAATCTTGAGCCCAAAAGCTTAAACCCTAAACACTAAATCGCTTTGAACCCTAAACCTTAAAACCTATAAACCTTAAAATAGTTAGATTTGAAAAAAGAAAAGTATTTTGAAAATTTTGTAACTTTCAAAATGTAAAGATTTTTTTAAAATTTGGGATGTTAAATCTTGGGATTTTCAAAAAAGTCATGACTATTGAAAAAGTTACAATTTTAAACAAAATTGTTATTTTTTAAACAAATTTTTAAAAATGTTGGGACTTTGAAAATGTTTAGATTTTCAAAAAATTGGGGCTTTAAAAACATGAATATTTCAAAAATGTCAGAATTTTTCAAAAGTTCAGATTTTCGAAAGAGTTGAGCTTTTCACATTTTTGAAGTGTCAGGATTTTTGAAGAGTCTACATTTTTGAAAAGCTCAAGATTTTAAAAAACTCCACATTTTCAAAAAGTAAGGATTTTTGAAAATACGGGATTTTAAAATTTTTGAGATTTTCCAAAAAGTCGTTATTTTGTAAAAGTGAAGATTTTCGAAAAGTTAGGATTTTTGAAAAGACAACATTTACAAAAAAGTCAAAATTTTGAAAATTGTTTGGATTTTTAAAACATCAAGATTTTTTAAAAATTTAGGAATTTTGAATAAGTCAGGATATTCGAAAAAGTCTCGATTTTTAATATTTGCAATTTTTGAAAAACCTAATTTTTAAAAAAAGTATGGATTTTCAAAAAAGTCAATAGCAGTTTTGATAAAGTTGAGATTTTAGTAAATTTAGGAATTTTTAAAAAGTTGGGATTTCTGATTAAGTTTTCATTTTCAAAAACTTTGTGATTTTTTAAATAGTTAACGATTTTTGAAAAAGTTATAATCTAAAAAAATCAAGATTTCTAAAATGTAGTGATTTGCCAAAATTAGCAGGAACTTAAAAATGTCATAACTTGTGCTCCAAGTGTCGGTTTCAGTCTGTGTTTTTGAAACCACATGTTTCAAAAATCTCAAATTTTTTATATTGTCAGGATTTTAAAAAAAACTCAGGAGTTTGAATAATTTAGATTTTTGAATATGTCCTAATTTTTTAAAAAGTCATTATTTTCTAATAAGTTGATAATTTTTTAAAAATTAGGATTTTAAAGATTTTGTAATTTTAGGAAAAGATAGAATTTCATAATTATAAAAAAGTTTGAATTTAAATTTTTTAGAGTTTTTGAAAAACTTGGGATTTCGAACAAAAATTGGGATATCAAAATTTTCATGATTTTAAAAAAGCTAAGAATTTGGAGAAAGTTGGGATTTTAAAAAAGAAAATATTTTGAAAAAAGGTGCAATTTTCAAATAAGTTGGGAATTACAAAACCGAAGAGATTTTTAAATCCCAATTGTTTTGAATATCCTAGTTTTGTAAAAATCCTAACATTTTCAAAATCTTTACTTTTTCAAAATTCCAAATTTTTATAGAATTGTGACTTTTTCAAAAATTACGAATTTTTAAAAAATCAGGAGTTTTTTTTTTAAAAATTTATGAACTTTTTAAATTCACGACTTTATCACTTTAAAAATCTTTGGAAATATAGATTTTTTAAAAATCATGAAATTTTTAAAATCCTAACTTTTCCAAAATAGGAATATTTTTTAAATCATGACCCTTAAACCCTAAAACCTAAAACCCAAAACCTGATTCATAAACACTAAACCATAAACCCCAAAATCATTAACAATAAGCCCAAAACATGAAATCCTAGACCATAAACCATTAGTGCATGAACCATAAACCCAAACCCATAAATCATAAAACTTAAACTCTAAACCCTAAACCCCATAATCATTAACAATAATCCCAAAACCCTAAATCCTAGACGATAAACCCTTAGTGCATAAACCATAAACCTAAACCCCTAAATCGTAAAACTTAAACTCTAAACCCTAAACAATGATCCCTGAGCCATGAATCCTAAACACTAAGCCTTAAACCCTTAACAATAAACCCTAAACTCCTACTCATGAGCCTTAAACTCCAAACCTTGTATAGTGAACTTAAAAGCCTTAGGCATAACCCTAAGCCCTATACCCTATACCTTGAACCGTGAGCCCTAAGCCAAAACCCTAAACCCTAAACCCTAAACTCATAACCCCGAACCTCGAACCCTAAGCCATGGACCCTCAACAATGAACACCGACACCTAAACCCTGAAATCTGAGCCTTATACCTTATAAACCCTAAACCTTAAGCTCTAATTGCTCCTAAACCCAAAATTCGAGTCTTAAACCCTAAAATACTAAATTCTTAATCCTAAATACTAAAGCTTCAATTGTAAACCATGAGCCCTAAACCCTAAATGCAATACCTTCAATTGTAATCCTCAAACTCCAAACCCTTAAAACTTGTGCACTAAATCCTATACCCAAAAAACCTAAACGTTGATCCCTGAACCCTCAATCCTAAACCCTAGCCCCTGAGCCCTGATCCCTAAACCCTAAACTTCAAATCTTACACCTAGAAACTTGAACCCTAAACACTAAATCCCCTGAGACCTAAACCCTTAACCTAGAAACCTTAAATAAGTTAGATTTGGAAAAAGTTTGTATTTTGAAAATGTTCATATTTTAGAACAAGTTGGGGTTTTTCAAAAAATGAATATTTCAAAAAAGTTAGGATTTTTGAAAGAGTTCAGTTTTTTACATTTTTGATGAGTTTGGATTTTTGAAGAGTCTGGATTTTTTTAAAAGTCAAGATTTTATAAAAACACGACATTTTCAATTAAGTTCAGATTTTTCAAAAGATGGGATTTTAAAAAATATAAGATTTTCCAAAAAGTCGTGATTTTGTAAAAGTGAAGATTTTCAAAAACATCAAGATTTTTGAAAAGTCTAGATTATTAAAAAAGTTGAGATTTTTGAAAATGTTGGGATTTTTCAAATAGTTGCGATTTTCAAAAAAGTTGGGATTTTGAAAAAGTTATAATCTCAAAAAAGTCAAGATTTCAAAAATGTGGTGATGTGCCAAAATTAATAGGAACTTGAAAAGGTCATAACTTGTGCTCCGGTGTCCGTTTGAGTCTGCTTTTTTTTTTTAAAACCACTTGTGAATTTATAAAATTTAGGATTTTTTAAAATTTTTTTAGAAAAGATAGAATTTCATAATTCTAAACAAGTTTGAATTTAAAATTTTTAAAGTCTTTTAAAAAGTTGAGATTTTAAAAAAGTCGGGATTATGATAATGTTGGGATTTCAAAAAGTCGTGATTTTGAAAAGCCAAGAATTTTGAGAAAGTTGGGATTTTCAAAAAAGACTAGATTTTGAAAAAGATACAATTTTAAAATAACTCAAAAAAAACCAAACCGAAGAGATTTTAAATCTCAAGTGTTTTGAATATACTAATTTTTAATATTTGTGATTTTTGAAAAAATATAATTTTTTTAAAAAGTAAGGATTTTCAAAAATATCGGCATTTTTTTATAAAATTGGGATTTCCAAAAAGTTTTAATTTTCAAAACTATCACAATTTTTTAAATAGTTACAATTTTTGAAAAAGTTGGGATTTTTGAAAAATTTATAATCTCAAAAGAGTCATGATTTAAAAATGTAGTGATGCGCAAAAGTTAGCAAGAACCTGAAAAGGTCATAACTTGTGCCCCGTGTGTCCATTTGAGTTCATTTTTTTGTAACCACATGCTTCAAAAATCTCAACTTTTTTAAAATATAAGGATTATTTTTAAAAAGTCTGGAGTTTCAATAATTTATATTTTCTAGAAATTAAGGATTTTTTAATGTCATGATTTTTGAAAAATTCATTATTTTCAAAAAATTTGTGATTTTCAAAAAAATTAGGATTTTAAATAATTTGTAATTTTAGAATAATATAGAATTTCATAATTCTAAAAAAAGTTTGAATTTCAAAAAAAATTATGGTTTTTGAAAAAAGTTGAAATTTTCAAAAAAGTTAGGATTATGAAAAGGTTGGGAATTCAAAAAAAAACTGGAATTTCAAAAAAATCGTAAAGACAAAACCCTAAACACCAAAATCCTAAACACTAAGCCCAAAACCCTAAATCCTAAACCCTCAAGCCCATAAACCATAAACCCCTAAATTTCCTAAATAAACCCAAATCCCTAAACTCTAAACCCTAAGCCTTAAACCCTAAAACCTAAACTATGAAACCTAAAGCTTTAAGCCTAACCCTAAACCCTATACCTTCAACTATGAACCCTAAGAAAAACCCTAAACGCTAAACCTTAAACTCATAACCCTGAACCTCGAAACCTAAGCCATTGACCCTCAAACATGAACACTGACAACTAAACCCTAACCCCCGATGCCTGCCTATGGCTTCAACCCTAAAATCTGAGCCCTATACCCTATAAACCTTAAATTGTAAACTCTAATTGCTCCTAAACCCTAAAATATGAGTATTAAACCCTAAAACCTAAAATGTTAAATCCTAAATCCTAACCCTAAATCGTAAAACCTAAAACCTAATTCTTAAACCATAAACCCTGATCCCCAAACCTTGAACCTCAACCCTAAACACTGAACCAAGAGCCGTGAGCCCTAATCCCTAAAATCTAAAACACTTAACCCTAAATCCTAAATCATGAGCCCAAAAACCTAAACCCTAAATAGTAAATCCCTTGAGCCCTAAACCCTCGACCTAGAAACCTTAAAATAGTTAGATTTGGAAAAAATTGGTGTTTGGATAAAAATGGGATTTTCAAAATGTCAAGATTTTTGAAAAAAGTTGGGATTTTCACAAAATTGAGATTTTATAAAAATCGTGACTTTTAAAAAGGTTGTAATTTTAAACAAAGTTGTTATTTTTTAAAACAATTTAAAAATGTTGGGACTTTGAAAACATTTGGGCTTTTTGAAAAGTATGAATTTTCGAAAGAGTTGAGCTTTTCACATTTTTGAAGAGTCAAAATTTCTGAAAAAGTCAAGATTTTTGAAAAACCTGACATTTTAAAAATTTTCAAAAAGTCGTGATTTTGTAAAAGTAAAGATTGTAAAAAAATTCAGGATTTTTAATAAAGTCAAGATTTTGGAAAATAATGGGATTTTTAAAACATCAAGACTTTTGAATAAATCAAGATATTCAAAAAAGTCCCGATTTTTAATATTTGTAATTTTTGAAAATATATATATTTTAAAAAAGTAAGGATTTTTTAAAAAGTCGACATTTTTGATAAATTGGAGATTTTAGAAAATTTTAAAAAGTTGGGATTTCTGAAAAACTTTTAATTTTCAGAAAAGTCACGATTTTCAAAAAAATTAGGATTTTTGAAAGAGTTATATTCTCTAAAAAGTCAAGATTTCAAAAATGTAGTGATCCACCAAAATTAACAGAACTTTAAAAGGTCATAACTTGTGCTCTAGGTGTCAGTTAGAGTCCATTTTTTTTCAAACCATATGTTTAAAAATCTCAACTTTTTAAAATGTTAGGATTTTCAACAAAAACTTGGGAGTTTCAATAATTTAGATTTTCTAGAAATTCTACATTTTTGTATATGTTATTATTTTTGAAAAATTCATTATTTTCCAAAACATTGTGAATTTAAAAATAAAAAGATTTTAAAGAATTTGCAATCTTAGAAAAAGTCTAGAAAGTTGGATATTCAAAAATGACAAGATTTTGAGAAAGTTGGGATTCTTAAAATGTCAAGCTTTTTCAAAATGTCAAGATTTTTGAATAATTCGGGATATTTGAAAAATGTCTCAATTTTTAATATTTCTAATTTTCAAAATATATAATATTTCTAAAAACTAAGAATTTTTAAAAAGTCAACATTTTTGATAAAGTTGAGATTTAAGAAAATTCATTAATATTAAAAAAGTTGGGATTTTTGAAAAGGTTTTGATTATAAAAAATTCATGATTTTTTAAATAATTGCGATTTTTGAAAATGTTAGGATTTTTATAAAAATTATAATCTAAAAAAGTAAAGATTTCAAAAATGTAATGATGCATCAAAATTAGTAGGAACTTGAAAATTTCATAACTTGTGCTCCACGTGTTCGTTTGAGTCCATTTTTTTAAACCACATGTTTCAAAAATCTCAACATTTTTAAAATATCAAGATTTTCAATAAAAAGTCGCGAAGTTTGAATAATTTATATTTTCTAGAAATTCTAGATTTTTGAATATGTCATGATTTTTGAAAAATTCATTATTTTCCAAAAAGTTGTGAATTTAAAAAATGATTTTAAAGAATTTACAATTTTAGAAAAAGAGAACATTTCATAATTCTAAAAAAGTTCAAATTTAAAAAAATTTAGGGTTTTTGAAAAAGTTGAGATTTTCAAAAAAGTTAGGATTATGAAAAGGTTCAGATTTAGAACAAAAATTTGGATTTCAAAAAATTTGTGATTTTGAAAAAGCAAAGAATTTTGAGAAAGTTGGGATTTTCAAAATAGAAAGGATTTTTTAAAAAAAATACAATTTTAAAATAAGTCGGGAATTACAAAAATGAAGAGATTTTTAAATCCAAGTTGTTTTGAATATCCTATTTTTTTGAAAATCTAAACATTTTCAAAATCTTTACTTTTTTAAAATTCTGATTTTTTTATAAAATCATGACTTTTTCAAAATTACGATTTTTTTAAAAAATGACTAGTATTTTTTTAAATTGTGAACTTGTTAAATTCATGACTTTCTCACTTTCAAAATCATTAAAAACAAAGACTTTTTAAAAATCCTAATTATTTCAAATTTGAGATATTTTTTAAATTGTGACCTTTTAAAAATCGTGAACTCTAAACCATAAACCTGAGCCCTAAATCCTAAACCTAAACACTAAACACTAAACCCTAAAACCTAATTTTAAACCCTAAATCTCAACCCTAAACCCTAAAACCTAAACGATAAGCCCTGAGCCCTAAACCCTAAAGACTAAACCCTAAACCCTAAATCTTGAGCCCAAAAACCTCAACCTTCAACACTAAATCCCCGAGCCGTAAACATTCTAGAAACCTTAACATAGTTAGATTTGAAAAAGTTGGTATTTTGAAAAAGTTGGGATTTTCAAAACGTCAAGATTTTAGAAAAAGTCACGACTTTTGATAAAATTGGAATTTTTTAAAAGTCTCGATTTTTGAAAAACTCAACATTTTCAAAAAAACTCAGGATATTTGAAGAGACATGATTTTAAAAAATATAAGATTTTTCAAAAAGTTATGATTTTGTCAAAGTGAAGATTTTCGAAAAAGTCTGGACTTTTTGAAAAGTCGGATTTTTAAAAAATTCAAGATTTTTGAAAATGTTTGGATTTTTAAAATGTTAAGATTTTTTAAAAAGTCAGGATTTTTGAATAAGTCGGGATATTTGAAAAAGTCTAGATTTTTAATATTTGTGATTTTCAAAAAATATAATTTTTAAAAAGAAAGGATTTTGAAAAAAGTCGACATTTTTGATAAAGTTTAGATTTTAGAAAATTTAGGAATTTTTAAAAAGTTGGAATTTCTGAAAAGTTTTGTTTTTTTATTTAACCACATGTTTCAAAAATCTCAACTTTTTAAAAAGTAAGGATTTTAATAAAAAGTTGGGAGTTTGAATGATTAAGATTTTCTAATAATTCTAGATTTTTGAATATGTTATGATTTTTGAAAAAGTTATTATTTTTCAAAAAGTTGAGAATTTCAAAGAATTTTTGAATTTAAAGAATTTACAATTTTAGGAAAAGATTAAATTTCATTATTATAAAAGTTAAGATTTTAGAAAAGTCGGGATTATGAAAAAGTTGGGATTTCAAAAAAACATGATTTTGAAAAAACAAGAATTTTGAGAAAGTTGGGATTTTCAAAAAGATAAGATTTTGAAAAAAAAGGCAATTTTCAAATAAGTCAGCAATTATAAAACTTTTTTGAATATCCTTACACCAAAAACCAAAAACCCTAAATCCTAAGTGTTAAACCCTAAACAATAAACCCTAAACCCTAAATCCTAAGTGTTAAACCCTAAACGATAAACCCTAAACCCCTAACCCTTAGCCTTAAACCATAAATACTAAAGAGTGCACCCTAAAGCCTTAGGCCTAATCCTATACCTTGAACCGTGAGCCCTAAGTAAAAACCCTAAACCTTTAGTTAGAGACCAAAACCCTAACTCGTAAATCCTAAATCTTAAATTCTATATTCTCGTTCTTAAAGCCTAAAACACTAAATCCTAAATCCTAAATACTATACCCTCAATCATAAACCCTAAGTGTAAAACCCTCAATCGTAAACCTCGAACCTCGAATCATAATCATAAACCCTAAACCAAAAAAATGCTAAACCCTAAAACCTAATTCTTAAACCATAAACCTTGATCCCCGAACCCAAACTCAATCTTAAAGATCAAACCCCGATCCCCTAAACACTAAACCTTAAACCCTAAACAATAAACAATTAGAAACCTTAAAATAGTTAGATTTGGAAAAAGTTGATATTTCAAAAACTTGGGATTTTTAAAAATTCAAGATTTTAAAAAATTAGGATTTTTAAAAATTGAGATTTTCAAAAAAGTCGACTTTTAAAAGTTTCAATTTTAAACAAAGTTGTTATTTTCGAAACATCAAGATTTAAAAAATTTCGGGACTTTGATAAAGTTTACATTTTCAAACAAGTTGGGGGTTTTCTTAAAATCAATATTTTGAAAAATTTAGGATATTTAAAAAGTTTGTATTTTTGAAAAGTTTGGATTTTTGAGAGAGTCAAGGTTTTTTAAAAACTAGACATTTTCAAAAAAGTTTGGATTTTTGAAAAGATGGGATTTTTTAAAAATTGAGATTTACCAAAAAGTCGTGATTTTGTAAAAGTCAATGTTGGGATTTTCAAAAAAGTCAATATTTTGGAAAATGTTGGGATTTTTAACACCTCAAGATTTTTTAAGAAGTCAGGATATTTGAAAAAGTCTCGATTTTTAATATTTGCAATTTTTTAAAAAAGATAATTTTTTTAAAAAGTTAAGATTTTAGAAAATTCACAAATTTTTCAAAAGTTCAAATTTCTGAAAAGTTTTGATTTTTTGAAAAAGTTATAATCTCAAAAGAGTCAAGATTTCAAAAATGTGGTGATACGCCAAAATTAACAGGAACATAAAAAGGTCATAACTTGTGCTCCGGGTGTCCATTTGAGTCTTTTTTTAGAAACCAAATATTTCAAAAATGTCAACTTTTTTAAAATATCAGGATTTTTTTAAAAAGTCGTGAGTTTGAATAGTTTAGATTTTATAGTATTTTTGGATTTTAGAATATGTCATGATTTTTGAAAAAGTCATTATTTTTCAACAAGTTGTGAATTTGAAAAAATAGCATTTTAAAGTATTTATAATTTTAGAAAAAGATAGAATTTCCTTCGATGTATTCTTCCAAACTGGTCATGTTCATGACTTTCAAAAAGACCAAAACAAATTAGGAGGGATTTATGAAAAAATCGTCAAATGCTAGATTTTAAAAACTCACCCATTGGTTGATGAAAAGGTCCAGATATATTTTTACGAATGATTCAAATTAAAGATTTGTCCCATTTGATTTCAAACCTATTGCAAAAGTGGAAAATCGGGAATGGACAGTGGTGGATCATGATTTCCAATAAGCCAAGAATTTTGTCTTTTTGAATGTTGGGATTTTGGCAAAAATACAAGATTTTGAAAAAAGTTGTTGATTTTCAAATTTTGTTGCAAGTCTTTTGAAATTACAAAGCTTTTGAAGAGATTTTTGTGATATCTACTTTTTTCCGTTAATATCATAATTTTATTTTTTGTGGCCGGAAATCGTGTTTCTAACATTTTTTGCAAAATTGTTTCTTGTCTTATTGTTATATCGATGTTGATCCTTTTTTCTAATTTACATATAGTTTTAAAATATTTGCCACGAAAAAAAAAAATTTAGTTTTTAATTCTAAAAATTGTGAACTTTTAAATTCATGATTTATCAAGATTATAAAACTCTTTATATTTCGAAAAATTTGTGATTTCAAAAAGTCATGATTTCGAATAAGCCAAGAATTTTTAGAATGTTGGGATTTTCAAAAAATACAAGATTTTAAAAAAGTTACGATTTTCAAATAAGTCAAATTACTTTTTTAAATATCTACTTTTTTAATATCATAATTTTTTTGAAAATCCTAAAAAATCTTGTCTTATTTTTTTGAAATGAAGACTTTTCAAAATCATGATCCCAAATAAAAATTGTGAACTTTTTAAATTCACTTTATCACTAAACCTAAAAATACGAGACTTGTTGAAAATCATGACTTTTTGAAATCCTAACTTTTTCAAAATTGGGATATTTTTGAAATCTTGACTTTTCAAAATCATGATCCCAAAACCATAAAACCCGAATCCTAAACCATAAACCAAACCCCAACATCAATCCTAAACCCTTAGCCATAAACCATAAACCCAAATCCCTAAATCATAAAACCTAAACTTTAAAATCCCAAACCATAAACCCTAAACCCCGATCCTCGAGCCATAAAACCCGATGCGGGAGCATAACTTGCAGAGGCCATAACTTTTGATCCGACCGTTGGATAGTCTTGAAATTTTACAGGGTGGTAGATATACATTAATACTATGCTGGGGAAAACATTTCCTGCAAGGTTGTGCTCATTTTGGCACGTTTTTGGGCTCGGTTTCCGTCATCTAGTGGCCTAAAATTGGCTCCGAATGTTTTTTTCGCTTTTGTCTAGGTCTTAGAACTTTAATAACTTTTGTTGTGCTTGTCAGAATAAGTCCAAATTTTGCGTGAGCCCTAATTTATGAATGCATATTTGGCACGCAAATTTTGGGGTCAATCTGAGTTGTTTTGCATTTTAGGGTTTTAGAGTAGTCTTGAAATAAAAGGAGAATTGTAATGATGTAATAGATCAGTGTGAATTCTAGAATGAGAAGTAAGCTATTTTGAAACTCCTGGTTTTATTTACAAAGTTGTTTATGTGTGTTTTTGGAGGTATTTCAACCTCTTGCAGCTGGATTCACATCAATTGGTATCAGAACTGGATTTTGATCTTGCGGAAATAGTTAAGGTAACATATTACATTTTTATGTGTAGTTTTTACCTCTGTTTTATATAACCATGGCTAGACGCGGGAGGGGAGGTTATGCCCAGATGAATAGGCATATGCAGGAGCTACAGAGACAAGTTGTTGAGCTCACGGGGAAGTTACCCACCTTAGAAGGAGACATGCAAATGGGGATGTAAACCCAGATAGTGATATTGAAGAAGAGCCTCCATTAATAAATGAAGGAGGAGATGAAGAAGAAAATGAGAGAGATGAAGAAACCTTGAATGAGAGACCATTTGAGGAGAGATTGATCAAGGCTTTAGAGGGAAAGAATGATGACATCAAGATTAATGTTCCTGATTATGGTGGAGGGTTACGACTAGAGGAGTTGATTGACTGGTTAAATCGCATGGAAAAATTCTTTGAGTGGAAAACCCTTTCAAAGGAGGAGAAGAAGGTTAAGTTTGCATGCACTAAGTTGTCCAGACATGCATTGATCTGGTGGGATCACCTACAAAATGAAAGACAAAGGAATGGAAAGGGAAAGATCCAAAACTAGAATAAAATGGTAAAGAAGTTGAAAGAAAAGTTTCTTCCTGTAGATTATGCTCAGACACTCTTTCAAGGTTCCAAAACCTAAGGCGTAAAGGATCTCAGCATTAGGAGTATACTAATGAATTTTACAAGTTATCAATCAGGGTGGAACAGGAGAGTCTAAAGAACAAAAGGCTACATGGTACATAAATGGGTTGAGTTACACCATACAAGATGAGCTGAGTATGCTCCGGATCCATAGCCTAGATGATGCTTATCAACTTGCATTAAATGCAAAAGAAAAGAACAAGAGGAGTAATTTTAGAAGAGGTGTGAAGAGAGGTCCATCATCATCTCCAATGAGGGGTAGGGGTAGATTTGAATCTACAAAAGGTGAATCCTCTAATACAGAAGGGCATGAAGATTCTAGTCAAAGCCATGGTAACTACCAAAGAGGTAGGGGATTTTAGAGGGGAAGAGGTTATAATGGAGGATGGGGCTGGAATAGCCCCCAAAGGTAAATATACATGTTACAGATGTGGTGAAGAGGGGCACAGAGCTTTTGAGTGTCCACACTATCCTACACAAGATAGATGGCAAGGAGAAAAACCACGAGTAAATCTGGTTGAGGCTGAAGAGGAAGAAGAAATGGAGGTTGCTGCAGACTTGGGTGAAACCCTCATGATAAGGAGGACGATGATTGTCCCAAGGAAGGAGAAAGAACATGATGTTGTTGGAGCTGATTCGTGGCTTCGAACAAATATATTTCGAACAAGATGCACCTCTGGAGGAAAGGTATGTAAAATTATTATTGATGGTGGTAGTTGTGAAAATATGGTTTCAACTGTAATGGTTGATAAACTGAATCTGAGCTGTGACAAGCACCCATATCCCTATCGTATATCATGGTTCAAGAAAGGAAATGAAGTAACCATAGATAAAAGATGCCTTATAAAGTTTTCAATTGGGAATACCTACAGGGATGAGGTGTGGTGTGATGTTATCCCAATGGATGCATGTCATATATTACTGGGTAGGCCTTGGCAATATGATAGAAAGGTTACACATGATGGAGGGAAAAATACATATACCTTTTGGAAGGATGGTGTAAAGGTGGTCTTATTACCCTTCAAGGAAGAAGAGAAGAGTGAGGGCTTATTGGCTACAAAAGAGTTTGTTACAGAAATGGAAGAAGCTGGATGTTGTTATGCACTAATGTCAAAGAAGCTGGAGAAAGAAGGCTTTAATATACCTATTGCAGTAGAAAAGATACTAAAAGAATACAAAGATGTCATACCAGATGAGCTACCAGATGGGTTACCCCAAAGCGAGATATTCAACACCATATTGATTTGATCCCAGGATCGGCCCTTCCAAACCAGGTAGCCTATCGGATGAGTCCGACATAGAGTGAAGAGTTGAACAGACAAGTGACAGATCTAATACAGAAAGGGTTAGTGAGAGAAAGCATGAGTCCATGTGCAACTCCAGCGTTATTGACTCCCAAAAAAGATGGAGATTGGAGAATGTGTGTAGACAGTAGAGCCATAAACAAGATCACAATTAAGTATCGGTTTCCAATTCCACGATTGGATGATATGATGGATGTGCTAGCAGGAGCCCGATATTTTAGCAAGATTGACCTACGGAGTGGTTACTACCAGATCCGAATCCATGAAGGGGATGAATGGAAAACTGCTTTTAAAACAAAAAGTGGATTATACGAGTGGATGGTGATGCCATTTGGGCTATCTAATGCACCCAAAGACATTCATGAGGTTGATGAATGTTTGTTTGTTGTTGTCTATTTTGATGATATTTTGATATTCAGTAAGACAGTGGAAGAACACTTGTTACATCTGAAATTGGTGCTAGACTTGTTACGTAAAGAGAGTCTATATGCAAACTTAAAGAAGTGTAGATTCCTTCAGAAGAGTCTTGTTTTTTTGGGATTTTTCATATCAGGGGATGGAGTGAGGATGGATGAGGAAAAAGTAAAGGCAATTCTGGAATGGCCTATTCCAAGGAATGTGACAGAGGTTCATAGTTTTCATGGATTGGCAACTTTTTATAGGAAGTTCATCAGGAATTTCAGTAGCATTGCTTGCACCCATAACAGAGTGTACAAAAGGGAGGGAGTTTGTATGGACCAAGGCAGCAACAGATAGTTTTGAATTGTTGAAGAAGAAAGTATCAGAAGCACCTATTTTGGTATTGCCAGATTTTAGCAAGGTCTTTGAGGTTGACTGTGATGCCTCACATGTTGGGATTGGAGTTGTGTTGAGTCAAGAAGGACGACTAGTGGCATTCTTCAGTGAAAAGCTAAATGAAGTCAGGAGGAAATATTCTACTTATGATGTGGAATTTTACGCTATTGTTCAGGCATTAAGGAACTGGAGACATTACTTGGTAGCAAAGGAATTTGTACTCTTCACTGACCATGAAGCCTTGAGGTATGTAAACACACAAAAGAAACTAAATAGTAGGCATGTAAAATGGGTTTCATTTTTGCAAGAATATACTTTTGTTTTAAAGCATAAGTCTGGTAAGCAGAATCAAGTTGTTGATGCCTTGAGTAGGCGTGTAGCCCTTTTGACAACAATGGAAAATAAAGTCCTAGGGTTTGAGGCAGTTAAGGAATTGTATGAAGGTGATCCTGATTTTGGTGATGTTGTCAGAAAGCTTAAGGAGCCTACAGTAGGTAGTGATTCTTTTGATTATTTGATACAGGATGGTTATTTGTTTAGGGGGAAACAATTGTGCATCCCTGCTGGTTCAATGAGAGAAAATATTATAAGAGAATTGCATAGTGGAGGGTTGGCTGGACACTTTGGTATAAGTAAGACAATTTCTCTTGTCGTAGAAAAGTATTATTGGCCAAAGGTAAAGAGGGACATCAGTAGGGTTGTAGCAAGATGTAGAGTGTGTCAAATGGCTAAGGGTCATGCACAGAATACTGGGTTGTATATGCCATTGCCTATCCCTACAGGGCCATGGGTTGATCTGAGTATGGATTTTGTGTTAGGGCTTCCTAACACACAACGTGAGAATGATTCTATCATTGTTGTGGTTGATAGATTCTCTAAGATGGCACATTTTATTTCTTGTAAAAAAACTAATGATGCTTCCAGAATTGTAGATTTTTTTTTTTCAGAAGTGGTTCGATTGCATGGAATTCCAAAAACGATCACTTCAGATCGGGACACGAAGTTTTTGAGTCACTTTTGGAGGACTCTGTGGAAGAAATTGGGGACACAACTACAGTTCAGTAGTGCATATCACCCCCAGACTGATGGGCAAACTGAAGTAGTGAACAGAAGCTTGGGAAATCTCCTACGTTGTATAGTTGGAGAAAAGCCAAAACAATGGGACTTAGCTTTACCTCAAGCTGAGTTTGCATATAATAGCTCGATAAACAGGTCAACAGGGAGGTCTCCTTTCCAGATTGTATATGGTAGGAATCCGAAGGGGGTCCTTGATCTAATTGTTCTACCAGGTGAAGATGAAACTAGTGATGATGCAGAAGCATTTGCAGAACACATTCTACAGCTACAAGATGAAGTGAGGGAAAAGCTGAAAGTGAGTAATGCACAATATAAAACAGCTACAGATGCCAGTAGGAGAGTAAGTGTATTTGAAGAAGGAGATATGGTGATGGTTCATCTTAGAAAAGAGAGGTTTCCAAAGGGAACATATAATAAACTCAAGTATAAGAAGATTGGGCCATGTAGGATTCTGAAGAAAATGAGTGATAATGCCTACAAGGTGGAGCTACCTGAAAACTTTGCTATCTCACCAGTTTTTAATGTTTCTGATTTATATAAGTTTCCAGGTCATGATGAAAATGTTGCAGAGGAGGAAGAAATAAATTGGAAGAAATAGATGCCGAAGGAGAAAAAGGAGAGGGTAATGCGTGTCTTGGACCAAAAGATAATCACTACTAGACATGGGAGCTACAACAGATATTTGGTACAGTGGGAAGGTTTGCAGTAAGAAGAAAACACTTGGATTCCTGAGTGGGAGTTGAGGAAAATTGACAGTGCAAAATTAGATGAGTTCCGTCAACAGAATTCGCAGGAGCTGAATTCTTTTCAACCAGGGGAGAATGATGCGGGAGCATAACTTGCAGAGGCCATAACTTTTGATCCGACCGTTGGATCGTCTTGAAATTTTACAGGGTGGTAGATATACATTAGTACTATGCTAGGGACAACATTGCTTGCAAGGTTGTGCTCATTTTGGCACGTTTTTGGGCTCGGTTTCCGTCATCTAGTGGCCTAAAATTGGCTCCAAATGTTTTTTCCGCTTTTGTCTAGGTCTTAGAACTTTAATAACTTTTGTTGTGCTTTTCGAATAAGTCCAAATTTCACGTGAGCCCTAATTTATGAATGCATATTTGGCACGAAAATTTTGGGGTCAATCCGAGTTGTTTTGCATTTTAGGGTTTTAGAGTAGTCTTGAAATAAAAGGAGAATTGTAATGATGTAATAGATCAGTGTGAATTCCAAAATGAGAAGTAAGCTATTTTGAAACTCCTGGTTTTATTTACAAAGCTGTTTATGTGTGTTTTTGGAGGTATTTCAACCTCTTGTAGCTGGATTCACATCAAAACCTAAACCCTAAATCCTAAGCCCTAAACAATAAAACCTAAACCCCTAACCCCGAGCCTTAAACCCTTAAATCCTTAAGCCTAATCCTAAACCCTTAACCATATACCTTGAACCGTGAGCCCTAAGCTAAAACACTAAACCCAAAACTCATAACCTCAAACCTTGAACCCTAAGCCATGGACCCTCAACCACTGAACACCCTAAGCCATTGAACCCTAAACCCTAAACACCGAGCCTTAAACCCTATAAATCCTAAACCTTATGCTCTAATTGCTCCTAAACCAAATCTTTGAGTCTTAAGCCCTAAAATCCTAAATATTAAACCCTCAATCATAATGCTTCAGCCATAAACCCTAAATGTAAAACCCTTAACCCTAAACATTAACTCTAAATCCTAAACATTAACTCTAAGCCCCCTAAATGCTAACCCTAAACCTTGATCCCCGAACACCGAACTTCAACCCCGAGCTCTAACCCATAATCCATAAACCCTAAACACTAAATCCACTTAGCACTAAACCTCGAAAAAATAGTTAGATTTTGACAAATTTGGTATTGTGAAAAACTAGAGATTTTCAAAAGTCGGGATTTTCAAAAAATCACGACTTTTGAAAAAGTTACAATTTTAAACAATGTTTTTATTTTTGAAAATATTAAAATATTAAAAATGTTGGGACTTTGAAAATGTTTAAATTTTTAAACAAGTTGGGATTTTTGAAAAATGAATATTTAGAAAAATGTCTAGATATTTGAAAAGTTGGGATTTTTGAATGAGTTGGGATTTTAAAATATTTGTAGAGTCGGATTTTTGAAAAAGTAAATATTTTAGAAAAACTCGACAATTTTAAAAAAGTTAGGATTTATGAAAAGATGAGATTTTTAAAAAATTAGAATTTCCAAAAATTTAAGATTTTGTAAAAGTCAAGATTTTTGAAAAAGTCAAGATATTTGAAAAGACAAGATTTTTAAAAAAGTAAAGATATTTGAAAATATTGGAATTTTAAAACTTTTAGATTTTTGAAAAAGTCAAGACATTTGAAAAACTCTTAATTTTTAATATCATTATTTTAAAATGTAAGGATTTTGACAAAGTTGGCATTTTTATAATTTCAACTTTCAAAAAATCAACTTTTTTAAATTATCGGTATTTTCAAAAAAGGTCGGAGTTTGAATACTTTAGATTTTCTAGAAATTCTAAATTTTTGAATATATCATGATTTTTTTAAAAACACTATTTTCAAAAAAAGTTGTGAATTTAAAAAAAGGATATTTTAGAATTTGAAATTTTAGAAAAAGATGCAATTTCTTAATTCTAAAACCCTAAACTCTAAACCCAAACCTTGAGCCCTAAGCCCTAATCCCTAAACACTAAACCCTAAACCCCAATCCCGAGCCCAAAAAACTAACCCTAAATCCCCATAGCCCTAAATTCTAAACCTAGAAACCTTATAATAGTTAGATTTGGAAAAAGTTGGTATTTCAAAAAATTTGGGAGTTTACAAAAGTCAAGATTTTTGAAAAAGTTAGGATTTTAAAAAATTGAGATTTTTTTAATAAGTCACGACTTTTAAAAAAGTTGAATTTTTAAAAAAGTCATTATTTTTGAAAATATAAAGATTTAAAAAATGTTGGGACTTTGAAAATGTTTAGATTTTCAAATAAATTGGAGTTTTCGAAAAATGAATATTTATAAAAAGTCAAGATTTTTGAAAACTTGGGCTTTTATAATTTTTAAGAGATCGCATTTTTAAAAAAATCGACATTTTCAAAAAAGTTCAGATTTTTAAAAGATAGAAAATTTTTTTAAAAATGAGATATTCCAAAAAGTAGTGATTTTGTAAAAGTGGAGATTTTTGAAAATTTAGGATTTTCATAAAAGTCAAGATTTTGGAAAATGTTGGGATTTTAAAACGTCAAGATTTTTGAAAAAGACAGGATTTTTGAATAAGTTAGGATATTAGAAAAAGTCTAGAATTTTAATATTTGTGATCTTTGAAAAAATATAATTTTTTTAAAAAGTAAGGATTTTCAAAAAAATGACATTTTTATAAAGTTTAGATTTTAGAAAATTTTAAGAATTTTTATAAAGTTGGGATTTCTTAAGAACTTTTGATTTTTGAAAAAGTTATAATCTCAAAAGAGTCAAGATTTCAAAAATGTACTGATGCACAAAAATTAGCAGGAACTTGAAAATGTCGAACTTTGTTCTCCGAGTGTCCGTATGAGTTCTTATTTTCAAAAAAGTTGTGAATTTTAAAAAATTTGCAATTTTAGGAAAAGATGGAATTTCATAATTCTAAAAAAAGTTCAAATTTAAATTTTTGTAGGGTTTTTGAAAAAAGTTGAGATTTTCATAAAAGTAAGGATTATGAAAAAGTTAGGATTTCGAACAAAAATTTGGATTTTCCAAAAATTCATTCTTTTGAAAAACCGAGAATTTTGAGAAAGTTGGGATTTTCAAAAAGAACGTTTTTTAAAAAGTTACAATTTTAAAATAAGTCAGAATTACAAAACTGAGGAGATATTTAAATCCTAACTATTTTGAATATCCTAATTTTAATTGAAAATCCTAACATTTTAAAAATCTTTCAAAATACTAGTTTTGAAAATCATGACTTTTTCGAAATCCTAATTGTTTCAAAATCGAAATTTTGAAATCATGACTTTTTTAAAATCAAGACCCTAAACCCTTAACCCTAAACCTGATTTGTAAACGCTAAATCCTAAACAACAACATCCTAAACCATAAACCGTAAACCCTCATTTACAAACCATAAACCCAAATCCCTAAATCATAAATTCTAAACACTAAACATCAAACCTTAAACCGTAAACCCTAAACCTTGATCCCTAATCCATGAAGTCTAAATCCTAAACCCTTAGCCCTAAACCCTAAAACATTAATCCTAAAACCCTAACCCCAGCCTTAAACCCTAAATAGTGAACCCTAAAGCCTTAGGTCTAATCCTAAACCCTAACCCATATACCTTGAACCATGAGCCGTAAGCCAAAACTCTAAACCCTAAACCTTTAGGTAGAGACCTAAACCCTAAACTAGTAATCCGAACCTTGAACCCCGAGCCATGGACCCTCAATCATGAACACTGGGACCTAAACCCTAAACTCATAGTCGTTTATCCTATAAAACCTAAACCTTAAGCTCTAATTGATCCTAAACCCTAAATTCTGAGTCTTAAACCCAAATACCCTAAATGCTAAATCCCAAATACTAAACGCTCGGTTGTAAACCATGAGCCCTAAACCCTAAATGAAAAACCATCAACTGTAAACCTCGAACCCCAAACCCTAAATGCTAAAACCTAGTTCTTAAACTATAAACCTTGATCCCCAAACCACAACCCGAACCCCGAATCTTGAGCCCAAAAGCCAAACTCTAAATACTAAATCCCATGAGCCCTAAACCCTCAACCTAAAACCTAAAAATAGTTATATTTGGAAAAAGTAGATATTTTGAAAATTTTGGGACTTTCAAAAAGTCAAGATTTTTTAAAAATCTGGATTTTAATTAACTTGAGATTTTTAAAAAAGTCATGACGTTTGAAAAAGTTTCAATTTTAAAAAAGGTTGTTATTTTTTAAAGCAACAAGACTTAAAAAATGTTAGGACTTTGAAAATGTTCAGATTTTCAAACAAGTTGGAATTTTTGAAAAATTGGGATTTTCAAAAGAGTTGGGATTTTCACATTTTTGAAGAGTCTAGATTTTCAAAAAAGTCACGATTTTGGGAAATGTTGGGATTTTTAAAACATTAAGATTTTTGATAAAGTTAGGATTTTTGAATAGGTCGGGATATTAAAAAAGTGCCGATTTTTAATATTTGTCGTTTAAAAAAATCTAGTTTTTAAAATGTAAGGATTTTTAAAAAGTTGGCATTTTTAATAACATTGAGATTTTAGAAAATTTAGGGATTTTTTAAAAATGGGATTTTGGACAAAGTTTTGATTTTTAAAAACATTGTGATTTTTTAAATAGTTGTGGTTTTTGAAAAAGTTGGGATTTTCAGAAAAGTTATAATCTCAAAAAAGTCAAGACTTAAAAAATGTAGTGATGTGCCAAAATTAATAAGATCTTGAAAAGGTCGTAACTTGTGCTCTGGGTGTCTTTTTGAGTCCGTTTTTTTATAACCACATGTACCAAAAATCTCAACTTTTTTAAAATATCAGGATTTTCAAAAGAAAAGTCAGTTGTTTGAATAAATTAAAATTTCTAGAAATACTTGATTTTTAAATATGTCATGATTTTTTAAAAAGTCATTATTTTCCAAAAAGTTGTGAATTTAAAACAATTTAGGATTTTAAAGAAAAAGAAATTTTAGAAAAAGATAGATTTTCATAATTCTAAAAAAAGTTTGAATTTTAAATTTTTTAGGGTTTTGAAAAAGTTGAGATTTTCAAAAAAGTTAGGATTATGAAAAGGTTGGGAATTCAAACATAAATTGGGATTTCAAAAAAGTCGTCATTTTGAAATAGCCAAGAATTTTTATAAAGTTGGGATTTTCAAAAGAGACAAGATTTTGAAAAACATGTAATTTTCAAATAAGTTAGGAATTACAAAACTGAAGAAATTTTTAAATCACAACTATTTTTAATATCCTAAACTTTTCAAAATCTTTAGTTTTTACAAATTCCAAGTTTTTATAAAATCGTGTCTTTTTTGAAAATTACGAATTTTTAAAAAATCCTGAGTTTTTTTAAAATTGTGAACTTTTCAAATTCATGACTTTATCACTTTCAAAATCTTTGAAAATGTTGAAATTTTTGAACTCACTTTCAAAATCAAGTTATTTTTGAAATCATGAATTTTTCAAAATCGTGACCCCTTAAACCCGAAACCCGAGTCATAAACGTAAAACACTAAACCCCAATACCCTAAACCATAAACCATAAATCCTTAAAACTGAATCCTAAACCCTAAATCATAAAACCTAAACTCTAAACCCCAAAACTTAAACCATAAAATCCCTAAAGCCTAAGCTATAAAGCCTAAACTCTAAACCCTAAACCCTAACAATTAAACTATAAACCACTAATCCGAGCCTTAAAGCCTAAACACTAAATAGTGAAATCTAAAGCCTTAGGTCTAACCCTAACCCTAAACCATGTACCTTGAACCGTGAGCCCTAAGATAAAACTCTAAACCCTAAACCCTAAACATTAAGCACTAATTACTCCCGAACCTTAAATTAAGAGTCTTAAAACCTAAAATCCTAAATGCTAAATCTAAATACTAAACCCTCAATTGTAAACCATGTTCCCTAAACCCTAAATTCAAAACCATCAAACGTAAACCTTGAACCCCAAACCCTAAAACCTGAGCCCTAAATCCTAACCCTAAACCCTAAACCTTGATCATCGAAACTTGAACCTCGACCCTAAACCTCTGAACACTAAGCCCTAAACACTAAACCCTAAACCTCAAATTCCCGAGCCCAAAACTTAAACCTTAAACACTAAATCCCCGAACCCCAAACCCTTAACCTTGAAATCTTTTAAAAGCGTTGGGACTTTGAAAATGTTTAGATTTTCAAACAAATTAGAGTTTTCAAAAATGAATATTTCAAAAAAGTTAGAATTTTTGAAAAGTTGGGATTATCGAAAGAGTTGGGATTTTCACATTTTTGAAGTGTCGGGATTTTAAAGAGTCTAGATTTTGGAAAAGGTGAAGACTTTTCGAAAGTCCACATTTTCAAAAGTAAGGTTTTTTTAAAATATGGGATTTTAAAATTTTTAAGATTTTCCAAGAAGTTGTGATTTTGTAAAAGTGAAGATCTTTTAAAATGTCGGGAGTTTTGAAAAGTCAGGATTTTATAAAAAGTCAATATTTTGGAAAATGTTGGGATTTTTAAAACATTAAGATTTTTAAAAAGTCAGGATTTTTCAATAAATTAGGATATTCGAAAAAGTCTCGATTTTAAATATTTGCAAATTTTGAAAAAAATATAATTTTTTTAAAAAGTAAGGATTTTCATAAAAGTAGACATTTTTGATAAATTTGAGACTTTAGAAAAAGTTTTGATTTTTGAAAACATTGTGATTTTTGAAAAGAGTCAAGATTTCAAAAATGTAGTGATGCGCAAAAATTAGCAGGAACTTGAAAAGGTCATAACTTGTGCTCCGAATGTCCGTTTAAGTCCTTTTTTATTTTCAAAAAGTCACGGCATTTGAAAAAGTTGTTATTTTTTTATAACATCAAGATTTTCAAATAAGTTTTGGTTTTTGAAAAATGAGTATTTCAAAAAAGTCAAGATTTTTGAAAAACTTGGGATTTTCACATTTTTGAAGAGTCTAGATTTTTAAATAATCAAGATGTTTGAAATACACAACATTATCAAAAATTTAGGATATTTTAAAAGACAGAATTTTTTAAAAATTGAGATTTCACAAAAAGTTGTGATTTTGTAAAATTGAAGATTTTTGAAAAAGTCAAGATTTTTGAATAAGTTAGGATATTTGACAAAGTTTTTATTTTTAATATTTGTGATTTTCAAAAAATATAATTTTTTAAAAAAGTTAAGGATTTTCTAATGTAGCCAAATTAAGAACAAACCAGATATGTTGCAAATATTATGAACTCCAAAAGAAAATAGATCTCCTTCTTTGTTGTCAAATAATGAATTACAATGTTTCCTAAATAGGAAAACAACTCCCAACTCGAGTTGCCAAGTAAACTAAAGCTAACTTTGACTAAATCTACTCTAGGTGGCAGAAATTACTATTTTTAGAAGTTTACTAGAACCTGCTATTCTTAGTAAGTTCGCATGCTTATTCCTACCGACACAAAAATTGTCATTCATCTTCGACATCCCTAAATTAGAGGAATTGCCAACTTTCCAACTCATAATACAATTAATAGACTAAAATTAACTAATGCTCAAAAATAGGAAAAAACCGAACTATAACTTAAATCCTAATTTTCAGCCTCAAGATGGCAGATTTAGGGCCCGAAAACATGTCAAAAACTTGCCCCAATTGGTAGGGCTAGTTACTTCTACGTTCGTCTCATCGAAACTCGTGGTTTAAAAAAAAAATGGACTCAAACGGACACCCGAAACTCAAGTTATGACCTTGTCAAGTTCCTGCTAATTCTGGCGCATCATTTTAAAAAAAGTCGACATATTTAATAAAGTTGAGATTTAAGAAAATTTGGGAATTATTAAAAAAAGGGGGATTTTGAAAAAAGTTTTGATTTTTTTAAAATAGCACGATTTTTTGATACAATTCGATTTTCAAAAAAGTTGAGATTTTTGAAAAGTTATAATCTCAAAAGATTCTAGATTTCAAAAATGTAGTGATGCTCGAAATAACATGAACTTGACATGGTCATAACTTGTGCTCCTGGTGTCCGTTTGAGTCCTTTTTTATTAAAACCACATGTTTCAAAAATCAAAACTTTTTTAAAATATAAGGATTTTTAAAAAGAAAAGTCAGGAATTTGAATAATTTAGATTTTCAAGAAATTCTAGATTTTTTAAATATTTCATGATTTTTGAAAAAGTCATTATTTTCCAAAAAGTTGTGAATTTCAAAAAATTTAGGATTTTAAAGAGTTTGCAATTTTAGAATATTATAGAATTTCATAATTGTAAAAAAGTTTGAACTTTAAAAAAAATTAGGTTTTTGAAAAGGTTGGGATTTCGAACAAAATTTGAGATTTTCCAAAAAATCATGATTTTGAAAAAGCCAAGAATTTTGTGATCGTAAGGATTTTCAAAAATGAGTTTTTTTTAAAAAAGGTACAATTTTCATATAAGTCGAATTACAAAACTGAAGAGATTTTTAAATCCCAACTATGTTGAATATCCTTTTTCTTAAATCCTAACATTTTAAAAATCTTCACTTTTTCAAAATTCTAACTTTGTATAAAATCATGACATTCTCGAAAATTACGAGTTTTTTAAAAATTGTGAACTTTTTAAATTCATGACTTTATCACTTTCAAAATCTTTGAAAATATAGACTTTTTGAAAATAAGGACTTTTCAAAATCCTAACTATTTCAAAATGGAGATATTTTTAAAATCATGGATTTTTCAAAATCATGAACCCTAAACCGTAAACCCTAAAACATGAAATAATTCAAACCTACATCCTAAACCACAAATCCAAAACAATAACCCAAAACCCTAAATCCAAAACCATAAATATAAACCTTAAACACATAATCCTAAACCCTAAACCCTAAGACTTGAAACCAAACCTTAAACAATGAACCTAAAAACCCCCTAAGACTTGAACCATTAACCCTAAACAATGAACCCTAAAAACCTATACCCCTAACCATGAGCCTTCAAAAATCCTTAAACCCTAAATGAGTGAACCTTAAACCCTAAACCTTGAACCGTGATCCCTAAGACAAAACCATAAAACTTTAGCTAGAGACCTAAATCCTAAACTCATAATCCCAAACCACGAACCCCGAGACATGGACCCTCAACCATAAACACTTGGACCTAAACCTTAAACCCTAACCCCTATGCCTTAAAAAATAAACTCGAGCCCTAAACCTTAAGCTCTAACTACTCCTAAACCCTAAATCCCTAAATACTAAATCCTAAATTCTAAACCCTTAATTGTAAACCATGATCCCTAAACCCTAAGTGTAAAACACTCAACTCAAACCCTCGAACTCCAAACCCTAAATCCTAACCCTAAACGTTGATCCCCGAACCCCGAACCTCAACCCCGAGCACCGAGCCCTAATCCTTAAACACTAAACCTTAAACCTCAAATATTGAGCCTAAAAACCTAAACCCTAAACACTAGATCCCCTAGCTCTAAACACTCTCCCTAGAAAACTTAAAATAGTTAGATTAGGGAAATAATTGGTATTTTGAAAAAGTTGAAATTTTAAACAATGTTGTTATTTTCGAAAACATCAAGATTTTAAAAATGTTGGGACTTAGAAAATGTTCATATTTTCAAACAAGTCGGAATTTTTTATAAATTTTAGATTTTAGATAATTAATGAATTTTTAAAAAGCTAGGATTTCTGAAAAAGTTTTGATTTTCGAAAATTTCATGATTTTTGAAAAAGTTGTTATTTTCAAAAAAGTTATAATCTCAAAAGAGTCAATATTTCAACAATGTACTGATGCACAAAAAATAGTAGGAAGTTGAAAAGGTCATATCTCTTGCTCCGTGTGTTCGTTTGAGTATGTTTTTTTTAAACTACATGTTTGAAAAATCTAAAAAATATAAAATATCAAGATTTAAAACAAAATCGGCAAGTTAGAATCTTATAGATTTTATTAAAATTCTTGATTTTTAAATATGTTATGATTTTTGAAAAAGCCATTATTTTAAAAATAAATTGTGAATTTAAAAAAGTAAGATTTTAAACAATTTTGTAAATTTAGAAAAAGATAGAATTTCGTAATTCTAAAAATGTTTGAGATTTTATAAAAATTCAAGATTATGTAAAGGTTGGGATTTTGACAAAAAATTGGTATTTCAAAAATTCCTAATTTCAAAAAGCCAAGAATTTTGAGAAATTTGGCATTTTGAAAAAGTTGCAATTTTCAAATAAGTCAAGAATTATAAATCTAATTAGATTTTTAAATCCCAACTATTTTGAATATCCTAATTTTTTTGAAAATCCTAACATTTTCAAAATGTTTACATTTTAAAAATTCCAACTTTTTATAAACTCATGACTTGTTCGAAAATTACTAAATTTTTTAAAAATCACAAGTTTTTTTAAAATTGTGAAATTCTAAATTTATAAATTTATCACTTTAAAAATCTTTGAAAATAAAGACTTTTTGAAAGTCATGACTTTTTTGAAATCCTAAATATTTCAAAATCAAGATATTTTTGAAATTGTTACTTTTTAAAAATCGCAAACCCCAAACCCTAAACACTAAAACCTAAAACTTGAGTAGTAAATGAAAACCCTAAACCCCAACATCCTAAACACTAATCACAAAACCCTAAATCCTAAACCCTAACCTTGAATCATGAGCCTTAAGCCAAAACCCTAAATCTTTAGCTAGAGACCAAAATCCTAAATTGTAAACTCATAACCCAAAACCTCGAACCTTGAGCCATGCACCCTCAACCATGAACATTGAGAAGTAAACCTTAAACCCTAAACTTTGAGCCCTATAACCTATAAATCCTAAACCTTAAACTAATTAGATATGGAAAAAGTTGGTATTTTAAAAAATTGGGATTTAAAAATGTCGGGTTTTCAAAAACATGATATTTTCCCAAAAGTAACAACTTTTGAAAAAGTTGTAATTCTAAACATAGTTGTTATTTTTGAAAACATCAAAACTTAAAAAAAAGGTTGTGACTTTTAAAATGTTTGAGTTTTCAAACAAGTTGGGGTTTTTTAAAAATTTAGGATTTTTGAAAAGATGGAATTTTTGAAAGAGTTGGAATTTTTTCACATTTTTGAAGACTCGGGATTTTTGAAGAGTCTAGATTTTTAAAAAAGTCAAGATTTTTTAAAAATCTAAAAATTTTCAAAAATGTTCAGATTTTTGAAAAGACAGATTTTTAAAATTTGAGATTTTTCAAAATGTCATGATTTTGTAAAAGTGAATATTTTTTAAAAAGTCAAAATTTTTGTAAAGTTAGGAAAAAGTTCCTATTTTAATTTTTGCAATTTTCTAAAAAATGTAATTGTTTTAAAAGTTTTTCCAAAAAGTTTATTAAAAGAGTTTAGAAAATTCAGAATTTTTAAAAAGTTGGGATTTCTGAAAAACTTTTGATTTCGAAATGTCACGATTTTTCAAACAAATAATTTTTGAAATAGTTGGAATTTTCAAAATAATTATAATCTCAAAAGAGTCAAGATTTTGAAAATGTAGTGATGCACCAAAATTAGATGGAACTTGGAAAGGGCATAACTTGTGCTCCAATGTCCATTTGAGTATGTTTTTTTAAACCAGATGTTTCAAACATCTCAACATTTTAAAAATATCATGATTTTTTAAAAAAAAAGTTAGGAGTTTGAATAATTCAGATTTTCTCAAAATTTTAGATTTCTAAACATGTCATGATTTTAAAAAAGTCATTATTATCCAAAAAGTTGTAAATTTAAAAAAAAAAATAGGATTTTAAAAGATTTTGAAAAACTTGAGATTTTTAAAAAGTCAATTATGAAAAATTTGCATTTTTGAAAAAATTGTTATTTTTGAAAACCTCAAAATTTTAAAAATGGTGGGACTTTGAAAAAGTTTAAATTTTCAAACAAGTTGGGTTTTCAAAAACAAATATTTCTAAAAAGTCCAGATTTTTGAAAAGTTGGGATTTTCAAAAGAGTTGGGATTTTCACATTTTTGAAGATTTAGGATGAAAAAGTGAAAAAAATTTAAAAACTCAAAATTTTAAAAAAATTTAGGATTTTTGAAAAGACGGATTCAAACAAAATTTAATTTTCTAAAAAGTCGTGAATTTGTAAAATTGAATATTTTTGAAAAAGTTTGGATTTTTGAAAAGTTGATTTTTGAATAAGTCAGGATAATAAAAAAGTCTCAATTTTTAAATTTGCGATTTTCGAAAAAATATAATTTTTTTAGAAAGTAAGGATTTTCAAAAAAGTCGGCCTTTTTTTTAAAGTTGAGATTTTAGAAAATTTAGAAAGTTTTAAAAAGCTGGGATTTCTGAGAAAAGTTTAGAGTTTCGAAAACGTCGTGATTTTTTAAATACTTTTAATTTTTTAAAAAGGTTATAATCTCAAAAGAGTCTAGAGATTTCAAAAATGTAGTGATGCACCAAAATTAGCAGGGAACTTGAAAATGTCATAACTTGTATTCCAGGTGTCCGTTTTTTTAAACCAAATGTTTCAAAAATCTCTAGTTCGTTAAAATATCGTATTTTGAGAAAAAAAAAAAGTCTTGAGTTTGAATAATTTAGATTTTCCAAAAAAATTTAAATCGTGATTATTTTCAATATCGGGATATTTTTTAAATCGTAACTTTTTCAAATTCGTGACACCTAAATTGTTAACACTAAAACCTTATACTTGAGTCATAAACCCCAACATCTGAAAAAATAAGCCCAAAACCCTAAATCCTAAACCATAAACCATAAACCCTTAACACTAAATACTAAACCCTAAACCCTCAGCCATAAACCATAAACCCAAATCCCTAAATCATAAAGCCTAAACTCTAAACCCCAAACCTTAAACCATAAACTCTAAACCTTGATCCCTTAGCCATAAAGCCTAAACCCTAAAACCATAGACCCTAAACCCCTAACTATGAGCCTTAAATTCTAAACCCTGAACAATGAATGGTAAAGCTTTAGGCCTAATCCTAAACCCTATACCTTGAAATTTGAGCCCTAAGCCAAAACCCTAAACTCATAACCCTAAACCTCAAACCTCAAACCCTAAGCCATGGACCCTTAACCATGAACACTGAGACCTAAATCCCTAAACTCTTAGCCCTATACCCTATAACCACTAAACCTTAAGCTCTCTAGTTGCTCCTAAGCCCTAAATTTAAGTCTTAAACCCTAAAACCCTCAAACATAAACCATGAGCCCTAAACCCTTTAAACTAATTCTTAAACCCTAAAACATTGATCCCCAAAAAGTGAAACTAAACCTTAAACCCTAAACCCCAAATCCTGAGCCTAAACCTTCAAACTAGAAACCTTAAAATAGTTAGATTTGGAAAAAGTTGGTATTTTGAAAAATTGGGATTTTCAAAATGTCAAGATTTTTGAAAAACTCAGGATTTTTAAAAACTTGAAATTTTCAAAAAGTCAAGACATTTTGTAATGCCCCATTTGGTTGGACATTGGAGTTCTTTTTGTTCTACCTGCCACCTTGAATGCATCGTGATCTTTGCTACTTTTTCCTGTCTGTCCTTGCGTGAGGTATGGATGGAGACCCGTTTTCTTTGCCATAATCTATTTTTTTGATTCTCCTTCAATGCGTGCAGGTGGGTGGTGGGCGCGTTTCCTTCTTGGACGTTTTTTTCTTTCTTCCCTGTCACCTCATTTTGACCTTCTCCTCCTTGGCGTGTTCTGAACGGTGGATGCTTTAATGGTGAAATGAAGGTCCATCACCCTGGTGTTGCGTGAGAGGGTTTGGATCCTCGAAATCGTGTTGTGCAGGAGCTACAGTGGAGCGCGGAACTGAAATTCTCCTCGAAAAGTGCCGTGAGGAAGCTTTTGGTGTTATGCAAAGCCTACGGGGTAGAGAAGTAAAAGATCTCGGAAAATCGGGCCTAAAAAGAGAGAGCTTTTTGGTGTGATTTTAGCCCTTTTACAGTGCTTGGGGCAAGCCCAAGTGCGATTTTCAAAAATGTGCGTTTATCCCATGATGTTCTGAAAGTTGTGCTTTAATCCATTTCTGAATTTAGAATATTCCTTTCTTGATATTGTTAATTGTTAGCTTACTATTGCATTGTGTAGCCTTAACATGCTTAGTTCTTATAACTTGCCTTTAGTTAATATTTGTGCAAGAGGGATTATGCGAGTAGACTAGAAGAAGAGTGTAAAGGTTTCATCTGTACCATTATGAAGTTCCTTGTAAAAATGTCCAATGTGTTGTAAATTGTGTAACATTGCTTGTAAAAGAGTTGATACGACCTCTTGCCTTGTATTGTTTGGTAATGGTGAAATAAAGTGTCTTGTTCTAAAAAAGTTAAGCTTGAAATTATCCTTGTAAAAATGGCATTCAATCTTTACATTGATATGAGTATTGTATAACTTTGATCTTGAGAATAAATTGTTAAGTTAAATCTTTCTAAGACTTAGCGACAATATTTTTTTTAAGTAAAGTAAAATGAGTCTTTAACCCTTAAAGAAGCTAAACAAAAATAATAATTTTACATTCAACAAATAAATGTAAAGGTGATCTATTTGAAATCAAATACTTCCATGAGTGATCAAAATGAAAACATCCTTTGTGAAGTAAACATTTATAAATTGATACCCCTAGCTAAACTAGCGAACACTATCCGTTTGGGGTGAATTCTTAAACAAGCTTAAAGGAAAACAATGGTTAGTTTTTGGAAGATATTAAGATTTAGTAAGTAGGAGAAGACTTTAAGTGAACTACTCTTCAGTGTATAAGAAATTAACTTAGTTGGTGCGATGAATTTGTGCGAACCATATATTGTTTCCTTCTGAAAACTTAAGTCATGAGCTAAAGGGTGTCTTACCAAAATAATTAAACCCTAACCATTTCTTACTGTGGCTTGCCCTAGCTGTGAGTGTGTCATGTGGTTGGACTTCCATGTTGTCTCGTCAAAAGAAAAATAGATTGTCCTTGATAAGTGTGAACGCGTTTCCATGCTGACCTTGTGGTCTTCCCGATGAATAAGTGGTTCCAAGTGTTGGTTGTAACCTTGTGACGACATGTTGTGTCGTGTGGAGTCAAAGCAAGTCAAAAAAAAAGTTATCCTGTATTTCACTGTGTTGTTCTTGTGTTGGTATTTTTTGGTGTGTTACACATTTGAAAAAGTTTGAATTTTAAACAAAGTTGTTACTTTTCAAAACAACAATATTTTAAAATGTTGGGACTTTGAAAATTCTCATCTTCTCAAACAAGTTGGTGTTATCTAAAAATTAATATTTCAAAAAATTCAAGATTTTTAAAAGTTGTTATTTTCGAAAGTGTTGGTCTTTTCGCAGTTTGGAACTATTTGGATATTTGAAAGAATAAACATTATTCAAAAACTAGACATTTTCAAAAAAGTTGGAATTTTTTAAAAGATGGGATTTTTAAAAAAATTGATATTTTTAAAACATCAAGATTTTTTAAAAAGTCGTGATTTTTTAATAACTCAAGATATTTGAAAAAGTCCAGATTTTTAATATTTGTGATTTTTGAAAAATATATAATTTTTTTAAAGAGTAAGGATTTTTTAAAAAGTTGGCATTTTTGATAAAGTTGAGATTTTAGAATATTTAGAAATTTTTAAAAAGTTGGGATTTTTGAAACAAATTGATCTTCGAAAACGTAACAATTTTTGAAATAGTTGCGATTTTCAAAAATTTACTCATGCACCAAAATTAGAAGGAAATTCATAACGTCATAACTTGTGCTCCAAGTGTTCATTTAAGTCCATTTTTTTTTGAAACCAAATGTTTCAAAAATCTCAAATTTTTTAAAATATCAAGGTTTTGGAAAAAATGTTGGGAGTTTGAATAATTTAGATTTTCCAAAAATTCTACATTTTTGAATATGTCATGATTTTTCAAAAAGTCATTGTTTTCCAAAAAGTTGTGAATTTTAAAAAAAATAGATTTTTAAAGAATTTACAAGTTTAGAAAATGATAGAATTTCATAATTGTAAAAAAGTTTAAATTTCCAAAATTTTAGGGTTTTTCAAAAATTAGGATTTCAAAAAAGTCATGATTTCGAAATAGCCAAGAATTTTGAGAAAGTTGGGATTTTCAAAAAAGACAATATTTTGGAAAAGGGTGTAATTTTCAAATAAGTCGGGAATTACTAAATTGAAGAGATTTTTAAATCTCTACTATTTTGAATATCCTATTTTTTTTTAAAATCGTAACTTTTTATAAAAATGATGACTTTTTAAAAATTACGAATTTTTAAAATATCACGAGTTATTTAAAAATTGTGAACTTTTTAAATTCATGACTTTATCACCTCCAAAAACATTTAAAATACAGACTTTTCAAAATCATGGCTTTTTTAAATTAACTGTGATTTCAAAATTGGGATATATTTGAAATCGTGACTTTTTCAAAATCCCTAAACCCTAAACCTTTAGCTAGAAACCTAAACCCTTAACACTAATCCTTGAGCCATGAAACCAAACCCAAAACACCTTTCCTGAGCCTTAAACCCCAAACCTTATACATTGCACTATGAGCCCTAAGCCAAAACCCTAAACCCTAAACCTTTAGCTAGAGACTTAATACCTAAACCCCGAGCCATGGACCCTCAACCACAAACATCAAGACCTAAACCCTAAACCCCGACCCCTAAGCCCTAAACTTTGAGCCCTATACCCTATAAACCCTAAACCTTAAGCTCTAATTACTCCTAAACCCTAAATTTTGAGTCTTAAACCCTAAAACTCTAATTGCTAATTTCTAAACACTAAACACTCAATCGTAAACCATGAGACCTAAACCTAAACCTCAAACTCCAAACCCTAAAACCTGAGCCCTAAATCCTAACACTAAACCTTGATCCCCGAACCTAAACCTCAACCCTAAACCCTAAACTCGAACCCCGAGCCTTGATCCCTAATCCCTAAACCCCGAACCCTAAATCATGAGACCAAATACGTAAACGCTAAACACGAAATCCCCGAGCCCTAAACATAGAAATCTTATAATACTTAGATTTGGAAAAACTTGGGATTTAAAAAAGTCAAGATTTTGAAAAAGTAGGGAATTTCAATAACTTGAGATTTTCAAAAAAGTCATCACTTTTGAAAAATTTGCAATTTTAAACAAAGTATTTATTTTTCAAAACATCAATATTTAAAAATTTTAGGACTTTAAAATGTTCAAATTTTCAAACAAGTTGGGATATTCAAAAATGAATATTTCAAAAAGTATGGATTTTTAAAAAGTTGGGATTTTCAAAGAGTTGGGCTTTTTTACTTTTTGAAGAGTTAGGATTCTTGAATAGTTTGTATTATTTAAAAAGTCAATTTTTATAAAAACTTGACATTTTCAAAAATATTAGAATTTTGAAAAGATGGGATTTTAAAAAATTTAAGATTTTCAGAAAAGTGGTGATTTTGTAAAAGTGAAGATTTTCGAAAAAAGTCAGGATTTTCAAAAAAGTCAAGATTTTGAAAAATATTGCAATTTTTGAAACGTTAAGATTTTTGAATAACTCGGGATATTCGAAAAGTTGCAATTTTTAATATTTACGATTTTCGAAAAAAGATATACTTTTTAAAAGTAATGATTTCTAAAAAAGTTGGCATTTTTTTATAAATTCAGGATTTCCAAAAAGTTGTGATTTTTGAAATAATTGTGATTTTTGAAAAAGTTAAAATCTCAAAAAAGTCAAAATTTCAAAAATGTAGTGATGCACCATAATTAGCAGGAATTTAAAAAGGTCATAACTTGTGCTTGATTGTCTATTTATTTTTAAAACCACATGTTTCAAAAATCTTAACTTTTTAAAAATATCATGATTTTCAAAAAAAAGTCGAGAGTTTGAATAATTTAGATTTTTAATTTTTTTTTATTTTTTAATGTCATGATTTTTGAAAAAGTCATTATTTTCCAAAAAGTTTTTAATTTCAACCTTTTTAGGATTTTAAAGAATTTACAAATTTAGAAATTGTGGCTTTTTCAAAATAGTAAACCCTAAACCCTAAAACATGAAACCTGTTTCGTAAATGCTAAATCCTAAACTATAACATCCAAACAAATAAGCCAAAAACCCTCACCATAAACCATAAACCCTAAATAATAAGACCCAAACCCCTAACCCTAAAACTTGAACCTTAAACCCTAAACAGTGAACCCCATACATTATACCTCGAACCGACCCTGACCCTTAAACCCTTACCTTGAACCATGAGCACTAAGCCAAAACCCTAAACCTTTAGCTAGAGACCTAAACACTAAACTCATAATCCCGAACCACTTACCCCGAGACATGGACCCTCAACCATAAACACTAGGACATAAACCTTAAACCCCGACTCCTATGCCTTAAACAATAAACTTTGAGCCCTAAACCCTATAACCCTAAACCTTAAGCTCTAATTACTCCTAAACCCTCAATTGTAAACCATGAGCCCTAAACCCTAAGTGCAAAACCCTCAATTGTAAACCTCGAACTCCAAATGCTAAACCCTAACCCTAAACCCAAAATCCTAAAACCTAAACCCCAAAACCCAAAACCCTAAAACCTAATTCTTAAAGCCTAAATGTTGATCCCTCAACCATGAACCTCAACCTGAGAGCCCCGAGCCCTAATCCTTAAACTAAACCTCAAATATTGATCCCAAAACCTAAACCCTAAACACTAAATCTCCCGAGCCTATAATCCTCACCCTAGAAACCTTAAAATAGTTAGATTTCGAAATAATTGGTATTTTGAAAAAGTTGAATTTTTAAACAAAGTTGTTATTTTTGAAAATATCAAGATTTAAAAATGTTGGGACTTAGAAAATGTTCATATTTTCAAAAACTCAAGCATTTTTAATAAAGTTGATTTTAGATAATTCATGAATTTTTAAAAAGTTAGGATTTCTGAAAAGTTTTGATTTTCGAAAATGTCACAATTTTTGAAATAGTTGTTATTTTCGAAAAAGTTGGGATTTTTGAAAAATTTATAATCTCAAAAGATTCAATATTTAAAAAATGTATTGATGCACAAAAAATCGTACGAAGTTGAAAAGGTCATATCTTTGCTCAGTATGTCCGTTTGAGTCTTTTTTTAAACCACATGTTTGAAAGATCTCAACTTTTTTAAAATATCAAGATTTTCAAAAAAATATGAAGTTTGAATCTTGTTGATTTTATTGAAATTCTTGATTTTTAAATATGTCAATGTTTGAAAAATCTATTATTTTGAAAAAAATTAAGATTTTAAACAATTTTGTAATTTTAGAAAAAGATAGAATTTCGTAGTTCTAAAAAAGTTTGAATTTCAAAACTTTTAGGGTTTTTCAAAAGTTTGAGATTTTCAAAAAAGTCAATATTATGAAAAGGTTGAGATTTCGAACAAAAATTGGTATTTCAAAAATTCCCGATTTCCAAAAAGCCAAGAATTTTGAGAACTTTGGGATTTTGAAAAGGTGCAATTTTCAAATAAGTCGGGAATTATAAATCGATTAGATTTTTAAATCACAACTATATTGAATATCCTAATTTTTTGAAAATCCTAACATTTTCAAAATCTTTACTTTTTCAAAATTCCAACTTTTTATGAACTCACAACTTGTTCAAAATTACTAATTTTTTTAAAATCGCAAGTCTTTTTAAATTGTGAACTTTTAAATTCATAAATTTATCACTTTCAAAATCTTTGAAAATAAAGACTTTTTTGAAATCCTAACTATTTCAAAATTGGGATATTTTTGAAATCATGACTTTTCCAAAATCACGAACCCCAAACCCTAAAAACTAAAACCTAAAACCCGAGTGGTAAAGGAAAAACCTAAACCCCAACATCCTAAACACTAATCCCAAAACCCTAAATCCTAAACCCTAACACCTAATCCATAAACCCTAAACAATAAATCAAACCCCTAACACTCGAGCCTTAAACCTTAAACAGTGAACCTTAGGCCTAACCCTATACCTTGAATCATGAGCTTTAAGCCAAAACCCTAAACCCTAAACCTTTAGCTAGAGACCTAATTAATACTAAATTGTAAACTAATAACCTAAAACCTCGAACCCGAGCCATGAACATTGAGATGTAAACCTTAAACACTAAACTTTGAGCCCTATAACCTTTATAAACCCTAAACCTTAAAATAGTTAGATATGGAAAAAGTTGGTATCTTCAAAACTTGGGATTTTCAAAACGTCAAGATTTTAGAAAAAGTCGGGATTTTCAAAAACATGAGATTTTCAAAAAAGTCACAACTTTTGAAAAAGTTGTAATTTTAAACATAGTTATTTTTTTTAAAACAACAAAATTTTAAAAAAGTTGTGACTTTAAAAATAGTTAAAATTTCAAACAAGTTAGGGTTTTCGAAAAATGAATATTTTGAAAATTTTAGGATTTTTGAAAAGTTGGAATTTTTCGCATTTTGAAGACTTAGGATTTTTGAAGAGTCTAGATTTTTAAAAAGGTCAAGATTTTAAAAAAACTAGAATTTTTCAAAATGTTCGATTTTTGAAAAGATGGATTTTTAAAAATTGAGATTTTTCAAAATGATGTGATTTTGTAAAAGTGAAGATTTTTTAAAAAGTCAGGAAAAAGTTAATATTTTTAATATTTGCAATTTTCTAAAAATATAATTTTTTAAAAAGTAAGGATTTTCAAAAAAGTCGGCATTTTTTATTAAGTTGAGAGTTTAGAAAATTTAGGAATTTTTAAAAAGTTGTGATTTCTGAAAAGTTTTGATTTTTGAAAACGTCATGATTTTTGAAACAACTTTAATTTTTGAAATAGTTGAAATTTTCAAAAAAATTATAATCTCAAAAGAGTCAAGATTTTTAAAATGTAGTGATGCGCCAAAATTAGATGGAACTTCGAAAGGTCATAACTTGTGCTCCGGGTGTCCGTTTGAGTCCCTTTTTTAACCACATGTTTCAAAAATCTCAACATTTTTATTTTTAAAAAAATTTAGGAGTTTGAATAATTTAGATTTTCATGAAATATTAGATTTCTTAATATGTCATGATTTCAAAAGCTATTATTTTCCAAAAAGTTGTAAATTTCAAAAAATTAGGATTTTAAAAGTTTTTGAAAAACTTAAGTTTTTCAAAGAAGTAAATTCTGAAAAGTTGCAATTTTGAAAAAGTTGTTATTTTTGAAAACATCAAAATTTAAAAAATGGTGGGACTTTGAAAATGTTCAAATTTTCAAACAAGTTGGGGTTTTTAAAAATGAATATTTCTAAAAAGTATGGATTATTTAAAAGTTAGGATTTTGAAAAGAGTTGGGATTTTCACATTTGTGAAGATTTGGAATTTTTAAATGTCTAGATTTTTGAAAAAGTAATTTTTTTGAAAAACTCAAAATTTTCAAAAAAGTTAGGAATTTTGAAAATATGAGATTTTAAAAATATTTTCCAAAAAGTCGTGAGTTTTTAAAAGTGAATATTTTTGAAAAGTTGGGATTTTCAAAAAAGTCAAGATTTTGTAAAATGTTGGGATTTTAAAACATCAATATTTTTGAAATATTTGGGATTTTGAATAAGTCAGGATAATAAAAAAGTCTCAATTTTTAATATTTTTGATTTTTGAAAAAATATAATTTAAAAAAAAGGATTTTCAAAAAAAGTCAGCATTTTTGTTAAAGTCAAGATTTTCGAAAATTCAGAAAGTTTTTAAAAGTTGGGATTTTGAAAAAAGTTTAGATTTTCAAAAACATCACGATTTTTGAAATACTTGCAATTTTTGAAAAAGGTTATAATCTCAAAAGAGTCTAGATTTCAAAAATGTAGTGATGCACCAAAATTAGTAGGAACTTGAAAATGTCATAACTTATACTCCAGGTGTCCATTTTTTTAAAACCACATGCTTCAAAAATCTCAAGTTTGTTAAAATATCAGTATTTTGAGAAAAAAAGTCTTGAGTTTGAATAATTTAGATTTTCCAAAATTTTTCTTAAATCGTGAGTGTTTTCAATATCGTGGATATTTTTAAATTGTGACATTTTGAATTCGTGACACCTAAACCGTTATCTCTAAAAATTTATTTATACCTGATTCGTAAACCCCAACATCCTAAAAACTAAGTCCAAATCCCTAAATCCTAAACCATAAACCCTAAAACCTCAGCCATAAACCATTAACCCAAAACCCTAAATTTTAAAACCTAAAATCTAAACCCCAAACCTTAAACCATAAACTCTAAACCCTAATCCCTTAGCCATGAAGCCTAAACTCTAAATAGTAGACCTTAAACCCCTAATCGTGAGCCTTAAACTCTAAACCCTAAACAAGAACGCTAAAGCTTTAAGCCTAATCCTAAACCCTATCCCTTAAACTCATGAGCCCTAAGCCAAAACCCTAAACTCATAACCCCGAACCTTAAACCCTGAGCCATGGACCCTCAACCATGAACATTGAGACCTAAATCCCTAAACTCTTAGCCATATACCCTATAACCCCTAACCTTAAGCTCTAGTTGCTCCTAAGCCCTAAATTTGAGTGCTAAACCCTAAAACCCTTAAACATAAACCATGAGCCCTAACCCCTTTAACCTAATTCTTATACAGTAAACATTGATCCCAAACAATGAACTAAACCCTAAACCCTAAACCCAATAACCTAATCCCATGAGCCTAAACCTTCAAATTAGAAACCTTAAAATACTTAGATTTGGAAAAAGTTGGTATTTTGAAAAACTTGGGATTTTTAAAAAGTCAAGATTTTTGAAAAACTCAGGATTTTAAAAACTTGAGATTTTCAAAAAAGTCAAGACTTTTGAAAAAGTATGAATTTTAAACAAAGTTGTTATTTTTGAAAACAACAATATTTAAAAATTTGGGACTTTAAAATTTTTATCTTTTCAAACAAGTTGGGGTTATCTAAAAATGAATATTTCAAAAAATTCAGGATTTTTAAAAAGTTGGTATTTTCAAAAGTGTTAAGCTTTTCACAGCTTTTGAACTGTTTGGATATTTGAAAGAATAAAGATGTTTGAAAAACTAGATGTTTTCCAAAATGTCGGTATTTTTAAAAGATGTGATTTTAAAAAAATGAGATTTTTAAAACGTCAAGATTTTTGAAAAGGTCGTGATGTTTTAATAACTCAAGATATTCGAAAAAGTCCAGATTTTTAATATTTGTGATTTTCAAAAAAGTATATAACTTTTTTAAAAGTAAGGATTTTTAAAAAAGTTCGCATTTTTGATAAAGTTGAGATTTTAGAAAATTCAATTTTTTTAAAAACTTGGGATTTCTGGAAAAAAAAATTGATTTTCAAAACGTCATAATTTTTGAAATAGTTACAATTTTGGAAAAAGTAATCATGCACCAAAATTAGAAGGAACTTCAAAAGGTCATAACTTGTGCTCCAAGTGTCCGTTTGAGTCCATTTTTTTTTGAAAGCACATGTTTCAAAAATCTCAACTACCATTTTAAAATCTTCATATTTTAAAAAAGTTGAGATTTTTCAAACACGTGGTTTGTAAAAAAAACTCAAACAGACACCCAGAGCAAAAGTTGTGACTTTTTTGAGTTCTTGCTAATTTTGGTGCATCACTATATTTTTCAAATCTTTTTTGAAAATCGCAACTATTTCAAAACTTACGACGTTTTCAAAATCAAAACTTTTATGAAATTCCAACTTTTAAAAATTCCTAAATTTTTCTAAAATCTTAACTTTATAAAAATGCCAAAATTTCAAAAATCCCGGCTTTTTTTTTTAAATATTCACTTTTACTAAATCACGAGTAATTAGAAAATCTAAATTTTTAAAAAATCTTGTCTTTTTAAAATACCAATTTTTTTTAAAAATGTCGAGTTTTTCAAAAATCTTGACTTTTTCAAAAATCCAGACTCTTCAAAAATGTGAAAAGCCCAATTCTTTCGAAAATCTGCACTTTTCAAAAATCTTGACTTTTTAAAAATATTCATTTTTCAAAAAACCCAACTTGTTTAAAAATATGAACATTTTCAAAGTCCCAACATTTTCTAAATCTTAATGTTTTCAAAAATAGCAACTTTGTTTAAAATTAGATCTTTTCAAAAGTCACGACTTTTTTTGAAAATCTTAAGTTTTTATAATTCCTACTTTTTCAAAAATATTGAATTTTTGAAAATACCAAGTTTTCAAATACCACATTTTTCCAAATCTAACTATTTTAAGGTATCCGGGTTGAGGGTTTAGGGTTCAAGGGATTTTGTTTTTAGGGTTTCAATTTTTCATGCTAATGATTCAGGGTTTAGAGTTTAGTGTTTAGGGTTTTGGGATGAGGGCAAAAGGCTCGGGGTTTGGGGTTTAGGGTTTACTGATTGAGGTTCTGTGGGAATCAAGATTTAGGGTTTAAGAATTAGGTTTTAGGGTTTAGGTTTTAGAGGTTTAGGATTTAAGGCTAAAGTTTTAGGGTTTGTGGTTTAAGGTTTATGGTAGAGGGTTTTGTGTTTATGGTTTAGGGCTCATGATTTAAGTTAAAGGTTTAGTATTTAGGGTTTCAGGATTTAAGACTCAAAATTTAGGGTTTAGGAGTAGTTAGAGCTTAAGGTTAAGGGTTTATAGGGTATAGGGCTTAGAGTTTAGGATTTAGGGTTTAGGTATCGTGTTCATGGTTGAGGATCCATGGCTCGGGTTCAAGGTTATAAGTTCAGGGTTTAGGGTTTTCACTTAGAGTTCACAATTCAAGGTATAATGTTTAGGGTGTAGAGTTAGGCCTAAGGATTTAGGGTTCACTGTTTATTGTTTAGGGTTTATTGCTTAGGGTTTAGGTTTAGAGTTTAGGTTTTACAATTTAGGGAATTGGGTTTATGGCTTATAGCTGAGGGTATAGGTTTTAGGATTAAGGTTTATTATTTTTGGTTTTGGGCTTACTGTTTAGGATGTAAGGGCTTAGGGTTTAGCTTTTACGACTCTGGTTTTATGTTTTAGACGTAAGGATTTAGGAGCTATGATTTTGAAAAAGTCACGATTTAAAAATTATAAAGTTTTGAAATAGTTAGGATTTTGAAATAGTTATGGTTTTCAAATAGTTAGGATTTCGAAAAAGTTGTGATTTTGAATTGCACTTTTTCAAAATCTTGTTTTTTTAAATCTCAATTTTCTCAAAATTCTTGGCTTTTTTGAAATCACAAATTTTGTTCAAAATAGCAACATTTTCATAATCCTGACTTTTTCAAAGATCTCAACTTTTTCAAAATCCTAATTTTTTTAAATTTGAAATTTTTAGAATTATCAAATTCAAACTCTTTCTAAAATTGAAAATTCTTTAAAATCCTATTTTTTTAAATTCAAAATATTTTAGAAAATAAAGAACTTTTAAAATCTTGAAGTTCTTGAAAATCTAAATTTTTTTAAACTCCCAACTTTTTTTTGAAAATCAAGGTATTTTTAAAAAGATGAGATTTTTAAAACATGTGGTTTAAAAAAAAGGACTTAAAGTGACACCTGGAGCACAAGTTATGACCTTTTCAAGATCCTGCTAATTTTTGTGCATCACAATATTTTTAAAATCTTGACTCTTTTGAGATTATAATTTTTTTGAAAATCCCAACTTTTTCAAAAATCATAACTATTTTAAAAATCATTATATTTTCAAAAATCATGGTTTACGATTGAAGGTTTAGTATTTAGGATTTAGCATTGAGGGTTTTAGGGTTTAAGACTCAAAATTTAAGGTTTAGGAGTAATTAGAGCTTAAGGTTTGGGCTTAGTGTTTAAGATGTAAGGGCTTAGGGTTTAGCATTTATGGCTCTGGTTTCAGGTTTAGGGGTTAGGATTTAAGGGTCGCAATTTTGAAAAATTCACGATTTCAAAAATATCTTGTTTTTGAAATAGTTAGGATTTCAAAAAAGTTATGATTTCGAAATAGTTGGGATTTTAAAATTTATTCAATTTTGTAATTCCTAACTTATTTGAAAATTGCACTTTTTTTTTAAATCTTATTTAGGGTTTAGGATTCATGGCTAAGGGATCGAGTTTAGGGTTTATGGTTTATGGTTTAAGGTTTGGCATTTAGAGTTTAGGTTTTACGTTTTTGAAAATCAAAACTATTTCATAAATTGTGACATTTTTTAAAATTAAAACTTTTTTAGAAATCCCAACTTTTTTAAAAATTCCTAAATATTCAAAAATCTCAACTTTATCAAAAATGCCAATTTTTTAAAAATCCATACTTTTTAAAAAAATTAAGATTTTTCAAAAATCCTAAATATAAAAATTCCAGAATTCTTCGAATATCCTGACTTTTTCAAAAATCTTGACTTTTTCGAAAATATTCACTTTTAAAAAATAACAAATTTTTGGAAAATCTCAATTTTTTTTAAATCCCATATTCTCAAAAATCCTTACTCTTTTGAAAATGTCAAGTTTTTCAAAAATCTTGACTATTTAAAAATCCAGACTCTTCAAAATTGTGAAAAGTTCAACTCTTTCGAAAATCCCAACTTTTAAAAAATCTTTACATTTTCAAAATATTCATTTTTCAAAACCCCAATTTGTTTGAAAATCTGAACATTGTCAAAGTCCCAACTTTTTTTAAATATTGATATTTAAAAATAACAACTTTGTTTAATATACCAACTATTTCCTAATCTAACTATTTTAGGGTTTCTAGGTTTAGGGCTGTGGGGATTTAGTTTTTAGGGTTTACATTTTTTTGGCTCAGGATTCATGGTTTAGGGATTAGTGTTTAGGGTTTAGGGATTGGGGATTAGGGCTTAGGGTTCGGGGTTTAGGGTCAAGGTTCTGGGTTCGAGGATAAAGGTTTAGCGTTTAAGAATTAGGTTTTAGGGTTTTGGGTTTTCGGGCTTTAGGATTAGGATTTAGGACTGAGGTTTTAAGGTTTGCGGTTCAAGGTTTATGGTTGAGGATTTTTCATTCTTGGTTTAGGGCTCAAGGTTTACGATTGGGGGTTTAGTATTTAGGATTTAACATTTAGGATTTTAGGGTTTAGGAGCAATTACAAATTAAGGTTTAGGTTTTATAGGGTATAGGGCTCGAGTTTAGGGTTTAGGATGTAGGATTCAAAGTTTAGGGTCAATGGCTCAAGGTTCGAGGTTCAAGGTTATGATTTTAGGGTTTAGGGTTAAGGTCTCTAGCTAAAGGTTTAGGGTTTTTACTTAGGGCTCACGGTTCAAGGTATAAGGTTTCGGGTTAGACCTAAGGCTTTAGGGTTCACTATTTAGGTTTAAGGGTTTAGGGTTTAGGGTTTAGGCTTCATGGCTAAGGGATCAGGGTTTATGGTTTAAGGTTTGGGGTTTAGAGTTTATGTATTACGCTTTAGGGATTAGGGTTTATGGTTTATGACTAAGGGTCACGATTTTGAAAAAGTCACGATTTCAAAAATATCTCGATTTTTAAATAGTTAGGATTTTCGAAAAAGTCATGATTTTCAAAAAGTCTGTATTTTAAAAGATTTTGAAAGTGATAAAGTTATGAATTTAAAAAGTTCACAATATTTGAAAATTTCATGATTTTTAAAAAATTCATAATTTTTGAAAAAGTCACGATTTTATAAAAAGTTGGAATTTTGAAAAATTAAAGATTTTGAAAATTTTAGGATTTTCTAAAAAATTAGGATGTTCAAAATAGTTGAGATTTAAAAATCTCTTCAGTTTTGTAATTTGCAAAAATAATGATATATTAAAAATCTAGAAAGTCTATAAAATCAAAATTATTCAAACTCCCGACTTTATTTTGAAAATCTTGATATTCTTAAAAGTAGAGATTTTTTGAAACAATTGGTTTCAAAAAATAAGGACACAAATAGACACTAGGAGCACAAGTTCTAACCTTTTCAAGTTCTTTCTAATTTTGGTGCATCACTACATTTTTCAAATCTTGACTCTTTTGAGATTATAACTTTTTCAAAAATCCCAACATTTTTTTAATATTGCAACAATTTCAAAAATTACGATGATTTTGAAAATCAAAAGTTTTTAGAAATCCTAACTTTTTAAAAATTTCCTAAATATTTTAAAATCTCAACTTTATAAAAATTCTAATTGTTTGAAAATCCTTAGTTTTAAATTTTTTTATATTTTTCAAAAATATTAAATATAAAAATCGAGACTTTTCGAATATCTGACTTATTCAAAATCCTTACTTTTTCGAAAATCATATTTTTTCTTGAAAATGTAGAGTATTTTAAAAATCTTGACCTTTTAAAAAATCCAGGACTCTTAAAAATGCAAAAAGTGCAACTAGTTCGAAAATCCCAACTTTTTAAAAATCTTGACTTTTTCGAAATATTCATTTTTCGAAAACCCCAACTTGTTTGAAAATTTGATAATTTTTAAAGTCTCAACATTTTTAAATCTCGATGTTTTCAAAAATGAAATACTTTTTTAAACTTGTTATTTTTTAAAAGTCGTTGTGACTTTTTGAAAATCTCAAGTTTTGAAAAATCCTAACCTTTTCAAAAATCTTGACTTTTTGAAAATCCCAAGTTTTTAAAATTACCAACCTTTTTCAAATTTATCTATTTTAATGTATATAGATTTAGGGTTTAGGGCTCATGGGATTTAGTATTTAGGGTTTAAGTTTTTGGGCTCAGGATTCGGTGTTTAGGGTTTAGTGTTTAGGGTTTAAGGATTAGAACTCCAGGTTAATGGTTCAAAATTCATGGATCAAGGTTTAGGGTTTAAGAATTAGGTTTTAGGGTTTAGGGGTTTAGGGTTTGGGGTTCAAGGTTTATGGTTGAGGGTTTTGCATTTAAGGGTTAGGGCTCATGCTTTATGATTAAGGGTTTAGGATTTAAGATTTAGCATTTAGGGTTTAAGACTCATAATTTAGGTTTTAGGAGAAATTAGAGCTTAAGTTTAGGGTTTATAGGGTTAGGGCTCAGACTATAGGGCGTAGGGGTAAGGGTTTAGGGTTTAGGTCTCAGTGTTCATGCTTGAGTTTCCATGGCTTAGGGTTCGAGGTTTGAGGTTATTGTGAGGTTAGGAGGTTTAGGTCTCTTAAAAGTTTAGGGTTTAGGGTTTTGCTTAGGGCTCATGGTTAAGGGTTTGGGGTATATGGTTAGGCCTAAGGCTTTAGGGTTCACCGTTTACATTTTATTGTTTAGGGTTTAGGGCTTACGTTTAGGCTTCTTGCTCAGGATTAGAGTTTAGGATTAGGATTTATGGCTTTTAGCTAAGTGTTTAGGATGTCTTGATTTTATAAAAAGTTTGAATTTTGAAAAAGTAAATATTTTGAAAAAAATAGGATATTGAAAAATATTGAATTTTGAAAAAGTAAAGATTTTGAAAAAGTTCACAATTTGTAAAAACTTGTAAGTTTTAAAAATTTATAATTTTCAAAAAATTTTGATTTTATAAAATGTTGAATTTTGAAAAAGTAAATATTTTTAAAATGTTAGGATTTTTTTAAAAAAGGGTATTCAAAATAGTTGGTATTTAAAAATCTCTTTAGTTTTGTAATTCCTGACTATTTGAAAATTGCACCTTTTTTTAAAATCTTGTCTTTTTTTAAAATCCCTACTTTCTCAAAATTCTTAGGTTTTTCGGAATCACGACTTTTTTAATTCCCAATTTTTGTTCAAAATCCTAACCTTTTGATAATCCTAACTTTTTTGAAAATCTCAACTTTTTAAAAATCATTATTTTTTTGAAATTCAAACTTTTTATAATTATGAAATTCTCTGTTTTTCTAAAATCACTAATTCTTTAAAAGTCTTCTTTTTTTAAAATACAAATTTTTTGGAAAATAATGAATTTTTCAAAAATGATGACATATTCCAAAATCTAGAATTTCTTGAAAATCTAAATTATTCAAACTTCCTAATTTTTTTGAAAATATTGATATTTTAAAAAGTCAAGTTTTTCAAAAAATCTTGACTTTTTAAAAAAATCCATACGCTTCAAAAATCCAGACTCTTGAAAAATGTGAAAAGCCCAACTCTTTAAAAAATCACAACTTTAAAAAAATCTAGAGTTTTTTGAAATATTCGTTTTTCGAAAACACCAACTTGTTTGAAAATTTAAACATTTTGAAAGTCCCAACATTTTTTAAATCTTGATGTTTTCAAAAATAATAACTTTGTTTAAAATTGCAAATTTTTCCAAATCTAACTATTTTAATGTTTCTAGGTTGAGGGTTTAGGGTTTAGTGTTCAGTGTTTAGGGATCGGGGCTTAGGGTTCGTGTTCATGGTTAAGCATTTAGGGTCAAGGTTCGTGGTTCGGGATCAAGGTTTCGGGTTTAAGAATTAGGTTTTAGGGTTTAGGGTTAGGATTTTTGGATCAATTTTTAGGGTTTGGGGTTTGAGGTTTACGGTGAGGGTTTTGCATTTAAGGTTTATGGCTCATGGATTATGATTGAGGGTTTAGTAATTTGGATTTAGCATTTAGGGTTTATAGGGTTAGGGCTCGGTGTTTAGGTTTAGGGTGTAGGGGTTAGGGTTTGGGGTTTCGGTCTTAGTGTTCATGGTTGAGGATTTGAGGTTCAAGGTTATGAGTTTAGGATTTTGGCATGGGTTCACGGTTCAAGGTATCGGGTTTAGGGTTTAGGGTTTAAAGTTTAGGTTTTATGGTTTATGGTTTAGGATTTAGGGTTTTGTTTTAGTGTTTAGGATGTGTGGGTTTAGGGTTTAACATTTACAATTCATTTTTCAGGTTTTAGGGTTTAGGTTCACGATTTATAAAAGTCATGATTTCAAAATATCCTAATTTTGAAACAGTTAGGATTTCAAAAAAGTCATGATTTTCTTAAAGTCTATATTTTCAAAGATTTTGAAAGTGATAAAGTCATGAATTTAAAAATTTCACAATTTAAATAGTTGGGATTTGAAAATCTCTTCAATTTTTTAATTTTGGACTTAGTTGAAAATTACACTTTTAAAAAATTCTTGGCTTTATCGAAATCACGACATTTTTGAAATCCCAACCTTTTCATAATCCTGACTTTTTTGAAAATCTCAACTTTTTCAAAACCATAAATTTTTGAAATTAAAACCTTTTTAGAATTATCAAATTCTATCGTTTTCTAAAATTGCAAATTTTTAAAATCCTATTTTTTTAAATTCACAAATTTTTGGAAAATTTAGAATTTAAAAAAATCTTGATATTTTCAAAAAGTTGAGATTTTTAAAATTATGGATTATAAAAAAATGGACTCAAACAAACAACCATAGGAAACTATTTCAAAAATTGTGACGTTTTTAAAATCAAAACTTTTTTAAAATCCAAACTTTTTAAAAATTCGTGAATTTTCTAAAATCTCAACATTATCAAAATGGCAATTTTTACAAAATACTTACTATTTTAAAAATTATATTTTTAAATAATCACAAATATTAAAAATCGGGACTTTTTGAACATTCTTATTTAAAAATCCTGAAATTTTAAAAATCTTGATGTTTTAAAAATCCCAACATTTTCCAAAATCTTGACATTTAAAAAAATTCCAACTTTTCAAAAATCCATACTTTTTAAAAATCTTCAAGTTTACAAAATCATGACATTTTGAAAAATCCCATCTTTTCAAAAATCCTAACTTATTTTAAAATGTTGAGTTTTTATAAAAATACATACTCTTCAAAAATGTCAAATGCCCAACTCTTTCGAAAATCCAAACATTTTTGAAATATTAATTTTTTGAAAATTCCAATTTGTTTGAAAGTCTAAACATTTTGAAAGTCCCAACATTTTTTAAATCTTGATGTTTTCAAAAATAAAATTTTAGTTTAAAATTGCAACACTTGATTTTTTAAAAATCTTAATTTTTTTGTGGTCTTAAATATTTTGAAAATCCCAAGTTTTTCAAAATACCAACTTTTTCCAAATCTAACTATTTTAAGGTTTATTTCTAGGTTGAGGGTTTAGGGCTCAGGTGATTTAGTTTTTAGAGATTAGGTTTTTGGCTCAAGATTCAAGGTTTACGGTTTAGGATTTAAGGCTCGGGGTTTAGGGTTCGGGGTTTGGGGATCAACGTTTAGGGTTTAAGAATTAGGGTTATGGGATTTATGATTAGGATTTAGGGCTCACTTTTTAGGATTTATGGTTTTGCACTTAGGGTTTAGGGCTCATTATTTATAATTGAGGGTTTAGTATTTATGATTTAGCATTTAGGGTTTTAGGGTTTAAGACTCATAATCTAGAGTTTAGGAGTAATTAGGGCTTAATGTTTAGGGTTTATGGTGTATGGGTCGGGGTTTAGTGTTTAAGTCTCGGTGTTCATGATTGAGGGTCCATGGCTCGGGGTTTGAGGTTCGGGGTAAGGTGTTTAGGTCTCTAGCTAAAAGCTTAGGGTTTAGGGTTAGGTCTAAGGCTTTAATGGGTTTAGGGATTTAAGGCTCATGGTTAGGGTTTAGGTTTCATGTCTCAGGGATAAGGGTTTAGGGTTTAGGGTTTTTGTTTTGAGGTTTGGGATTTAGAGTTTAGGTATTATGATTTAGGGATTTGGGCTTATGGTTTATGGATGAGGGTTTAGGGTTTATGAAATTCTATCTTTTTCAAAAATTGCAAATTCTTTAAATGCCTAATTTTTGTAAATTTTCAACTTTTTGGAAAATAATAACGTTTTAAAAATCATGACATACTCAAAAATCCAAATTTTATGGAAAATCTAAATAATGCAAAATTTTGACTTTTTTTTTTCAATCGATATTTTAAAAAAGTTTAGATTTTTAAAACATGTGGTTTATAAAAAAATGGACTCAAACAGAAACCCGAAGAATAAGTTATGACCTTTTCAAGTTCTTGAGATTATAACTTTTTTGAAAATCCCAACTTTTTTGAAAATCACAACTATCTAAAAAATCGTGACGTTTTCTAAAAATATTTTTTTTTCGAAATCCCATATTTTTTAAAAATTCCTGAATTTTCTAAAATCTCAACTTTATAAAAAATGTAGCCTTTTTTAAAAATCTTACTTTTAAAAAAATCTATTTTTTCAAAAATCACAAATATTAAAAATCGAGACTTTTTGCAATATCCCGACCTATTCAAAAATACTGGATTTGTTTAAAAAAATTGACGTTTTAAAAATCCCAACATTTTCCAAAATCTGAAATTTGAAAATCCTGACTTTTGAAAAATCTTAACTTTTTAAAATCTTCACTTTACAAAATCATGAATTTTTGAAAAATATCAAAAATTTTAAAATCCCATCTTTTCAAAAATCCTATTTTTTTTGAAATGTTAAGTTTTTGAAAAATCATGACTCTTCAAAAATGTGAAAATCCCAACATTTCAAAAATCTAAATTTTTTCGAAAACTCCAATTTGTTTGAAAATATGAACACTTTCAAAGTCCAAACATTTTTCAAATTACCAACTTTTTCAAATCTAACTATTTTAAGGTTTCTAGGTTGAGGGATTAGGGCTCAGGGGATTTAATTATTAGGGTTAAGGTTTGGGGATCGAGATCGGGGTTCTTGGTTTAAAAATTAGGTTTTAAAGTTTAGGGTTTTGGGGTTTAGGGTTTAGGGTTTAGGATTAGGATTTAGGGCTCAGGTTTTAGGGTTTGGGGTTCGAGGTTTATGGTTGAGGGTTTTGCACTTAAGGTTTAGGGCTCATGGTTTACAATTGAGGGTTTAGTATTTAGGATTTAGCATTTAGGGTTTTAGGGTTTAAGACTCAAAATCTAGGGTTTAGGAGTAATTAGAGCTTAAGGTTTAGGATTTAAGGTGTAGGGGTCAGGGTTTACGGTTTACGTCTTAATGTCCATGACTCGGGGTTTGAAGTTAAGGGTTAGGAGTTTAGGGTTTAGGGCTTAGGTCTCTAACTAAAGCTTTAGGTTTAAGGTTTTGGCTTTGGGCTCATGATTCAAGGTATAGGGTATATATGGTTTAGGGTTAGGCCTAAGGCTTTAAGGTTCACAGTTTAGGGTTTATGGTTTAAGGCTCAAGGTTATGGGTTTAGGGTTTAGGCTTCATGGCTCGGGGATCATGTTTTAGGGTTTAGCGTTTAGGTATTAGTATTTAGGGATTTGGGTTTATGGTTTATGGTTTATGGATGAGGGATTAGGGTTTAGGATTCAGTGTTTAGGGTTTTTAGTTTATGGTTTAGGGTTTTGGGATTAGTGTTTAGGATGTTGGGGTTTAGGGTTTAAAATTTATGACTTAGGTTTTAGGGTTTAGGGGTCAATTTTGAAAAAGTCACGATTTAAAAACTATCTCAATTTTGATATGGTTAGGATTTTTAAAAAGTTCAAGATTTACAAAATGTGTGTATTTTCTAAGATTTAAAAATTGATAAAGTCATGAATTTGAAAAGTTCACAATTTTTAAAATTCATGATTTTTAAAAAATATTTTTCAAAAAAGTCACGATTTTATATAAAGTTGGAATTACGAAAAAGTAAAGATTTTGAAAATGTTAGGAGTTTACAAAACAGAATATTTAAAATAGTTGGGATTTAAAAATCTATTCAATTTTGTAATTCTTGACTTATTGAAAATTGCACCTTTTTTCAAAATTTAATCTTTTTTGAAAATCCCAAATTTTCTCAAAATTCTTGGCTTTTTCGAAATCACGAATTTTTTGAAATCCCAATTTTTGTTTGAAGTCCAAACCTTTTTATAATCCTGAGTTTTTAAAAATATCAACTTTTTCAAAAACCCTCAAAAAAATTTAAATTCAAACTGTTTTAGAATAATGAAATTTCATCTTTTTCTAAAACTACAAATTCTTTAAAATCCTAATTTTTTTGAAATTCACATTTTTAAAAAAAAATGACTTTTTCAAAAATCATGACATATTACAAAATCCAGAATTTCTTGAAAATCTAAAATTTTCAAACTCCTGACTCAAACAGACACATGCGGTTTTAAAAAAATGGACTCAAAAGGACACCCAGAGCGTAAGTTATGATGACCTTTTCAAGTTCCTGCTAATTTTGGTGCATCACTACATTTTTGAAATCTTGAATCTTTTGAGATTATAACTTTTTCAAAATTGTAACTATTTCAAAAATCGTGATATTTTCAAAATTTAAAACTTTTTTAAAATTCCTGAATTTTCTAAAATCTCAACTTTATCAAAAATGCATACTTTTTGGAAAATCCTTACTTTTTAAAAATATTATATTTTTTCAAAAGTCACAAATATTAAAAATCGAGACTTTTTCGAATATCCTTATTCAATAATCCTGATTTTTTTGAAAAAATCCTGTTCACTTTTTTTGAAAATGTTCACTTTTACAAAATCATGAATTTTGGAAAATTTCAATTTTTTAAAATCCCATCTTTTCAAAAATCCTAACTTTTTTGAAAATGTCACGTTTTTCAAAAATCTCGAGTTTTTAAAAAATATCCCAAATCTTCAAAAATGCAAAAATCCCAACTCTTTCGAAAATCCCAACTTTTAAAAATACAAACTTTTTTCGAAATATTCATATTTTGAAAACCCCGACTTATTTGACAATCTGAACATTTTCAAAGTCCCAACATTTTTTAAATTTTCATGTTTTCAAAAATAAAAACTTTGTTTAAAATTGAAATTCTTGTAGTCCATTTCAGAAAAAGTTTCTTAGAATAACCTAAAATACAAGTTATAATCCCTCCACTAAAGTAGAGACAACATCGATTTTTTTACCAGAATTTGCATAACTTTTTAACAACAAAACTAGAATCTGCGTTGTAAACAACTCCATTCCAGCTCCACAACATGAAAAACACTCCAAAAATCCATAGAGGATATCCTGGTTGACCACCCAACCAATTGGCATCATCACATTCCACCAAGGGATCTAAGGCAACATACTAGCCTGCCCCCAATCACTCGAGAAAGACGCAACATAATTCAAACCAACACTTTATAGTAAAATAAGTTTATTCATGGACCAAGCTCGAAGTGAGAATAGTAGAGGGTGTGATGGATGGAAGGTAACATGGTATCGGTTCAGAACAGTCATTTTTTTCAAATTTCAAACGTTGCAATGACCATTTGTCCATTTCTGTCTATGACTCGGTGGGTGTGAAGAAATATTCTATGGGCCATGGACTGTCACAAGCTCTTCAGAAATGTCTAGGACCCAGAACCATTGACTCGGCTAGAGATCTCAAAGGAAGAAATGGAAGCGCCTCGGTCCAAACCAACCATGTTCAGTCGAGTTTGTTTATATTTCTCTGGAAGACTCGGTTGACCATGCTTCTCGATTTCCCTTCTTGGTAAAAGAGCTATAATAGCCAAATTTGTGGGTCATCACCTGACGATTGAGGGCATTCATAGCTGGTGTGACATCCAATGGGGAAGTGGTCTTCGTATTCGGTTCTTGGATAAAGGTTTCTTCTTGGTGATTTTCTAGAGTGAAGCACAAAGGGATGATTCTTTGGCAAGGAAAGACTTCCTCTTCACAGAATCTGGGATTCACTTCGATCCAGAACAAGCTGATATGGAAGGCATCCATGTATGGATTCGGTTGTACTCTCTCCCTAGCGAGTTTTGGTCTCCGAATACCCTTACTAAAATTTTCTCTAGCCTGGGTCGTGTTATTCGCATAGATCTGGTTACTCTGAAGGCACTCTCTCTTCCTTTGCTAGGATCTGTATTTTTGTCGATTCTTCTAAGAAACTTCAAGAGTTTATTGTTATCTCTTCCCCGTGGGGAATGGGTACAAAAAGTGGACTATGAGGTGGTCTCTAACTGTTGCTTCTACTGCAAACAATCAGGGCATTACAAGAAAGTGTGTAAAAACCCCTAAACTTCTTGTGCGGCTGTCTGGAAAAAAGATCTTGTCCAACCTGGAGTTTTGCTAGTTTTCGACCCCCTGTCCCCTATAAAGGTCTCTTCTACTGAATAGGCCTCCTCTGGTAAAGCACTTGATTTGAAACCTTTGGATCTCGACCCAAGCACCATCTCTTTTGTCAAAGAAACAGTGTCAGTGGTTCAAGACTCTACTCGTATTCTTTCCTTATTCCATGAGGGCATCGCTTTGGGGCTTGGTGCGGATGTGGTTTCTCTGGAAAAGTGGGTCAATGAGAAGGAGGATATGATTTCCTCCAAAGAAGGTGTTCCTGGGGAGTCTTGCAATGTTTTGGAAGAGGAAATTGAGTTATTCCCCATTGAAACCGATAGGCAGAGCCCCATTCTTCCTGACTCCAACCATTCTCAATATTGACTTGGGCCTAAAAGCTCCTCCAGGACATCCCTCCAAAGACTCTCAATCCCTTAAGGAGGTCACTACCGGTCAACAACTACAACTTCACTCTTTTTTCCCATCTTCAAGTAGGAGAGGTGCGTCCTCTCTGAAGAAAAGATGATTTTATTCTCGTGGAACGTTAGGGGACTCAACGCCCCTAACAAACAACGTCTTCTCAGATGCTATGCTACAGATTTGGATATTTCTAAAAAAATGTCAAAAGTGGATTGTATGAATGGCTAGTTTCGCAAATGGAAAGGTTGGGAAGGCTACTTTGTTGATTCTGTTGGTGCCTCAGGTAGTTTAGGTGTTCTATGGAAGACCAGTAGCTATGGTGTTGAGCTTCTCTCTGACAATCCTAACTTTCTTTGGTGCAAGGTTTTCCTAAAGCATTCGATGAATCTTTTTTTCTCTGCAACATGTATGGACCAAATAATCCCATCAAAAAATGGGAAACCTGGTCTAAAATTCAGGATGTGCTTGTCTCACCTGAGACTCTAAGATCATTATTGCAGGGGATTTAAATGCCACTCTTTTAGACAAAGACAAATGGGGAGGTATTCAGTGGAAGCCACACTCTCAGGCTGACTTCATCACCTTCGTGGATTCTACTAAGTTAGTTGATGTGGAACCCTACTCGGGCTGGTTCACTTGGAACAATCGGTGCCTTGGGTTTAGCTCTATGGCTGTTCAACTTGACAGATTTTTGATTTCTGAAGAATGGCTTCAGCATAATTTCCTTCTCAAATGTTCTATCAATCCTCTTTCCGGTTCTGATCACTTTCCTTTATCTCTCAACATCTCTTTCGACCTTCCACCTCGTCGTTCCCCCTTCAAATTCGAGGCCATGTGGATGCAGGATCCCTCCCTCCAGTCTCTTATTAAAACTTGGTGGGCTTCCTCAATGGTGTCAAGGACATGGATGTTTATCCTGTCTAAAAAAATTTCTTTGCTCAAAGCTCATATGACCGAATGGAACTCCTCCAACTTCAAAAACATTTTTCAAGAAAAATTAAGAGTTGAGAATGAAATTTGAACCCTCAATGAATCAGTTTTTAGATTCGGTATGCATCAGGATGACTTTCTCAAAGAAAAATCTCTACTTAGCGAACTGGGTGACCTCCTTTTAAAAGAAGAAACCTTTTGGAGACAAAAGTCACATGAAGTCTGGCTGGCTGATGGGGACAAAAACACTAAATTCTTCCATGCCTCGGTTAAAGCCAGAAGAAATGTTAACTACATCTCCTCCCTGATGCTGGAGGACAATTCGTTGATTTCCTCCCAATCCCATATTAAAGTTGAGTCATGTCTCACTTCCAAAACTTTTGAATGGTGACAGTGTCTCCTCTTTGGATGCTCAGCTTCCATTCTTAGCACAGATTCCAAAGTTGATTGATGTTGATGACAATGATAAGCTCCTTTCCCCCTTTTCCAAGGAGGAGGTTCGATTGATTGTTTTCTCTATGCAAAGGGACAAAGCCCCCGGTCTGGATGGCTTTCCTACTTCCTTTTCCAAGATTTTTGGGATATCATTGGAGACAACGTCTGGCTCACCATGGAGGAATCTCGTCACTCTGGTAAGATCCTTGGAGCCTTGAATCACACCTTAATTTGCATGTTTCCTAAAAAGTTTCGACTGAGAAATTGGATGACTTTCAGCCCATATCCTTGTGCAACACTTCATATAAAATTATTTCAAAAGCCATAGCTTCCAGAATGAGCCCCCTTCTTCATAAACTTGTTACACATGAACAGAGTGGGTTCATTCCTAGGAGATCCATCGTAGATGGTATCATCATCTCGCATGAGTTAATTCATACTCTTCACTCTTCCTCGTGCTCAGGCATGATGATTAAATTGGACTTTAGTAAAGCCTATGATCGCATCAATTGGAGGTTCCTTCTTAAATCTCTTCAAGCTATGGGTTTCAGTATCCATTTCTGCAATTGGGTCTTCAACTGCATTTCTTCTCTGAGCTTCTCCATTCTGGTTAATGGTTCAGCAGAAGGTTTTTTTAGTAGCTGCAGGGGTTTAAGGCAAGGGGACCCTCTTTCTTCGTTTCTCTTTCTCCTTGTCACTGAAGCTTTGAGTCGTGGTATCAAATCAGCGATTAGTGATGGTTCCCTTCTAGTATCTCCATCACCACCAATCTGCCTCCCCTTTCGCACCAACAGTTCACGAATGACACCTTTCTTTTTGGCCAAGCTTCTATCCCGGAAGCTCGCAGCCTGTCCTATATTTTGAATTCTTATTCGCTCACAGCTGGTCAGGTAATCAACTTTCATAAATATGTTATCTTCTTTTTCAATGTCTCTCCTCGTTTGCAGCGTAGAATCAAGGAAACTCTGAGTTTTACGGCGGGTGCCCTTCCTCAAAAATATATGGGTATTCCACTTTTTTATGGTAAAGGTAAGGCTAATCTCTAGGATGATCTCCTCAATTCTCTCTCATTGAGATTGCATTCTTGGAAAGGAAAATGGCTGTCTCTAGCTGGCAGAGCTCTTCTGATCAATTTTGTCCTCCTAGCTCTCCCAATCTACATGCTCTCGGTTTTGTTGATCCCCAAATCAGTCTTGAAAAAATTCAAAAAGATCGTCTAATCCTTTTTGTGGCAGGGGAACAACGAAGATAGAAAATTTCACTTGGTCAACTGGGAAACTGTCAAACTTCCCAAATCCTTAGGTGGTTTGGGAATAATGGACCTCGCTCTTCAAAACTCTACTCTAGGTGTAAAACTTGTTTGGAACTTTTTATCGGATGCCAAGAGGTTGGTTTTTCAAGTGCTCTCCCATAAATATCTAGAGGCTGGCCATCCTGAACTTTTTCTCTCTAGTACTGAACTCCCCAAAGGGTCCCACATTTGGAACTTCATTTGCAACTACAAATTTCTGATCGCAGACTCGGTTTCCTAACAGTCAACAATGGTAGGTTGACTGATTTTTGGGAGGATAGTTGGAATGGACATCCGACCTTTGAATCTTATTCCCAATCTCAATAGAATTATGAATGTTTCTAGGGCCTCTTGGGGTAAATCTGTTGTTAATTATGGTCATAGACATCATGATGGCTCACCTTCTTGGCTTTGGAAGGATATCGCCACCCTTGGCGCTTCCCCTCTTGAGACATCCTCTTTCATGGAGGCTCTTTCATCTAGAACTACTTCCTTTAAAGATAGCGAGGATCATTTAATTTGGCTTGGTGCTTCTACGGGTTCCTATTTTGTGAAAGCAGGTTATGCAAAGCTTATTTCCATGTCTGGTAAAGGTACTCCCTATTCCTACGGCTCTCTTGGAATCCCTCCATCTTACCCAAAGTAGCATTGTTTGGCTGGCTTGTTCTTAAAAGGAAAATCCTCACTAGTTAGTTGCGCAAAAATATCTTGGGGATTTTCTGGTCCTTCTAAATGTGTTCTTTGTGGGGAAGTTGAGGAGGATATTGATCATCTTCTCCTTTTCTACACTTTTGCTTCCGAGAGCTGGAACTAGCTTTTAGCTAAGCTTAATTTAGCTTGGGCTCCATGTAACAATATCATTGATACTCTCCTTTCTTGGCCCAAGATGGGACAAGAGAGCTCCCTCAGTTCTATTTGGGCCATAGCTCCTTTCTTCCTAATTTGACACATTTGGTGGGAGTGCAACTCCTTTTCGTGAGTAGTCTTTTGAATTGCCAATTTTTCTTGTCAAATTAGAAGTGGCCATCTCTGAAAAAGTTAGTAAAAATAGCCATAATAATCCTCTTTTCTCCTCGTGTGATGTTGTCATCAGGAAATCTTAGCCCCTCATTAAAATCTTAGCTCCGGTTCCATTGTCAAACGTGGCCTTTCCTAAGAAGTGATAAATGTTTCTTGATTTCAACTAGGCTCTTTCCCCCTTTGAGATTGTACCTGCAATATGGCGAAGCTCAAGCACTCTTGGAAGGTGTTAAACTAGCCATCCACTCTTGTTGTGACTCAATTTTAATCAAGGGGACTCCTAAATCATCATACATGCCATTGCTAAAGGGTCGCCCCCTCTTGGAAACTCAACCCATTCATTTCCAACATCCTCTATTGGCTCGAAACTTAGCAGTTGGCACATCACACATGTTTTTCGAGAAGCTAATAATGCCACGGATCTTCTTGCCAACCAAGCGATTGATTATCCTACAGCCATTAAAATTTATAGTGACACAAAGGTGTGGTGAGGGCTCCCTTCTATCATTTCACACGAGTGGTTTGCTTCCCTGTACAAAAATGATGCACAACTCCCCCGTGCGAGCATTTATTTTTTAGTCGTTAGCTTCGGCTTCACTCGGCAATATGGTCTCTCATCCTCCGACTATGGCATTTTTGGGCTTCCCCTTGTTTATTTGAACTACAAGTTTATAGAAGAGGCCTCAATGACTTAAATTGATCACCACCGTCTCTTTATAGTCTTCTCATACTCATCCCTCCTTGAAGCTGAAGCACTTATTTGTTCACTCGAGGCCTGAATCGGCTAAGTATAAAAAGGCTAGTAGAAGCCTCCACGTGTCTCTTCAGTGCACTTTTGGTATGATGCTTAAAATAAATATTCTCAAACAAGCATAAGCTCTCCATGTAGTCAGAGCCCGAGAAAGTTGCACCAGCCGTTGAAAAGTATAAGCATGGGAAGAGCTAGTGGAAGACTCCACGTGCCTCATCAATGCAACTTAAAAGGTAAAATCCAAAGCTAGGTCTGCTGACATGAGTAGGTCCTCCATGTGTCTAGTAGTGTCCAAAAAATTTGCTCCTAAATAGGCAGAAAATGCAGAACACAATAGAAATAAGAAGAAACCCAAATCGGCTAAGTATAAAAAGCCATGAAGCCTCCACTTATCTCTTCGGTGTAGTTTTGGCATGATTCTTAAAAGAAAGATTCCCAAACGAGTGCAGGATCTCCACGTGGTCGGAGCTCAAGAAAGTTACACTGGCTATTGAAAAGTCTAAGTATGGGAAGAGCCAACGGAAGCCTCCACATGCCTCATCAGCGCAACTTCAAAGGTAAAATCCAAAGACAGGTCCCCAAATGAGCGTAGACCCTCCACGTGTCTAGGGTCCAACAAATTTGCTCCTAAATAGGTGGAAAAGGTAGAACACAATAGAAACAAGTGGAATGAGCTCAAAGATCATGTTGGTGACGCTTTCAGTCTTCTTTTTAGGAAGAAAATCTCTGTGAGGGTACTTAGTACCATTGATCTTTTGGTTTTGCCTATGGTGGTGTTGTTCATTCAGCGTTCTTTGGTCTCTTCCATTTTCTCTTGTTCTTCCCCAATGTCGGTTCTTGCTGACATTGTTTCTTCTTTCTCCTTCCTCCTCCCTTCTTCCGGTTGGTTGTTTTCAGCCCACACTTTTTCCCTTCTTCTACTTCTCTTCTCTTCTCTTTGTATGGTTGGGGCGTCACCCTCCGGTTCATACCTCTAGCCATACGTGTTTGATTATATAAAAAAAAAAACTTTTCTTAAAATTGCAACTTTTTCAAAAGTGGTGAGTTTTTTGAAAATCTCGAGTTTTAGGGTTTGGGGTTTGAGGTTTACAGATTGAGGGTTTTACACATTGGGTTTAGGGCTCATGGTTTACGATTGAGGGTTTAGTATTTAGGATTTAGCATTTAGGGTTTAGGTTTAGGGTTTATAGGGTATTAGTCTCATAGTTTAAGGTTTAGGACATAGGGGTCTTGATTTAGGGTTTAGGTCTGGTGTTCATGGTTAAGGGTCCATGGCTCAGGGTTTGAGGTTTGGGGTTATGAGTTTAAGGTTTAGGGTTTAGGTATGTAGCTAAAGGTTAAAGGGTTAAGGGTTTTGGCTTAGGGCTCAAAATTCAAGGTATAGGGTTTAGGGTTAAGGCTTTAGGGTTTAAGGCTCAGGGTTAGGGGTTTAGAGTTTATTGTTTAGGGTTTAGTTTTTTTTAAAAAAATTGAATTATCTAAAATCTCAACGTTATCGAAAATGTTGTAAAAATCCTTACTTTTCTAAAAATTTATATTTTACTGAAAATCACAAATATTAAAAATTAGGACTTTTTCGAATATCTTGACTTTTTCAAAATCTTGATATTTTTAAAATCCCAACATTTTTGAAAATCTTGAATTTTTTAAAATCCTAAAAATCTTCACTTTTACATAATCATGAATTTTTGAAAATCTAGAAGTTTTTAAAACATGACTCTTCAAAAATAAAAACTTTGTTTAAAATTACAACTTCTTCAAAAGTCACTAATTTTTTAAAATCTGAATTTTCTTAAAATCCCTACCTCTTCAAAAAAAATTACATTTTGAGAAGCCCAAGTTTTCAAAATACCACTTTTTCCAAATCTAACTATTTTAAGGTTTCTACGTTGAGGGTTTATGACTCAGTAGATTTAGTGTTTAGGGTTTTGGGTTTTAGGCTACGGATTCGGTGTTTAGGGTTTAGGGATTAGGGCTTAGGGCTCGGGGTTAGTGGTTTAGGGTTTAGGGTTGAGGTCAAGGGTTCGGGATCAAAGTGTAGCCTTTTGGAGTTTAGGGTTTAGGGTTAGGATTTAGTGTTTTAGGGTTTTAGAATTGTGGGGTTTGAGGTTTAAAATTGGGGTTTTACATTTAGGGTTTAGTATTTAGTATTCAAAATTAGGGTTTAAGGGTTTAAGAATATAATTTAGGGTTTATATGGTATATGGCTCAGGGTCTATATGGTATTTTTTTTGTTTTAGAGCACATGTGGAGGGTTTAGGTCTCAATGTTCATGGTTAAGGATCCATGGCTCGGGGTTTAAGGTTCGGGGTTGCGAGTTTAGGATTTAGGGTTTAGGTCTCTAGCTAAAGGGTTAGGATTTTATCTCGGGGCTCACGGTTCAAGGTATAGGATTTAAGGTTAGGCCTAAAGCTTTAGGGTTCACTCTTTAGGGTTTAGGGTTTAAGGCTCGAGGTTAGAGGATTATGGTTTAGGATTCATCGTTCGGGATAAGGATTTTGGGTTTATGGTTTATGGCCAAGATTTAGGAATTAGTGTTAAGAGTTTATAGTTTAGGATTTAGGATTTAGGGTTTTTAGATTAGTGTTTAGGACATTGGGATTTAGGGTTTAGAGTTTATGACTCACGTTTTAGGTTTTAGGGTTTAGGGGTCATGATGTTGAAAAAGTCATGATTTTTATACCAGCTTTGAAATAGTCATGATTTTCAAAAAGTCTGGATTTTCAAATATTTTGAAAGTGATAAAGTCATGAATTTAAAAAGTTCATAATTTTAAAAAAACTCATGATTTTTGAAAATTCTGAATTTTATAAAAAATTTGGAATTATGAAAAAGTAAAGATTTTGAAAATGTTAGGATTAAAAAAATTAGGATATTCAAAATAATTGGGATTTAAAAATCAATTTAGCTTTGTAATTCACGACTTATTTGAAAATTACACCATTTTTCAAAATCTTGTTTTTTTTTAAATCCCAACATTCTCAAAACTCTAGGCTTTTTCAAAATCATGACTTTTTTGAAATACCATTTTTTGTTCGAAAGTTCCTGAATTTTCAAAAATCTCAAATTTATCAAAAATTTAGCTTTTTCGAAAATCCTTACTTTTTCATAAAATTATATTTTTAGAAAATCACAAATATTTAAAATCAGGACTTTTTTAATATCCTAACTTATTCAAAAATCCTAACTTTTTCATAAAATTTAACATTTTAAAAATCCCAAATTTTCCAAAATCTTAACTTTTTTAAAAATCCTAACTTTTAGAAAATCATGACTATTTCAAAAATCTTCACTTTTAAAAAATCATCACTTTTTGGAAAATCTCAAACTTTTTAAAATCACATATTTTCAAAAATCCTAACATTTTTTAAAATTTTGAGTTTTTCAAAAATCTAGACTCTTCAAAATATGAAAAGCCCAACTCTTTTAAAATCCCAACTTTTAAAAATTTCAACTTTTTCAAAATATTCATTTTTCAAAAACCCCAACTTGTTTGAAAATCTGAAAATTTTTAAATTCCCAACATTTTTTAAATCTTAATGTTTTAAAAAATAATAAATTTGTTTAAAATTGAAACTTTTTCAAAAGCCGTGACATTTTTGAAAATCTCAAGTTTTCAAAATCCTAACTTTTTCAAAAATCTTAAATTTTTTAAAATACCAACTTTTTCTAAATCTAACTATTTTAAGGTATCTAGGTTGAAGGTTAATGGCTAAAGGGATTTATGATTTAGTGTTTAGTGTTCGGGATGCGGGGTTTAGGGTTTAGTGTATAGTGTTTAGCGATTAGGGGTTAGGGCTCGGGAGTACGGTGTTTAGGGTTTAGGGTTTAAGAATTAGGTTTTAGGGTTTAGGATTAGGGTTAGGGTTTAGGGATTAGGTTTTAGGGTTTGGGGTTGAGGTTTATGGTTGAGTGATTTACACTTTGAGTTTAGGGCATATGGTTTACGATTGAGGGTTTAGTATTTAGGATTCAACATTTAGGGTTTTAGGGTTTAGGAGAAATTAGAGCTTAATCTTTAGTGTTTATAGGGTATAGGGTGTAGGGATCAATATTTAGGGTTTAGGTCTCAATGTTCATGGTTGAGGGTCTGTCACTCAGGGTTTGAGGTTTGGGCTTATGAGTTTAGGGTTTAGGGTTAGTGCTCACCATTTAAGGTATAGGGTATAGTGTTTAGGTTTTGGTCTAATTCTTTAGGGTTAACTTTTTAGGGTTTAAGGCTCGGGGTTAGGGGTTTATGCTTTATTGTTTAAGTTTTAAGGTTTAGGCCTAATTCTTTACAGCCTTCAATTTTTAGGATTTAGGGTTTAGAGTTTAGGCTTCATGGCTAGGGATCAAGGTTTGGGGTTTCTTGTTTGTTTAGGTTTCATGATTTAAAGATTTAGGTTTATTTTTATGGTTTATGGCTGAGGGTTTAGGATTTAGGGTTTATGGCTTAGTGATTAGAATGTTGGGGTTTAAGATTTAGTGATTATGACTAAGGTTTCAGGTTTTAGGGTTTAGTGGTCATGATTTTCAAAAATTCACGATTTCAAAAATATCCTGATTTTAAAAGAGTTAGGATTATGAAAAAGTCACGATTTTCAAAATGTTTATATTTTTAAAGATTTTGAAAGTGATAATAAAGTCATGAATTTAAAAAGTTCACAATTTTAAAAAAACTCTTGTGATTTTTAAAAAATTCATAATTTTTGAAAAAGATGTGATTTTATAAAATGTTGGAAATTTGAAAAAGTTAGGATTAAAATAAAAATAGGATATTCAAAATAGTTGCTATTTAAAAATCTCTTCAGATTTGTAATTCTCAACTTATTTGAAAGTTCAATTTTTTTCAAAATCTTGTTATTTTTAAAATCTCAATTTTCAATAAATTCTTGGCTTTTTCAATATCACGACTTTTTTGAAATCCCAATTTTTCTTTGACATCCCAAACTTTTCATAATCCTAACTTTTTTGAAAATATCAACCTTTTAGACAACCCTAAAATTTTTGAAATTTGAACATTTTTAGAAATATGAAATTCTATCTTTTTCTAAAATTGCAAATTCTTTAAAATTCTAATTTTTTTGAAATTCAAAACTTATTGGAAAATAATGACTTTTTCAAAAATCATAACATATTAACAAATCCGAATGTATGGAAAATTTAAATTATTCAAACTCCCAAGTTGTTTTGAAAATCATGATATTTTAAAAGTTGAGATATTTTAAACACGTGGTTTAAAAAAATGGACATAAATGGACACATAGAGCAAGTTATGATCTTTTGAAGTTCTTGCCAATTTTGGCGAATCACTACATTTTTGAAATCTTGACTTTTTTGAGATTACAACTTTTTGAAAATCGTAACTATTTTAAAAATCGCCACATTTTCGAAAATCAAAACTTTTTCAAAAATCCCAACTTTTCATAAATTCCTGAATTTTCTAAAATCTCAACTTTATAAAAAATGCCCACTTTTTTGAAAATCCTTACTTTTTAAAAAAAATCATATTTTTTCAAAAATCGCAAGTATTCAAAATCGAGACTTTTTTTGAATATCCTTACTTATTCTAAAATCTTAACTTTTAAAAAATATCTTGACATTTTAAAAATCATAACATTTTCTAAAATCTTGATTTTTTGAAATCATTAGTTTTCAAAAATCCTGACTTTTTGAAAATCTTCACTTTACAAAATCATGAATTTTTATAAAATATACATTTTTTAAAATTCCATCTTTTCAAAAATCCTAACATTTTTTAAAATGTCAAGTTTTTCAAAAACATTGACTTTTTAAAAAAAATCCATACTCTTCAAAAATGTGAAAAGCTTTGAAAATCCTGACTTTTTGAAATACTCATTTTAAAAACCCCAAATTGTTTAAAAATATGAACATTTTCAAAGTCCTAACATCGTTAAAATCTTGATATTTTCAAAAATAACAACTTTGTTTAAAATTGCAACTTTTTCAAAAGACATGACTTTTATGAAAATCCCGGCTTTTAAAAAATCTTTAATATTTTATAATCCCACTATTTTCAAAATACCATTTTTTCCAAATCTAACTATTTAACTATTTCTAGGTTTTTAGGGTTTAGGGCTCAATTTATTTAGTGTTTAGGGTTTAGGTTTTTGGGCTCGGGATTCAAAGTTTAGGATTTAGTGTTTTAGTTTTAGGGGGTTAGGGCTCGGGGTTTAGGGTTTGGGGATCAAGGTTTAGGGTTTTAGGGTTTGGTTGGGGTTTAGGGTTATGATTTAAGGCTCAGGTTTCAAGGTTTGGGGTTGAGGTTTATGGTTGAGGAGTTTGCATTTAAGGTTTAGGGATCGTGGTTTACAATTAAGGGTTTAGTATTTATGATTTAACATTTAAGGTTTTAGGGTCTCTAGCCAAAGGTTTAGGGTTTAGGGTTTTGTGCTTAGGGCTCATGATTCAAGGTATATGATTTAGGGTTGAGGGTTAGGCCTAAGGCTTCGGGGTTCACTTGTTTAGGGTTTAGGGTTTAGGGATTTGTGTTTATGGTTTAGCTTTTACAATTTAGGGATTTTTAGGGTTTAGGGTTTATGGCCTAGGTTTATGGTTTATGGATTTAGTTCTGAGGGTTTATGGTTTAGGGTTTAGGGTCATGTTTTTGAAAAAGTCACAATTTAAAACATATCTCAATTTTGAATCAATTAGGATTTTGAAAAATTCATGATTTTCAAAAAGTATGTATTTTCAAAGATTTTGAAAGTGATAAAGTCATGAATTTAAAAGTTCACAATTTTAAAAAAACTCGTGATTTTTAAAAATTTGTAATTTTTGAAAAAGTCATGATTTTATAAAAAGTTGGAATTTTAAAAAGTAAATATTTTTAAAATGTTAGGATTTTTAAAAAAATAGGATATTCAAATTATTTGGGATTTGAAATTCTCTTCAGTTTTATAATTCCCAACTTATTTGAAAGTTGCACCTTTTTTCAATTTCTTGTCATTTTGAAATTCCTAACTTTTTCAAAATTCTTGGCTTTTCCAAAAATCACGTCTTTTTGAAATCCCAATTTTTGTTCAAAATCACAACCTTTTCAAAAACCCTAAAATTTTGAAATTCAAACTATTTTAGAAATTCATTAAAATCCCAATTTTTTAAATTCACAACTTTTTGGAAAGTAATCACTTTTTCAAACATATTCCATCATTTCTATAAAATATAAATTACTCAAATTCACTACATTTTTAAAAAAATCTTTCTTTTTTAAAAAATTTGAGATTTTGAAACATTTAGTTTTAAAAAAACGGACTCAAAAAGACACTGAGCACAAATTAAGACCTAATCATAACTTTTTTAAAATGTCAAATTTTTTAAAATCTTGACTTTTTCTAAAATTCCAAACTCTTCAAAAATCCTGACACTTCAAAAATCTTGATTTTAGGGTTTAGGGTTTAGGTCTCTAGATAAAGGTTTAGGGTTTACAGTTCAAGGTATATGGATTAGGGTTATTCCTAAGGCTTTTAGGGTTTAAGGTTCAGGGTTAGGGTTTTAGGGTTTATTGTTTAGGGTTTAGGCTTCATGGCTCAAGGATCATGGTTTAAGGTTTGGGGTTTAGAGTTTAGGTTTTACGATTTAGGGATTTATGGTTTATGGTTGAGGATTTAGGGTTAAGGGTTTATGGCTCATGGTTTAGGATTTGGGGTTTTGGGCTTAATGTTTATAATGTTGGGGTTTAGGATTTAGCGTTTACGATTTAGGTTTCAGGTTTTATGGTTTAGCGTTTAGGGATCACAAATTTGAAAAAGTCACGATTTTAAAAATATCTTGATTTTGAAACAGTGAAGGATTTTCAAAAGTCTGTATTTTCAAAGATTTTGAAACTGATAAAGTCATGATATTAAAAAGTTTACAATTTTAAAAAAAACTAATGATTTTTTAAAAATTTATAATTTTGAAAAGTCACGATTTTATAAAAAGTTAGAATTTTGAAAAAGTAAAGATTTTTAAAATGTTACAATTTTAAAATAAAGGATAGTCAAAACAATTGGGATTTAAAAAATCTCTTCAATTTTGTAATTCTTAACTTATTTGAAAATTGCACCTTTTTTGAAAATCCCAACTTTCTCAAAATTCTTAGCTTTTTTGAAATCATGAATTATTTGAAATCCCAATTTTTGTTAGAAATCCCAAGCTTTTCATAATCCTGTTTTTTTTTAAAATCTACACATTTTCAATAACTCTAAATTTTTTGAAATTCAAAGTTTTTTAGAATTATGAAATTCTATCTTTTTCTAAAGTTACAAATTCTTTAAAATCCTAAAAAAATTTAAACTCACAACTTTTTGGAAAATAATGACTTTTTCAAAAATCATGACATAGTCAATAATCCAGAACTTCTAACATATACATATTACAAGTTGACGGAGGAATGGAAGTGATTAATGTGAACCCAGCGAAGAATGGAGACATCGATCTCGGGATGGGCAGGGGCTATGGCTCCATGGTTGGAAAATATGTGGAGAAGCATGGAGAATCTGCCAGTGATCCCACTTCATTCAGGTCAAGAAAAAGATTTAGGGAGGAGATGACATGGAGAAGAAGAAGGGCCCTTTCTAACCTAATCCGAATACATTCAGAACTGATAGGGTTGTGGATGGGGACAAAGGCGGGAAAGAATAAAAAAGCTAGGGCAGATGTTTCGCCTTTCTGAGACCGACCTCCTTTAAGGATATCCTTGGCACTCATGGTGGATCTACACCTAGAAACCAGGCTTACCTAGTCGATCTGGCTGAAGAAATTCCTGCCCTAGAGATCAAAAACCCCGAGGTGGAGGAGTACTATCACACTCTTTCTTGAGATGGTGTGATAGGGAGCTTCAATTGCCGTTGGCCTTCCTCTACCAAATTATACCATTGGGTATTTGAAAATTGGTCCAACAAATGTGAAATATCACTCTGTTCTAGGGGTTTCTTTATTGTGCATTTTAGAGAAAATAAGGATTATCAGCGTTGCTTATCTGAAGGACCTTGGTTCTGGGGAAATGCTGGCCTGTATTTGACTCCTTGGTTTCGGAATTTGATCTAAACTCTCACTCAATTACCAAAACACCCGTTTGGGTAAGGCTCCCTAACCTCCCACTCCATCTCTGGTATGCCCTGGTTGATATCGGTAATGGCTTGGGCAAGTTTATTAAGGAAGATTTGGATAGAACTCACTCAGGGCTGTGCACTTATGCTCGCATTTGTGTTGAAATTGATCTCGAGTAAAGGATTACTAGATCATATATTATTAAAATTTGGAATATTTCAGCATTCACAAATTTTGGATTATGAAAACACTACCTTTAGATGTAGATTTTGTAAAAATCCAGGACATCTGCAAGCGTCTTGTCCATTAAATAAAAATGGTGCTAAAAAATGGAGCTCGACAACTTCTAGAGGATGGGGCTCGGTGAATCCAGATCTGGTATCTGCATCATCATTCAAAGTGGGCACTGAACATAGGACTACAGAAACAACAGAAAATAAGAAGCAGGTTTCAAAAGTGGGAAATCAGGAGAATGTAGAGATAGTTGGAGGTTTGAAAAGAGGGCACATTTCTGCCAAATCAGATTCTGATCAGGAGTCTTTTCCTGATAATAGGGAAGTCCTAGGAAACCCTAATGATTTGATGATAATTGTTCCATCCAACACTGGAAAATGGCAAGAAGTAAGTTTTAAGAAAAATAAAAAGGTGATGACTACTTCACATCCCAGGTAGGGAAATAGATGGTTATTTTTAATGTCATATCATAAGGCTTGTAATCTAGGTTTTTGGCCCAGCTACTTTGGTCTATTAGTTTGGGTATTTAGGCCCACTTTTAATAGGGAATGGGTCCCTTCAACCCACCTTACCAATCAAAAGAAAAAAATCCAGATTTTTTGGAAAATCTAAATTATTCAAACTCTTGACTTTTGTTTTAAAAATCTTGATATTTAAAAAAGGTAAGATTTTTGAAACATGGGGTTTAAAAAATAAAAATGGACTCAAACGAACACCTAGAGCACAAGTTATGAAATTTTCAACATACTGATAATTTTGGCACATCAATACATTTTTGAAATCTTGACTCTTTTGAGATTATAACTTTTTCAAAAATCCCAACATTTTTGAAAATCGTAACTATTTAAAAAATGGCGACGTTTTTGAAAATCAAAACTTTTCAGAAATCCCAACTTTTTAAAAATTCCTAAATTTTCTAAAATTTCACCTTGATAAAAATTTTCAACTTTTATGAAAACCCTTACTTTTAAAAAAATTATATTTTTAAAAATCGTAAATATTAAAAATTGGGACTTTTTCTAATATCCTAACTTATTAAAAATTCTGAATTTTTTCAAAAATATTGAGGTATTAAAAATCCCAAAATTTTCCAAAATCTTGAATTTTTTGAAAATCCTGACATTTCTAAAATCTTTGAGTTTTTCGAAAATATTCACTTTAAAAAAATCACGACTTTTTGGAAAATTCCAAATTTTTAAAACTCTCATCTATTCAAAACTCACAAATTTTTGGAAAATGTCAAGTTTTTAAAAAATGTAGACTTTTTCAAAAATCTAAATTCTTCTAAAATCCTGACTCTTAAAAATGTGAAAATCCCAACTCTTTTGAAAATCCTGACTTTTTGAAATATTCACTTTTCAAAAAGCCCAACTTGTTTGAAAATCTGAACATTTTCAAAGTCTCAACAATTTTTAAATCTTGATGTTTACAAAAAACAAGTTTGTTAAAAATTACAACTTTTTCAAAAGTCACAACTTTTTGAAAATCTTGATTTTTTTCCTCTTGACTTTTTAAAAATCCCAAGTTTTTCAAAATACCAAATTTTTCCAATTCTAACAATTTTAAGGTTTCTAGCTTGAGGGTTTAGGGCTCAGGGGATTTAATGTTTAGGGTTTATATTTTTAGGCTTAGAATTCGGGGTTTAGGGTTGAGGTTCAAGTTTTGTGGATCAAGGTTTAGGGTTTAAGAATTGGGTTTTAGGGTTTAAGGTTTTGGGGTTTAGGGTTAGGATTTAGGGCTCAAGTTTTAGGGTTTTGGGTTTGAGGTTTACAGATTGAGGTTATTACATTTAGGGTTTAGGGCTCATGGTTTACGACTGAGGGTTTAGTTAGGATTTAGCATTTAGGGCTCAAAGTTTAGGGTTTAGGGCGTAGGGTTCATGGTTTAGGCTTTAGGTCTCAGTGTTCATGGTTGAGTTTACCATATATGAAATTGGAATTTAAACCTTCGTTATTCCTCAGTAGCTCAGTGGTAGAGCGGTCGGCTGTTAACCGATTGGTCGTAGGTTCAAATCCTATTTGAGGAGAGCCCAGGCTCTTTTTTCTTTTTTAACGCTTAGCTACTCTTAAGCGTTCCCTGTCCTTTCTATTAATACTCTGTGCAAGTTTGGCACGGTGGCTAGTAGGAAGACCTTACTAGAAGGTCACACAGATTCAATATCTGTAGCACATCGGATATACTCATATTATCTTGAGGGTCCATGATCATCGGGGTTATGAGTTTACGATTTAAGGTTAGGGTTTTGGCTTAGGTCTCACGATTTAAGGTATAGGGTATATAGGGTTTAGGGTTTGGATTAAGGCTTTAGGGTACACTATTTAGGGTTTAGGGTTTAAGGCTCGGGGTTTAGAGTTTAGGTTTAATGATTTAGGGATTTGGGTTTATGGTTTATGGGTTTAGGGTTATGCATTTACAACTCAGGTTTTAGGTTTTATGGTTTAGGGATCACCATTTCAAAAATATCTTGATTTTAAAATAGTTAGGATTTTGAAAAAGTCATGATTTTCAAAAAGTCTGTATTTTCAAATATTTTGAAAGTGATTTTGAAAGTGATTTTAAAATTTCTTCAGATTATGATTTTAAAATTGCACCTTTTTTCAAACTCTTGTCTTTTTAAAAAAATTCCAACTTTCTCAAAATTCTTAGCTTTTTTGAAATCCAAACCTTTTCATAATCCTGACTTTTTTAAAAATCTCAACTTTTTCAAAAACCTTAATTTCTTTAAAATTCTAACTTTTTTAGAATTATGTAATTCTATCTTTTTGTAAAATTGTGAATTCTTAAAAATTCTAAATTTTTGAAATTCACAAGTTTTTTGAAAATAATGACTTTTTAAAAAATCATGACATATTCAAAAATCAAGAATTTCTTGAAAATCTAAAATATTCAAGCTCCCAACCTTTTTTCAAAATCCTGATATTTTTAAAAAAGTTGAGATTTTTTTAACAAGTGCTTAAAACAAACATACTCAAATGGACATCCGAGATCACAAGTTATGATATTTTAAGTTCCTACTAATTTTGGTGCATCACTACATTTTTGAAATCACGACTCTTTTGAGATACTTTTTCGAAAAGCGCATGTATTTTAAAAAATTAAAATGTTTTTAAAATAATTTTTTTCATAAATCCCAAATTTTTAAAAATTCCTAAATTTTCTAAAATCTCAACTTTATGAAAAATGCTGACTTTTTAATATTATTTTTTTGAAAATCACAAATATTAAAAATCGTGACTTTTTGAATATCATGAATTATTCAAAAATCTTGATGTTTTAAAAATCCCAACATTTTCTAAAATCTTGACTTTTTTGAAAATCCTGACTTTTCAAAACCTTAACTTTTTGAAAATATTCACTTTTACAAAATCATGAATTTTTATAAAATATCAATTTTACAAATCCTGTCTTTTCAAAAATCCTATCGTTTTGTAAAATGTCTATTTTTCCAAAAATCTTAACTTTTTCAAAAATTCAGACTCTTCAAAAATGTGAAAATCTCAACTCCTTCAAAATCCCAACTTTTCAAAAATACTAAATTTCTTGAAATATTCATTTTTTGACAACCCTAACTTGTTTGAAAATCAGAACATTTTAAAACTCCCAACAATTTTTAAATCTTGATGTTTTTGAAAATAACAACTTTATTTAAAATTGCAACTTTTTCAATAGTCTTTTTTATGACTTTTTTAAAATCTCAAGTTTTTCAAAATACCAACTTTTTCCAAATCTAACTATTTTAAGGTTTCTAGGTTGAGGTTTAGGGTTTAGGTTTTTTAATGTAGCTAAATTCTAAATAAACTTGATATACTACAAATAATATGAACTCCAAAAGAAAATAGATCTCCTTCTTCGTTATTGAATAATGAATTTCAATGTTTCCTAAATAGGAAAATAAATTCCATCTCGAGTTACCAGGTAAACTCTAACTAACTTCGACTTAATCTACTCTAGGTGGCAGAAATTAATATCTTTACTAGTTTACTAGGACCTGATATTCTTAGTAAGTTCGCATGTTTATTTGCGGGTAAAGAAATTGTCACGCAACTTATACATTCCTAAATTAGAGAAATTGCCAAATTTCTAACTCATAATGCAACTAATAGACTAAAATTAACTAATGCCCAAAAATAGGAAAAATTGAACTACAACTTAAATCCTAATTTTAAGCCTCAAGATGGCGGATTTAGGGCTCAAAAATGTGCTGAAATTTGCTCCAACCGATAGCGTTTGTAGACCAATGCGTTTGTCTCATCGAGACATGTGGTTTAAAACCATACTCAAATAGACACTTAGAGCTCAAGTTATGACCTTGTCAAGTTCTTGCTAATTTTAACGCATCATTTTTAGGCCCAAGATTCACATTTTAGGGTTTTAGTTTTTAGGGCTCTAGGTTTAGGGTTCAAGGTTTAATGTTTAGGTTTAAGGTTTGGGGATCAATGTTTAGGGTTTTAGGGTTTGAGGTTATGGTTGAGGGTTTTTCACTTAGGGTTTATGGCACATGGTTTACGATTGAAGGTTTAGTATTTAGTATTTAGCATTTAGGGTTCTAGGGTTTAAAACTTAGAATTTTGGGTTTAGGAGAATTAGAGCTTAAGGTTTAGGGTTTAGGGCATAAGGGTCACGATTTATGGATTAGGTCTCGGTGTTTATGGTTGAGGGTCCATGGCTTAGGGTTAGGGGTTCGGTTAGGTTAGGATTTTAGGGTTTTGGGTTTTGGCTTAGGGCTCACAGTTCAAGGTATAGGATTTATAGTTAATTGTTTTGGTTTTGGGTTTAAGGCTTAGGGTTAGGGGTTTAGGTTTTATTGTTTAGGGTTTAGGCTTCATGGCTCACGGATCAGGGTTCAAGGTTTATGGTTTAAGGTTTGCGGTTTAGAGTTTAGGTATTATGATTTAGGGATTTCGGGTTTATGGTTTATGAATGAGGGTTTAGGATTTAGGATTCAAAGTGTTAAGGTTTTGTGTTTATTGTTTAGGATTTAGAATTTTGGGCTTAGTGTTTAGGATGTTATAGTTTAGAGTTTAATGTTTATGACTCGGGTTTTAGGGTTTAGGGTTTAGGGGTTGCGATTTTGAAAAACTCACAATTTAAAAAATATCCAATTTTGAAACAATTAGGATTTCAAAAAAGTCATGATTTTTAAAAAGTTTGTATTTTCAAATATTTTGAAAGTGATAATTTCTTGAATTTAAAAAGTTCACATTTTTAAAAAAACTTATGACTTTTTAAAAATTCATAATTTTTGAAAAAGTCACGATTTTATAAAAAGTTGGAATTTTGAAAAAGTAAATATTTTGAATATGTTTGGTTTAAAAAAAAAAAAGGATATTCAAAATAGTTTGGATTTAAAAATCTCTTCAGTTTTGTGATTACTAACTTATTTTAAAATTGCACCTTTTTTCAAAATCTTGTCTTTTTTGAAAATCCCAACTTTCTCAAAATTCTTGGCTTTTTCGAAATCATGACTTTTTTGAAATCCCAACATTTTCATAATCCTGACTTTTTTGAAAATTTCAACTTTTTCAAAAACACTAAAATATTTGAAATTCAAACTTTTTTAGAATTATGAAATTCTATCTTTTCCTAAAATTACAAATTATTTAAAATCCTAAAATTTTTAAAATTCACAACTTTATGGAAAATTATGTTTTTTTACAAAATCATGACATATTCTAAAATCCAGAATTTCTATAAAATCAAAATTATTCAAACTCTTGATTTTTTTAAACTCCCTGATATTTTACAAAATTTGATATTTTTAAACAAGTACTTTAAAAAAATAAAAGACTAAAAAACACCAGGAGCGCAAGTTATGACCTATTAAAGTTCCTTCTAATATTGGCGAATCACTACATTTTAGAAATCTTGACTTTTTGAGATTATAACTTTTTCCAAAATCCCAACTTTTTTGAAAATCACAACTATTTCAAAAATCACAACATTTTTGAAAATTGAAACTTTTTCATAAATCACAATTTTAAAAATTCTTGAATTTTCTAAAATCTCAACATTATCAAAAATGTTGACTTTTTTAAAATCCTTACTTTTTAAAAAATTATATTTTTTCGAAAATCACAAATATTAAAAATTGGGACTTTTTCAAAAATCTTGACATTTTAGAAATCCCAATATTTTGCAAAATATTAAATTTTTCAAAAATCTTCACTTTAACAAAATTACGACACTTTGGAAAATCTTAAAAAATTAAAATCCCATCTTTTCAAAAATCCTAAATTTTTTAAAATGTTTATTTTTTCAAAAATCTTTACTTTTTCAAAATCAAACTCTTCCAAAATCCTGACTCATCAAATATGTGAAAATCCCAACTCTTTCAAAAATCCAAACTTTTAAAAAATCCAGAGTTTTTGAGATATTCATTTTTCGAAAACCCCAACTTGTTTGAAAAGATGAAGATTTTCAAAGTCCAAACATTTTTAAATCTTGATGATTTCAAAAATAAAAACTTTGTTCAAAATTAAAACTTTTTCAAAAGTCGTGACTTTTTTGAAAATCTTATGTTTTTTAAAATCCCAACTATTTCAAAAATCTTGACTTTTTGAAAATCCCAAGTTTTTCAAAAATTCCAATTTTTCCAAATCTAACTATTTTTTGATTACCCTTGACTTATAAAAAATCCTGACTTTTCAAAAATCTTGACATTTATGAAATCTCATTATTTTCTAAAATCTTGACTTTTTATACAATCTTGACTTTTTTGAAAATTTTCACTTTAACAAAATCACGACTTTTATGAAAATTTCAAAAAATTTAAAATCCCATCTTTTCAAAAATCCTAAATATTTTGAAAATGTCAAGTTTTTCAAAAATCTTTACTTCTAAAAAATTCTTTACTCTTCAAATATGTAAAAAGCACAACTCTTTTAAAAATCCAAACTTTTCAAAAATGTAGACTTTTTTGAAATATTCATTTTTTGAAAACCACAACTTGTTTGAAAAACTGAAGATTTTCAAAGTCCCAACATTTTTAAATCTTGATGTTTTCAAAAATCCTGAATCTTTAAAAATGTGAAAAGCCTAACTCCTTCGAAAATCCAAAATTTTCAAAAATCCTAACTTTTTTGAAATATTCATTTTTTGAAAACCCCAATTTGTTTGAAAATGTTAACATTTTCAAAGTCCCAACATTTCTTAAATCCTGATGTTTTTAAAAATAACAACTTTGATTAAAATTGTAACTTTTTCAAAAATCATGGCTTTTTTGAAAATTCGTACTTTTTAAAAATCCCAAGATTTTAAAAATACCAACTTTTTCCAAATCTAACTATTTTAAACTTTCTAGGTTGAGGGTTTAGGGCTCGGGGATTTAGTGTTTAGGGATTTGGGTTTATGGTTTATGGCTGAGGCTTTAGGTTTTAGGATTTTGTGTTATGCACTTATGGTTTATAGTTTAGTATTTAGGGTTTTGTGCTTAGTGTTTAGAATGTTGGGGTTAAGGGTTTAGCTATTATGACTTAAGTTTCAGGTTTTAGGGTTAAGGGGTCGTCGTGATTTTGAAAAGGTCACAATTTCAAAAATATCTTGATTTTGAAAGAGTTACAATTTTGAAAAAGTTTGTATTTTCAAAGATTTTGAAATTGATAAAGTCATGAATTTAAAAAGTTCATAAAAATTAGGATATTCAAAAACAATTTTGTAATTCCTGATTTTTTTGAAAATTGCACCCTTTTTTAAAATCTTGTATTTTTAGAAAATAAAAACTTTCTCAAAATTCTTTGCTTTTTTGAAATCACAATTTTTTTGAAATCCCAACCTTTTCATAATCTTGACTTTTTTGAAAATTTTAACTTTCTCAAAAACCCTAAAAAATTTGAAATTCATTTTTTTAAATATGAAATTCTATCTTTTTCTGAAAATGCAAATTCATTAAATTCCTATATTTTTAAAATTCTCAACATTTTGAAACTAATAACTTTTTCAAAAATCATGAAATATTAAAAAATCCAGAATTTATGGAAAATCTAAATGATTCAAACTCCCAACTTCTTTTTTAAAATCCTGATATTTTAAAAAAGTTGAGATTTTTGAAATATATGGTTTTAAAAAATAGACTCAAATTGACACCCAGAGAACAAGTTATGTCCTTTTCAAATTCCTACTAATTTTCGTGTATCTCTCTACATTTTTGAACTCCTGACTCTTTTGAGATTATAAATTTTTCAAAATCCCAACTTTTTAAAAAATTGTGACATTTTTCAGTAAATCAAATTTTTTTCAGAAATCCCAAAATTTTTAAAATTCTTAAATTTTCTAAAATCTCAACTTTATAAAGAATGACCACTTTTTTAAAAAACTAGATTTTTTTGAGAATCGAAAAATTAAAAATCAGGAATCATTTTTTAATATCCCGACTTTTCAAAAATCTTGACTTTTCTGAAAATCCCAACTTTTCAAAAATCTTGACTTTTACAAAATAATGAATTTTTGAAAATCTAAACTTTTTAAAAATGTCTTCTTTTAAAAAATCCAAACTTTTTTGAAAATGTTGAGTTTTTCAAAAATCCAAACTCTTAAAAAATCTCGAAAAAAAATGCGAAAATCTCAACTCTTTTGAAAATCTTAACTTTTGAAAAATCCCAATTTTTTTATAAATCTGAATGTTTTTAAAGTCACAACATTTTTAAATCTTCATGTTTTCAAAAATAACAACTTTGTTTAAAATTGTAAATTTTTCAAAAGTCGTAAATTTTTTGAAAATCTCAAGCTTTTTAAATCATCTTGAATTTTTAAAAATCCCAAGTTTTTCAAAATACTGACTTTTTCCAAATCTAACTATTTTAAGGTTTATGGTAATTTAGTGTTTACGACTTATGTTTTAGGTTTTAGGGTTTAATGGTCACAATTTTGAAAAAGTCATGATTTCAAAAATATCATTATTTTGAAACAAGTTAGGATTTCGAAAAAGTCATGATTTTAAAACAGTCTGTATTTTAAAATTTATAAAGTCATGAATTTAAAAAGTTCACAATTTTAAAAAAACTCGTGCTTTTTTAATAATTCATAATTTTTGAAAAAGTCACAAATTTATAAAAATTTACAATTTTGAAAAAGTAAAGATTTTGAAAATGTTAGGATTTTAAAAAAATTATATTCAATACAATAGGGATTTAAAAATCTCTTTAGTTTTTTAATTCTTGACTTATTTAAAAATTGCACCTTTTTTAAATATCTTGTCTTTTCTGAAAATCCCAACTTTCTCAAAATTCTTGGATTTTTAAAAATTACGACTTGTTTGAAAACCCAACCATTTCATAATCCTGACTTTTTAAAAAATCTCAACTTTTTCAAAAACCTTAAAAATTTCAAACTTCTATCTTTTTCTAAAATTTCAAATACTTTAAAATCCAAAAAAAAATAATTCATAACTTTTTTGAAAATAATGACTTTTTAAAAAATTATGACATTTTTCAAATTTCTGAATTTTTAGAAAATCTAAATTATTCAAACTCTCGATTTTTTTGAAAATTCTGATATTTTAAAAAAGTTGATATTTTTGAAACATATGGTTTAAAAAAAAGCAGACTCAAACGGACACCCGAAGTACAAGTTATGACCTTTTGAAGTTCCTCTTAATTTTGGCGCATCACTACATTTTTGAAATCTTTAGTCTTTTGAGATTATAACTTGTTCAAAACTCCCAACTTTTTAAAAAATCATAACTATTTAAAAAATGGACACATTTGTGAAAATAAAAACTTTTTAAAAATTATTGAATTTTCTAAAATCTCGACTTTATAAAAAAATGTGGACTTTTTCTAAAATCCTTACTTTTAAAAAAATAAAAAATTTGAAAATCACAAATATGAAAAATTGGGACTTTTTCGAAATCCTTACTTATTCAAAAATCCTGAATTTATCAAAAATCTTGACATTTTAAAAATCCCAACATTTTCCTTGAATTTTTTAAAATCTTCACTTTTACAAAATCCTACCTTTTAAATCCTATTGTTTGAAAATCCTACATTTTAAAAAATCTTGACTTTTTCATAATATTCATTTTTAGAAAACTCAAACTTGTTTTAAAATCTGACAATTTTCAAATTCCCAACATTTTTTAAATCTTTATGTTTTCGAAAATAACAACTTAATATATAATTGTAACTTTTTCAAAAGTGATGAGTTTAGTGAAATCCTGAATTTTTCAACAATCTTGAATTTTTTAAAATCCCAAGTTTTTCAAAATACCAACTTTTTCCAAATCTAACTATTTTAAGGTTTCTAGGTTGAGGGTTTAGGGCTCAAGGGATTTAGTGTTTAGGGTTTAGTTTTTTGGGCTGAAGATTTAGAGTTTAGGGTTTAGGACTTAGGTTTCGGGGTTAGGGTTGAGGTTCAGGGTTCAGGGATTAAGGTTTAAGGTTTAAGAATTAGGTTTTAGGGTTTAGGGTTTAGGTTTTTAGGGTTAGGATTTAGGGATCGGGGTTTAGGGTTTGGGGTTCAAGATTTACAGTTGAGTGTTTCACACTTAGGGTTTAGGGCTCATGGTTCATGATCGAGGGTTTAGTATTTAGGATTTAGAATTTAGGGTTTTAGGGTTTAACACTCGTAAATTAGATTTTAGGAGCAATTAGAGCTTAAGGTTTAGGATTTATAGGCATAGAGCTTTAGTTTAGGGTTTAGGGTTTTCACTTAGGGCTCACGATTCAAGTTATAGGGTTTAGGGTTCGTGGTTAGGCCTAAAGATTTAAGGAACATTGTTTAATGTTTAAGGCACGAGGTTTTAGAGTTTAGGTATTACGATTTAGGTATTTGTGTTTATGGTTTATAGTGAGGTTTTAGGGTTTAGGATTTAGTGTTAATGGTTTTGTGTTTATGGTTTAGGATTTAGTGTTAATGGTTTTGTGTTTATGGTTTAGGATTTAGGGTTTACGACTTAATGTTTAGGATGTTGGGGTTTAGGGTTTAGCATTTACGACTCATGTTTAGGGTTCACAATTTTCCAAAGGTCACAATTTCAAAAAAATCTAGATTTTGAAACACTTAGGATTTTTAAAATGCATGTATTTTCAAAGATTTCGAAAGTGATAAAGTCATGAATTTAAAAAGTTTGAAATTTTTAAAAAACTCATGATTTTTTAAAAATTTGTAATTTTTGAAAAAGTCACGATTTCATAAAAAGTTGGAAAATTTATAACGTAAAGATTTTCAAAATGTTAGGATTTTCAAAAGAAATTAGGATAAATTCAAAATAGTTGGGATTTAAAAATCTCTTCATATTTGTAATTCCTGACTTATTTGAAAATTCCACCTTTCCAAAATCTTATCTTTTTTTAAAATCCCATTTTTCTATAAATTTTAGGTTTTTTGAAATCTTGACTTTTTTAAAATCCTAACTTTTTTGAAAATCTCAACTTTTTAAAAAACACTAAAATTTTTTAAATTCAAAATTTTTTAGAATTATGAAATTCTATCTTTTTCTAAACTTACAAATTCTTTAAAATGCTATTTTTTTAAATTCATAAGTTTTTGGAAGATAATGACTTTTTCAAAAATAATGACATATTAAAAATTTAGAATTTCTAGAAAATCTAAATTTTTCAAACACCCAACTTTTTTATTGAAAATCGTGATTTTTAAGAAGTTGATATTTTTGAAACATGTGGTTTTAAAAAATGGACTCAAATGGACACTAAGAGCACAAGTTATGACCTATTCAAGTTCCTGGTAATTTTAGTGCATCACTACATTTTTGAAATCTTGAGTCTTTTGAGATTATATGTTTTTGGAAAATCCCTATTTTTTTAAAAATCGCAACTATTTCAAAAATTGCGATGTTTTCAAAAAGCAAAACTTTTTCAGTAAACCCAAGTTTTTTAAAAAATTGAATATTTTAAAATCTCAACTTTATAAAAAAATGCCAACATTTTCTAAAATCCTAACTTTTTTAAAAATTGTATTTTATTCAAAAGCACAAATATTAAAATTGGGACTTTTTTAATATGCCGACTTATTCAATAATCCTTACTTTTTCAAAAATCTTAACGTCTTATAAATCACAACATTTTCCAACATCTAACATTTTTGAAAATATTCACTTTTACAAAACCACAACATTTTGGAAAATCTGAATATTTTAAAAATCCTAACTTTTTTCAAAATGTCGAGTTTTTCAAAAATCTAGAATCTTAAAAATACAGACTCTTCAAACATACGAAAAGCCCAACTTGTTTGAAAATCTGAAAATTTTCAAATTTCCAACCTTTTTTAAATCTCTATATTTTCAAAAACAACAACTTTGTTTAAAATTGCAACTTTTTCAAAAGTCATGTTTTGAAAATCCTAACTTATTCAAAAATCTTGAATTTTTGAAAATCCCAAGTTTTTCAAAATACCAATCTTTTCCAAATCTAACTTTTCTAAGGTTTAGGGTTTAGCGTTTATGACTTAGGTTTTAGGTTTTAGGGTTTAAGGGTCACAATTTCAAAATATCTTGATTTTGAAATAGTTAGGATTTCAAAAAGTTACGAATTTCAAAAATTCTGTATTTTAAAAGATTTTGAAAATCTCAAGTTTTATAAAATCGACTTTTTAAAAAATCTTGAATTTTTAAAAATCCCAAGCTTTTCAAAATTCAAACTTTTTCTAACTATTTTAAATTTTTTAGGTTGAGGGTTTAGGGCTTAGGTTTTAGGGTATGGGGTTCTAGCTAAAGGTTTAGGGTTTTGGCTTAGGGCTAACGGTTCAAGGTATAAGGTTTAGGGTTTATTGTTTAGGGTTTAGGCTTCATGGCTTAGGGATCAGTGTTTAGGGTTTATGGTTTAAGGTTTGGGGTTTAGAGTTTAGATTTTATGATTTAGGGATTTGGGTTTATGGTTTATGGCTGAGGGTTTTAAGGTTAGGGATTCAATGTCATCGGTTTTGTGCTTATGGTTTAGGATTTAGGGTTTTGGGCTTATTGTTTAGGATGTTGGGGTTTAGGGTTTAGCGTTTATGACTCGGGTTTTAGGTTTTAGGGTTTAGGTGTCACGATTTTGAAAAAGTCATGATTTCAAAATATCTTGATTTTGAAACAGTTTGGATTTTGAAAAAATCATGATTTTCAAAAAGTATGTATTTTCAAATATTTAAAAAGTGATAAAGTCATGAATTTAAAAGTTCACATTTTTTAAAAACTCTTGATTTTTAAAATTTTCGTAATTTTCAAAAACTCGTGATTTTATAAAAGTTAGAATTTTTAAAAACTAAAGATTTTGAAAATATTAGGATATTCAAAACATTTGCAATTTAAATATCTTTTCAGTATTGTAATTCCCGATTTATTTGAAAATTGCAACATTTTTCAAAATCTTGTCATTTTTTAAAATCCCAGACTTTCTCAAAATTCTTAGCTTTTTTGAAATCATGACTTTTCTTAAATATCAATTTTGTTTGAAACTCCAAACTTTTCATAATCTTGACTTTTTTGAAAATATTGACTTGTTTGAAAACCCTTAAAAATCTAAATTCAATTTTTTTAGAAGTATGAAATTCTATCTTTGTCTGAAATTGTAAATTCTTTAAAATGCTAAATTTTTTAAAATTCACAACTTTTTGAAAAATAATGATATTTTTAAAAATCATTACATATTCAAAAATCTAGAATTTCTTGAAAATTAAATTTATTCAAACTCCCAATTCTTTTTTTTAAAAAAAATTCTAATATTTTAAAAAAATTGAGATTTTTGAAACATGTGGTTTAAAAAAAATGGTCTCAAACACACGCACACCCGGAGCACAAGTTATGACGTTTTAAAGTTCCTTTTAATTTTGGCACATCCCTAAATTTTGAAATCTTTGGTCTTTTGAGATGATAACTTTTTGCAAAATACCAAGTTTTTCAAAAATCACAACTATTTAGAAAAATTTGACATTTTCAAAAGTTAAAACTTTTTCAAAAATCCTAACTTTTAAAAAATTCCTTAATCTTCTTAGTTCTCAACTTTATCAAAAATGTCGACTTTTTTTAAATCCTTACTTTTTAAATTGAAAATCGCAAATATTAAAAATCAGGACATTTTCAAATATCCTAACTTATTCAAAAATCCCAACTTTTTCAAAAATCTTGCGGATTTAAAAATCCTAACATTTTCCAAAATCTTGACTTTTTTGAAAGTCTTCACTTTTACAAATTCACGTCTTTTTGGAAAATCTCAATTTTTTATTAAAATCTCATATTTCCAAACATCGTAAGATTTTTTGAAAATGTAAAGTTTTTTAAAAAATTCACACTCTTAAATAATACCGACTTTTCAAAACTATGAATAGCCCAAGTTTTTTGAAAAATCCCAACTTTTCATCAATCCGGACATTTTTGAAATATTCATTTTTCAAAAACCCCAACTTGTTTATAAATATGAACATTTTCAAAGTCAGAACATTTTTAAATCCTTATGATTTTGAAAATAACAACTTCATTGAAAATTGCAACATTTTAAAAAATCGTGACTTTTTTGAAAATCTTGACTTTTTCAAAAAAAATTGAATTTTTGAAAATCCCAAAATTTTCAAAATACAGCCTTTTTACAAATCTAACTATTTTGAGGGTTTAGGGCTTAGGGGATTTAGTGTTTAGGGTTGAGGATTTTGTGCTCAGGATTCGGGGTTTAGGGATTAGGGATTATGGCTCAGGGTTCAAGGTTCATGGTTTAGGGACTAGGGTTGAGGTTAATGGTTTGAGGATTATGAATTAGGTTTTAGAGTTTTGGGGTTTAGGGTTTAGGGCTTAGAGTTAGGATTTAGGGCTTAGGTTTTAGGGTTTTGGGTTTGATATTTTTGAAACATGTGATTTCAAAAAATAAAAAAGACTCAAACAGACACTCGGATCTTTTGGAATTCCTACTAATTTTGGCACAACACTACATTTTTAAAATCTTGAGTCTTTTGATACTATAAATTTTTCAAAAATCCCAACTATTTCAAAAATCGTGACATTTTTGAAAATCAAAACTTTTTAGAAATGTTGACTTTTTTAAAAATCCTTACTTTTTAAAAACATTATATTTTTCAAAAATCGCAACTATTAAAAATCAGGACTTTTTTCAATAACTCCATCTTTTAAAAAAAATCTTGAGTTTTTCAAAAATAAAAACTCTTAAAAATCTTGACTCGTAAAAAATGTGAAAAGCGAACCTCTTTCGAAATCCTCAACTTTTCATAAATCTAGACATTTTCGAAAACCCGAACTTGTTTGAAAATAAAAACTTTGTTTAAATACTCGACTTTTTATTTTTGAAAATAAAAACTTTGTTTAAATACCAAACTTTTCCAAATCAAACTATTTTAAGGTTTCTAGGTTCAGAGTTTAGGTTAGGGCTCAAAGGATTTAGTGTTTAGGGTTTAGGGTTTATTGTTTATAGTTTAGCGATTAGGGCTTAGGGCTCAAGGTTAAGGGTTTAGGGTTCAGGGTTGTAGTTCAGGGTTCGGGGATCAAGGTTTAGTGTTTAAGAATTAGGTTTTAGGGTTTAGGGATTAGGGCTCAAGTTTTAGGGTTTGCGGTTCAAGGTTTATGGTTGAGGGTTTTACACTTAGGGTTTAAGGCTTATGGTTAACGATTGAGGGTTTAGTATTTATGGTTTTATGGTATAAGACTCAAAATTTAGTGTTTAGGAGAAATTAGAGCTTAAAGTTTAGGGTTTTTAGGGTACAGGTCTCAAAGTTTAAGGTTTAGGGTGTAGGGGTAAGGCTTAAGGATTTAGGTCTTAGTGTCATGGTTAAGGGTCAATGAATCAAGGTTCGAGGTTATGAATTTAGGGTATAGGGTTTAGGGTTTTTGCTTTGGGGTCATGGTTCCTGGTATAGTGTTAAGGGTTAGGCCTAAGGTTGTAGGGTTCACTATTTAGGGTTTAGGGTTTAAGGCTTTAGTGTTAGAGGTTTAGGGTTTAGGCTTCATGGCTAATGGATCAGGGTTTAGGGTTTATGGTTTAAGGTTTGGGGTTTAGAGTTTAGGTAAAATGATTTAGGGATTTGGGTTTATAGTTTATGGTTTAGGGTTTAGGATTCAAATTGTAAGGGTTTTGTGTTTATGGTTTAGGATTTAAAGTTTTGGGCTTAGTGTTTAGGATGTTGGGGTTTAGGGTTTAACATTTACGACTCGGGTTTCAATTTTTGGGCTTAGAAGTCGGGGTTGCGATCTTGAAAAGTCACGATTTCAAAAATATCCTGATTTTGAAACAGTTACGATTTTGAAAAAGTCTGTATTTTCAAAGATTTTGAAAGTGATAAAGTTATGATTTTAAAAAGTTCACAATTTTTAACTCATGATTTTTAAAATAAAATAATTTTCAAAAAAGTTCTGATTTTATAAAAAGTTGGAATTTTAAAAAAGTTAAGATTTTTAAAATGTTAGGATTTAAAAAAAAGGATATTCAAAACTATTGGGATTTAAAAATCTCTTTAGTTTTGTAATTGCAGACTTATTATAAAATTACACCTTTATTGAGAATATTGTCTTTTTTGAAAATCCCAACTTTCTCAAAATTCTTGGCTTTTTGGAAATCATGAGTTTTTTAAAATCCCAATTTTTGTTTGAAATCCCAACCTTTTTATAATCTTGACTTTTTTCAAAATCTCAACTTTTTAAAAAACCCTAAAAAAATTAAATTCAATTTTTTTGAGAATTATGAAATTCTATCTTTTTCTAAAATTGTAAATTCTTTAAAAATCCTAAAAAAATTTAATTCACAACTTTTTGGAAAATAAAGACTTTTTAAATCATGACATATTCAAAAATAAAGAATTTTTGGAAAATCTAAATTATTCAAACTCCTAACTTTTATTGAAAATCCTAATATTTTAAAAAAGTTGAGTTTTTGAAACATGTGGTTTAAAAAAATTGACTCAAATGGACACCCGGAGCACAAGTTATGACCTTTTCAATTTCTTGCTAATTTTGGCACATCACTACATTTTTGAAATCTTGAGTCTTTTGAGATTATAACTTTTTTGAAAATCCCAAATTTTTTAAAAATCAAAACTTTTCCAGAAATCCCAACTTTTAAAAAATTCCTTAATTTTCTAAATTATCATCTTTATCAAAAATGCCGAATTTTTTTAAAATTCTTACTTTTTTTTAAAATTATATTTTTTCAAAAATCACAAATATTAAAAAAATGACTTATTCAAATATCTTGACTTATTCTAAAATCCTGACTTTTCCAAAAAGCTTGACATTTTAAAAATTCCAACATTTTCCAATATCTTGACTTTTTTGAAAATCCCGATTTTAAAAAAATCTTGACTTTTCGAAAATCTTCACTTTTACAAAATCATGACTTTTTGGAAAATCTCAATATTTTTAAAATGTTGTCTTTTTAAAGATCTTAACATTTTTTAAAATGTCATGTTTTTTTTCAAAAACTCAGTCTCTAAAAAAATATTGACTTTTAAAAAATGTGAAAATCCCAACTCTTTTAAAAACCCCAACATTTCATAAATCCAAACTTTTTCTAAATAATTATTTTTCAAAAATCCAAACTTGTTTGAAAATCTAAACATTTTCAAAGTCTTAAGATTGTTTAACTCTTGATGTTTTCAAAAATAACAACTTTGTTTAAAATTGAAACTTTTTCAAAAGTCCTGACGTTTTTTTTAAATTTGATGTTTTTGAAAATCGTGACTTTTTCAAAAATCATGAATTTTTAAAAATCCCAAGTTTTTCAAAATACCTACTTTTTCAGAATCTAAACTATTTTAAGATTTCTAGGTTGAGGGTTTAGGGCTCAAGGGATTTAGTGTTTAGGTTTAGGTTTTTGGGCTTAGGGAATTTAGTGTTTAGGGTTTAGGTTTTTGGGCTAAGGATTCTTGGGTTTAGTGTTTAGGGTTTAAGGATTAGGGCTCAGGGCTTAGGGTTCATGGTTAGGGATTAGGGTTTAGGGTTGAGGTTCAAGGTTCGGGGATAAAGAATTAGGTTTTAGGGTTTGGATTTAGGGATAAGGTTTTAGGGTTTGGGTTTTGATATTATTGAAACATGTGGTTCCAAAAAAAATAGACTCAAATGGACACCTGAAGGACAAGTTATGACCTTTTAGAGTTCCTGATAATTTTGGAGCATCACTAAATTTTTGAAATCTTGACTTTTTTGAAATTATAAATTTTTTGAAGATCCTAATTTTTTTGAAAATGACAACTATTTAAAAAATTGTGAGGTTTTGAAAAATGAAAACTTTTTCAGAAATCCCAACTCTTTAAATTTATTTAAATTTTGTAAAATCTCAACTTTATAAAAATGTGGACCTTTTCTAAAATCCTTTTTGAAAATTGCAAATATTAAAAATTGGGATTTTTTTGAATATCCTAACTAATTCATAAATCTTGACTTTTCAAAATCGCTCACATTTTCAAAATCACGACTTTTTGGAAAATCACAAAAAATTTAAAATCTCGTCTTGTAAAAAATCCTAACATGTTTGAAAATGTCGAGTTTTTCAAAAATCTTGACTTTTAAAAAATTCTAGACTATTCAAAAATGTGAAAAGCCCAACTCTTTTGAAAATCCCAACTTTTGAAAAATCTTGACTTTTTCAAAATATTCAATTTTTGAAAACCCAAACTTGCTTGAAAATCTCAACATTTTCAAACTCCCGACATTTTTTAAATCTTGATATTTTCAAAAATAACAACTTTCTTCAAAATTGTAACTTTTTTGAAAATCTCAAGTTTTTTAAATTCTTGACTTTTTGAAAATCCCATGTTTTTGAAAATACCAAATTTTTCCAAATCTAACCATTTTAAGGTTTCTATGTTGAGGGTTTAAGGCTAAGGGGATTTAGTGTTTAGTGTTTAGGTTTTTGGGATCAGGGTTTGGGGTTTAGTGTTTAGGGTTTAGGGATTAGGGCTCAAGGCTAAGAGTTCAAGGTTGTGTGTTGAGGTTCAAGGTTTAGGGTTTATGAATTAGGTTTTAGGGGTTAGGATTTAGGGTTTTAGGGTTTAGTATTTAGTATTTAATATTTAGAGTTTTAGGGTTTAAGACTCATAATTTAGGGTTTAGAAGTAATTAGATCTTAAGGTTTAGGGTTTAGAGGGCTCAATGTTTAGCATTTAGAGCATATGGGTCAGGATTTAGGAATTTAGGTCTCAGTGTTCATGGTTGAGGTTCCATGGCTCAGGGTTTGAGGTTTTAGGTTATGAGTTTAGGGTTTTGGCTTAGGGCTCATGGTTCAAGGTATAGGGTTTATGGTTATGCATAAAGCTTTAGGGTTAACTATTTAGGGTTTAAGGTTTAAGGCTCACCGTAAGGGGTTTTTTTGGTTTAGGGTTTATGGTTTAAGGTTTTGGGTTTAGAGTTTAGGTTTTACTATTTAGGGATTGGGTTTATTGTTTATGGATGAGGGTTTACGGTTTAGGAATCAATATTAAAATTTTATGGTTTAGGATTTAATGTTTTGGGCTTAGTCTTTTTGATGTTGGGGTTCAAGGTTTTGTGTTTACGACTCAGGTTCTAGTTTTAAGGGTTTAGGGGTCGCAATTTTAAAAAAGTCACGATTTACAAAATATCTTTATTTTGAAATAGTTAGTATTTCAAAAAAGTTGTGATTTTTAAAAAGTCTATATTTTGAAAGATTTTGAAAGTCACGAGTTTAAAAGTTCACAATTTTTAAAAACTCATGATTTTTAATAAATTCATAACTTTCAAAAATGTCACAATTTTATAAAATTCGTAAGATTTTGAAAATGTTAGGATTTTCAAAAAATTAAGATATTCAAAAAATCTGGGATTTAAAAATCTCTTCAATTTTGTAATTCCTGAGTTATTTGCAAATCGCAACTTTTTTCAAAATCTTGTCTTTTTTGAAAATCCCAACTTTCTTAAAATTCTTGGTTTTTTGAAATCATGACTTTTTTGAAATCCCAATTTTTATTCGAAATCCAAACATTTTCATAATCATGACTTTTTAAAAATCTCAACTTTTTCAAAAACTCTAAATATTTTGAAACTTGAACTTTTCTAAAATTATGAAATTCTATCTTTTTCTAAAATTGCAAATTTTTTAAAATTCACAACTTTTTGAAAAATAATGATTTTTTCAAAAATCATGACATATTCAAAAATATAGAATTTCTAGAAAATCTTAATTATTCAAACTCCCAACTTTTTTGTTGAAAATTTTGATATTTTTTAAAAGTTGAGATTTTTGAAACATGTTGTTTCAAAAAATAAAACAGACTCAAAGGACACCGAGCACAAGTTATGACCTTTTGGACTTTCTACTAATTTGGCGCATTAATACATTTTTGAAATCTCGAGTCTTTTGAGATTATAAAGTTTTTGAAAATCCTAACTATTTCAAAAATCCCAACTTTTTAAAAATTTCTAAATTTTCTAAAATCTTAACTTTATCAAAAATGCTAACTTTTTTGAAATCGTTACTTTTTAAAAATAACTTTTGAAAATCGTAAAAACTAAATATCGAGACTTTTCGAATATCCCGACTTTCTCAAAAATCATGACGTTTTAAAAATGCCAACATTTTTCCAAAATCTTGACTTTGAAAATCAAGACTTTTCAAAAATCTTGACTTTTTCTAAAATCTTCACTTTTACAAAATCATGATTTTTCAAAAACTCTCAATTTTTTTCAAATCCTTTCTTTTCAAAAATCAAGACTCTTTAGAAATCTTGATTCTTCAACAATATGAAAGGCCCAAATTCTTTGAAAAATCCCAACTTTTCAAAAACCTTGACGTTTTTGAAATATTTATTTATTGAAAACCACAACTTGTTTGAAAATTTGAACATTTTCAAATTACAAACATTCTTTAAATCTTAATGTTTTCAAAAATAACAACTTTGTTTAAAATTGGGACTTTTTCAAAAGTCTAGACTTTTTTTAAAATCTCAAGTTTTCTAAAATCACGACTTTTTTAAAATCCCAAGTTTTTCAAAATACAAACTTTTTCCAAATTTAACTATTTTAAGGTTTATAGGTTTAGGGTTTAAGGCTCATAGAATTTATTGTTTAGGGTTTAGGTTTTTGGTCTCGGGATTCGTAGTTTAGTGTTTAGTGTCGAAGTTCAAGGTTTAGGGTTTAAGAATTAGGTTTTAGGGTTTGTGATATGAGTTTTACAGTTGAGGGTTTTTAATTTATGGTTGAGGATTTGAAATTTTAGAAAAACTCTTGATTTTATAAAAGTTGAAATTTTAAAAAGTAAAGATTTTTAAAATGTAAGGATTTTTTTAAAAATTAGGATATTCCAAATAGTTGGGATTTGAAAATATCTTCAGTTTTGTAGTTCCCGACTTATTTGAAAATTGCAAATTTTTTCAAAATTTTTGTTTTTTAAAATCCCAACTTTCTCAAATTTCTTGGCTTTTTCGAAATCATGACTTTTTGAAATCCCAACCTTTTAATAATCCTGACTTTTTTGAAAATCTAAACTTTTTCAAAAACCCTAAAATTTTTGAATTTGAACATTTTTAGAATCATGAAATTCAATCCTTTTCTAAAATTACATATTCTTTACAATGCTATTTTTTTATAAATTAACAAATTTTTGGAAAATAATGACTTTTTAAAAAATATTCAAAAAATCCATAAATTCTACAAAATCTTAATTATTCAAACTCCCGACTTTCTTCAAAAAAATTGATATTTTGAAAATCACAAATACTAACTTATTCAAAATCCATAAATTGGGACTTTTCGAATATCCCGACTTTTTAAAAAATCTTGATGTTTTAAAAATCCCAACAATTTAAAAATGTTGACTTTTTTAAAATCCCGACATTTTAAAAAATATTCACTTTTATAATATGACGACTTTTTTGGAAAATCTCAAATTTTATAATTTCCCGTGTTTTTAAAAATCCTAACTTTTCTTAAAATGTTAGTTTTTCAAAAATATACCTTTTAAAATATCCCGACTCTTCAAAAATGTGAAAAGTCCAACTCTTTTGAAAATCCCAACTTTTCAAAATACTAACTTTTTTTGAAATATTCATTTTTTGAAAACCCCAACTTGTTTGAAAATCTAAATATTTTCAAAAATAACAAATTTTTTTAAAATTACAAATTTTTCAAAAGTCGTAACTTTTTAAAAAATCTCAAATTTTGAAAATCCTGAACTTTTCAAAGGTCTTGATTTTTCGAAATACTAAATTTTTCGAAATCTTATTATTTTAAGGTTTCTAGGTTGAGGATTTAGGGATCAAGAGATTTATTGTTTAGGGTTTAAGTTTTTCGGCTCATGATTCGGGGTTTAGGGCTAAGGTTTTAGGATTCAAGGTTTAGGGTTTGATGTTCAATGTTTACGTTTGCATGTTTTGGATTTAGGGTTTAGGGCATATAGCTTATGAATGAGGGTTTAGTATTTAGGATTTATCATTTAGGGTTTTAGAGTTTAAGACTCAGAATTTAGGGTTTATGAGCAATTAAAGCTTAAGGTCTGGAGTTTATAACTTTTTTGAGATTATAACTTTTTAAAAATTCCTAAATTTTCTAAAATCTCAACTTTATCAATTTTTTTCGAAAATCACAAATATTAAAAATTGGGAATTTTTAGAATATCCCGACTTACTCAAAATCCTAAATTTTTAAAAATCCTAAAGTTTTAAAAATCTTGAACATTTTACAAAATCTTAAGTTTTTTCAAAATGTTAAGTTTTTTTGAAAATGTTAAGTTTTTAAAATATCCAAACTCTTTCGAAAATCTTGGCTTTTTTGAAATATTCATTTTCCAAAAACACCAACTTGTTTGAAAATTTGATCATTTTAGAAGTCCCAACAATTTTTAAATCTTGATATTTTCAAAAATAATAACTTTGTTTAAAGTCCCAACATTTTTTAAATCTTGACATTTTTTAAATCTTGACTTTTTGAAATTCCCAAGTTTTTTAAAATACCATCATTTTTGAAATCTAAATATTTTAAGGTTTTGGGTTGAGGGTTTAGGGCTCAAAGGAGTTATTTTTTAGGGTTTAGGTTTTTGGGCTCAAGATTCATGGTTTAGTGATTAGGGCTTAGGGTTCATGGTTCGGGGTTCGGGGATTAAGGTTTAGAGTTTAAGTATTAGGTTTTAGTGTTTAGGGTTAGGATTTAGGGATTAGGTTTTAGGGTTTGGGGTTCGAGCTTTATGGTTGAGGGTTTTACACTAAGGGTTTAGGGCTCATGGTTTACGATTGAGAGTTTAATATTTAAAATTTAGGGTTTTCGGGTTTAGGAGCAATTAGAGCTTAAGGTATGTGGTTTCAAAAGAAAAATGGACTCAAACAAAATCTTGAAACATTTTTGAAAAATCCAACTTTATCGAAAATTGCAACTATTTAAAAAATAGCGATGTTTTCAAAAATCCAAACTTTTAAAAAATTACTGAATTTTCTAAATCTTAACTTTATTAAAAATGCCAATTTTTTTGAAAATCCTTACTTTACAAAGAATTTTTTTTTTTTGAAAATCACAAATATTAAAAATCGGGACTTTTTCAAATATCTTGACTTATTAAAAAATCCTAAGTTTTTTTAAAATCCTTACTTTTTAAATATCCCGACTTTTTCAAAAATCTTCACTTTTACAAAATTATTACTATTGGGAAAATCTGAAATTTTTAAAATCCCATCTTTTCATACATCCTAACATTTTTGAAAATGTTGAGTTTTTAAACAATCTTGACTTTTTCAAAAATCCAGACTTTTAAATAATCTCGACTCTTCAAAAATGTGAAAATCCAAACTCTTTCGAAAATCTCAACTTTTCATAATTCCTATCTTTTCAAAATATTTATTTTTCGAAAACCCAAACTTTGTTTTAAAATCTGAACATCATCAAAGTCCCAACATTTGTTTAAAATTGCAACTTTTAAAAAATTCGTGACTTTTTTGAAAATCATAATTTATTTATAATCCTGATTTTTTCAAAAATCTTGAGTTTTTCCAAATCTAACTATTTTAACATTTATAGGTTTAGGGCTCAAGTGATTTAGTTTGTATGGTTTAGGTTTTAGGGCTCATGATTCAGGTTTAGGGTTTAAGAATTAGATTTTGGTGTTTTGGGTTTTATTAAGGTTTAGGACTCAGTTTTTATGATTTAGGGGTTCGAGATTTTTATGGTTTGGGGTTTTTCATTTATGGTTTAGGGCTTTTTATTTGAGGGTTTAGTATTTAGGATTTAGGCTCATGATTTATGATTGACGGTTTAGTATTTAGGATTTAACAATTAGTGTTTTAGGGTTTAGAAGCAATTACAACTTAAGGTTTAGGGTTTATAGGTTATAGGGATCTATGTTTAGTGTTTAGGGCTTAGGGGTTACGATTTAAGGTGTAGGTCTCATTGTTAATGGTTGAGGGTCCATGGCTCGGGGTTCGAGGTCTAGGGTTATGAATTTAGGGTTTAGGATTCAATGTTAAGGATTTAAGGATTATGGTTTTGGCTTATTGTTTAGGATGGTAGGGTTTTAGTGTTTAGTGTTTACGACTCAAGTTTCAAATTTTAGAGGTCACAATTTTTAAAAAGTCACGATTTTAAAAATATCCCAAATTTAAAATTTCTAGGATTTCATGATTTTCAAAAGCTTGTATTTTCAAAAAAATTTAAAGTGATAATAAAGTCATGAATTTAAAAAGTTCACAATTTTTAAAAAACTTGTGATTTTTTTAAAATTCGTAATTCGTGACTTATTTGAAAGAATTGCACCTTTTTTTTAAAAAAAATCTTATATAAAAACACCAACTTTCTCAAAATTCTTGGCTTTTTCAAAATCACAACTTTTTGAAATCCCAATTTTTGTTATAAATCCTATCCTTTTCATAATCCTGACTTTTTTGAAAATCTTAACATTATCAAAACCCTAAAAAATTTAAATTCAAACTTTTTTAGGATTATGAAATTCAATCTTTTTCTAAAATTACAAATTCTTTAAAATCCTAAATTTTTCTAAATTCCTGATTTTTTAGAAAATAATGACTTTTTCTAAAATCTTGATATGTTCAAAAATCTAGAATTTTTGGAAAATCTAAATTATTCAAACAGCCGACTTTTTTAAAAAAATTGATATTTAAAAAAAACAGAGATTTTAGAAACATGTGGTTTAAAAAAATTACTCAAACACAAACCTAGAACACAAGTTGACATTTTCAAGTTCCGTCTAATTTTGGTGCATTACTACATTTTTGAAATCTTGACTCTTTTGAGATTGTAAATTTTAAAAAATCGCGACGTTTTTGAAAATCAAAACTTTTTCAGAAATCCAACTTTAAAAAATTCCTGAATTTTCTAAAATCTCAACTTCATAAAAAATGTTGACTTTTTCAAAATCTTGATTTTTTTAAAAAATTTTTTTATATATCACAAATAAAAAATTCCTTTTTCAAGATCTCTTGAAAATTTGAAAAAAATTGATTTTTTAAAAATCCATTATACAAAATCTTTAAAAAATCCTTTTTCAACTTTTAAAAAATCTAAACTTTTTTGAAATATAATTTTTAAAATCCCATTTTCAAAATTCATCTTTTATTTCAAAAAATTTGAACATTTTAAAAATTTTAAAATTTTCAAAAATAAAAGCTTTGTTTTTAAAATCTGAACCTTTTTAAAAAGTTCATTTTTGAAAACTTTTTAAAATTTTGAAAAATCTTGAATTTTTTCAATTGACTTTTTCAAAAATCTTGAATTTTTGTCCCAAGTCTACAAAATACCAACTCTTCACTAGTACAAAATCACAACTTTTCGGAAAATCTCAAAAAATTTAAAATCTCATCTTTTCAAAATCTTATTTGTTTAAAATGTCAAGTTTTTCAAAATCTTGAGTTTTTCAAAAATCTTGAGTTTTTCAAAATTCTAGACTCTTAAAATCCTAACACTTCAAAAATGCAAAATACGCAACTCTTTCGAAATTTCCAACTTTTCAAAAATCTAGACTTTTTTGAAATAATGATTTTTTGAAAACCCCATCTTGTTTGAAAATCTAAAATTTTTGAAGTCCCAAAATTTTCAAATCCTGATGTTTATTAAAATAACAACTTTTTTCAAAATTGCAACATTTTAAAAAATTGTGAATTTTTTTAAAATCTTGACTTTTTTTAAAAAAACTTGAATTTTTGAAAATCCCAAGTTTTTCAAAATATCAAATTTTTCCAAATCTAACTAATTTAAGGTTTCTAGGTTGAGGGTTTAGGGCTCAGGGGATTTTAGTGTTTAGGGTTTACCTTATTTGGGGTTTAGGGTTTACCATTTAGGGTTCGGGACTCAGGGTTCAAGGATCAAGGTTAGGGTTTAAGAATTAGGTTTTAGAGTTTGGGGTTTGAGGTTTATGGTTGAGGTTTTAGGGCTTATGATTTATGGTTAAGAGTTTAGTATTTAGGGTTGCAGGTTTAGGAGTAATTAGAGCTTAAGGTTTAGGGTTTATAGTGTATAACGCTCAAAGTTTAAGGTTTAGGGTTTGGGTCTTAGTGTTCATGGTTGACGGTCCATGGCTAAAGGTTTGAGGTTCATGGTTATGAGTTTAGGGTTTAAGGGTTTAAGGTTTAGGTTTTTTCCTTAGGGCTCACGGTTGCCTGCAAGGTATAGGGCTTAGGGTTTAGGGTTCGAGTTTAGGTTTTACGATTTAGGGATTTGGGTTTACGGTAAATGGTGAGGGTTTAGGGTTTAGGATTTAGTTTTAAGGGTTTTGTGTTTATGGTTCAGGATTTAGGGATTTGGGCTTATTTTTTAGGATGTTGGTGTTTAGGGTTTAGCATTTATGACTTAGGTTTTAGGTTTTAGGGTTTAGGGTTTAGGGGTCATGATTTCAAAAATATACCAATTTTGAAACAATTTAGATTTCAAAAAGTCATGATTTTTTAAAAGTATGTATTTTCAAAGATTTTAAAAGTGATAAAGTCATCATGAATTTAAAAAGTTCACAATATTTTAAAAACTCGTGATTTTGAAAATTTTCGTAATTTTTAAAAACTCGTTTTTGATAAAAAGCTAAAATTTTAAAAATAAAGATTTTTAAAATGTTTGGATTTTTCAAAAATTAGTTGGGGATTTTAAAATTAATTTTTCTTAAATTTAATTTTTTGTTCAAAATTCCAACATTTTCATAATCCCGACTTTTTGAAAATATCAACTTTTGCAAAAACCCCAAAAAAAATTTAAATTCAATTTTTTTGAATTATGAAATTCTATCATTTTCAAAAATTGTAAATCCTTTAAAATACTTATTTTTTTAAATTCACAATTTTTTGAAAAATAATGACTTTTTCAAAATTAAAAAATGGATCCAAACGGACACTCGGAGCACAAGTTATGACATTTTAAAGTACCTACTAATTTTGGCGCATCAACTACTTATAAAATTGTGATGTTTTTAAAAATTAATTTTTTTCAAAAATGCCAAATTTTTAAAAATTCCTTAATCTTTTGAATTCACAACTTTTTCAAAATGTCGATTTTTTTCAAATCCTTACAATTTAAAAATATTATTATTTTTCAAAAATCACAAATATTAAAAATCAGGTCTTTTCAAATATCAACACTTATTCAAAAATTCGACTTTTTCAAAAAATTAACGTTTTAAAAATCCCAACATTTTCTAAAATCTTGACTTTTTTGAAAATCCTCGACTTTTCAAAATTCCCGACTTTTTCAAAAATATTCACTTTTACAAAATCACGACTTTTTGAAAATCTTTTTCAAAAATATTCACTTTTACAAAATCACGACTTTTTGGAAAATCTAAAAATATTTAAAATCCCATGTTTTCAAAAATCGTAAGATTTTTTCAAATGTCGAGTTTTTCAAAAATCTAGACTCTTAAAAGTGCAACTTTTTCAAAATATTCATTTTCAAAAACCCCAACTTGTTTTAAAATCTAAACATTTTCAAAGTCCCAAAAAAATTTAATTCCTTATATTTTTGAAAATAACAACTTTGTTGAAAATTACAACATTTTCAAAAGTCACAGTTTTTTTTAAAAAATCTCAAGTTTTTGAAAATCCCAAGTTTTTCAAAATAATAACTTTTTACAAATCTAACGATTTTGAGGGTTTAGGGCTCATGATTCAGGATTTAAGGTTTAGTGTTTAGTGTTTAGGGATTAGGGATTATGGCTCAGGATTTAGGGTTGAGGTTCTGTGATTGAGGATCTAGAATTAAGTTTTAGCATTTAGGGTTTTGAGGTTCAGGGTTTAGGGTTTAGTGTTAGGATTTAGGGTTCACATTTTAGGGTTTGGGCTTCGAGATTTTTGAAACATGTGGTTTCAAAAAAATAACACTCAAACGGATATGCGAGAAACAAGTTATGACCTTTTGGAGTTCCTACTAATTTTTTTGCATCACTACATTTTTGAAATCTCGTCTTTTGAGATTATAACATTTTCAAATCACTATTACAAAATCACGACTATTGTGAAATCTCAAATTTTTTAAAATCCCATCTTTTCAAAAATCTCATGTTTTTAAAAAATCCAGACTCTTAAAAAATGTTGACTCATCAAAAATGTGAAAATCTCAACTTTTCCGAAATCCCCAACTTTTCATAAATCCAAACTTTTCCAAAATTTTAATTTTTTAAAAACCCCAACTTGTTTGAAAATATGATCATTTGCAAAGTCCAACATTTTGTAAATCTTGATGTTTTTTAAAATAACAACTTTGTTTAAAATTACAAATTTTTCAAAAGTCGTGACTTTTTGAAAATCTCATGTTTAGGAATATCTTCAATTTTTCAAAAATCTTGAATTTTTGAAAATCCCAAAATTTTCAAAATACCAACTTTTTCCAAACTATTTTAAGGATTCCAGTTGAGGGTTTAGGGCTCGGGGTGTTTATTTAGGTTTTGGTCTCAAGAATCGGGGCTCGGGGTTAAGGCTTTACGGTTTAGGGTTGTAGTTCGGGTTTAGGGATCAAGGTTTAGGGTTTAAAATTACGTTTTAGGGTTTAGGGTTTTGGGGTTTAGGGTTAGCATTTAGGGCTCAAGCTTTAGGGTTTGGGGTTCGAGGTTTACTACAGTGAGGGTTTTGAAATTAGGGTTTAAAGGCTTTTATGGTTTACAATTGAGGTTTAGTATTTATGGTTTAGGATAAATTAGAGCTTAAGGTTTAGTGTTTATATGGTATAGGGCTCAAATTTTAAGGTTTCGGGAAAAGGGGTAAGGGTTTCGGGTTTAGGTCTTTGTGTTCATGATTGAGGGTCCATGGCTCAGTGTTATGAGTTTAGGGTTTAGGGTTTAGGTGTCTAGCTAAAGTTTTAGGGGTTAGGGTTTTGGATTTGGGGCCACGATTCGGGGTATAGGGTTTAGGTTTAGGCCTAAGACTTTAGGGTTCACTGTTTTGGGTTTTAGGTTTAAGGCTTTAGGGGTAGGGGTTTAGTGCTTAGGGTTTAAGGTTTAGGCTTCATGGCTTAGGGATCAGGGTTTATGGTTAAAGGTTTGGCATTTAGAGTTTAGGTATAATGATTTAGGGATTTGGGTTTATGGTTTATGGTTTATGGTTTAGGGCTTAGTTTTTAGTATGTTAGGATTTAGGGTTTAGCATTTATGACTCAGGTTTTAGGTTTTTGGGTTTAGGATTTAGGCATCACGATTTTGAAAACATCACGATTTCAAAAATATCTAGATTTTAAAACAATTAGGATTTCATAAAAGTCATGATTTTTAAAAAGTCTGTATTTTCAAAGATTTTGAATGTAATAAATTTATGAATTCAAAAAGTTAACAATTTTTAAATAACTCATGATTTTTTAAATTTTAGTTATTTTCAAAAAGTCACAATTTTATAAAAAGTTGGAATTTTGAAAAAGTAAAGCTTTTTAAAATGTTATGATTTGAAAAAATAGGATTTTCAAAACTTTTGGAAAATTAAAAATCTCTTCAGATTTTGTAATTCTCTAAAATTGCTCATTTTTTCCAAATATTGTCTTTTTCTAAAATCCCAACTTTCTTAAAATTCTTGGCTTTTTGAAATCATGTCTTTTTTAAATCCAATTTTTTGTTCAAAATCCCAACCTTTTCATAATCCCAACTTTTTTGAAAATCTCAACGTTTTTAAAAACCCTAAAAAAAATTAAATTCGAATATTTTTAGAATTATGAAATTCCATCTTTTTCTAAAATAACAAATTCTTTAAAATCCTAATATTTTGAAATTCACAACTTTTTGTAAAATAAAGAATTTTTAAAAAATCATGACATATTCAAAAATCAAGAATTTGTGGAAAATAAAAATTATTCAAAGTCCCGACTTTTTTTGAAAATCCTGAAATTTTAAAAAAGTTGAGTTTTTGAAACATGTGTTTTAAAAAAAACAGACTCAAAAGGACACCTAGAGCACAAGTTATGACCTTTTCAAGTACCTACTAATTTTAGCGCATCACTACATTTTTGAAATCTCGAGTCTTTTGAGATTGTATCTTTTTCTAAAATCACAACTATTTAAAAAATTGTGACATTTTCAAAAATCAAAACCTTTTAAAAAATCCCAACTTTTTAAAAATTCCTTAATTTTCTAAATTCTCATCTTTATCAAAAATGCCGACCTTTTTTGAAATCCTTACTTGTTAAAAAAATATTTTTTTTTCTCAAAAATCTCATATAGATATTTTAAATTACAACTTTTTCAAAAGTTGTGACATTTTTGTAAATCTCAAGTCTTTTAAAATCCAAACTTTTTTAAATCACATGATGATACGGTTCATCTCTTTGGAAGGAAGGTTTGTCAACTGTTTCTTGCTTAAGCATCTTATATTTCTTAACCACTTCCGTAGGAATCACTTGGTTTGTTTTCCCCATTACTTGTTAAACTCTCTTGAGCGCTCCATTTTGGAGTTTCAGAAGCATACACGGGCGGTTCCTTTACACCAAGGGCTTATTTTGTGCTTCATAAATGTTGTCTTCTTAAGTATCTTGGTCTCCCATCCTCTCCTAGCTTGGTTCCCCCTCTGCCGAGTTCTGCTGTGCAATCCCTGTTTCTCCATCTGCCCCCGCCACTACTGCTGTCACCCCCTGCCGGCCGTCCAAGCTTCTTCTTCCATTCTCCCCACTATTGCTTCCCCCACTTCGCCTCCACCTCAAACAGATCCAATGCTACTGGGGCTTCTAGAAAGCTCAACCTTGAGACTCTTGCTGTGGAGAAGGGGCCTCATGAAATTGAAATTGCACATGACCTTCTGAATATTAGCAGTGCCAGTCCCAGGATGTGCATATGGAAAGCTCTTCAAAAGGTTGGATGCCTTTAAGGCTGATATGAAACTCTGCTGAAGGACGAGGTTACGAACTTGACTAAACAGAAAGGTAAGAAGAAAAAGGAGGAGGAGAGATATTGATAGCAGCCAGATTGATGATATCTATAAGAAAATGAACTCCTTAGACTCTTGTTTAGGGAAGGCCAAAACTCGACATGATTACAACATGGCCATCTTTAGGGCGATTGAGGAGTTCATTGAGCAACATGTCAAAAGTGTCTCCAACCTCAGCGGTGTTCCGGCAACACTTTGGGGTAATGAAAAGGAAAGCAAAAGGACCATTGAGCAGCTGGATAATACTGACGTTGCCCACATGACAACTTTGGGTATGTTCCACTCCTGGAAGAATATCAAGACCAACATTGACAAAGCTGCCAAAAAGTAGTTGTAGATGCTTTAGTTGTTCTTGTATGTTTTTATGTTATTTTTTTGCGGTCTCTCTACTACTTTTTTGCAGTATTTTTGTTGTTTTGTCTCGTTTGGGTAGCTGTTTTGGGCTACTTTGAGCTTCATTGTCACATTTGGATTCTGATCCTTTTCTCTCTAGTTCTCATTCCTATTCTAGCTCCTAGGCCATCTTTTGTACTCAAGGGTATAGTCCCTTTCAAAAAACTATTTGCCAATAATAAAAAAAAACTTTTTCAAAATTCTTGAGTTTTTGATAATCCCAAGTTTTTCAAAAAACCAAACTCTTGAAAATTTCAAGTTTTTGAAAATCCCAAGTTTTGAAAATTCTTGAGGGTTTCGGGCTCAGTGGAGTTAGTGTTAGTGTTTGGGGTTTAGGTTTTTGGACTCAGGATTATGGATTTAGGTTTTAGGGATTAGGGTTCAGAGTTTTAGGTTCAGGGTTCGGGGAACAAGGTTTATTTTTTAAGAATTAGGTTTTAGGGTTTAAAATTTAGGGTTAGGCTTTAGGGATTAGGTTATAGGGTTTGGGGTTCAAGGTTTGCAGTTGAGGGTTTCACATTTAGGGTTTAGGGCTCATGGTTTACGATTGAGGGTTTACTATTTGGGATTTAGCATTTAGGGTTTTATGGTTTAGGAGTAATTAGAGCTAAGGTTTAAGGTTTATAGGGTATAGGGCTAAGAGTTTAGGGTTTACGGCATAGGGGTTAGTGTTTAGGTCTCGGTGTTCATGGTTGAGGGTCCATGGATCAGAGATCGAGGTTTAGGGTTATGAGTTTAGTGTTTAGGTCACTAGTTAAAGGTTGAGGGTTTAGGGTTTTGGGTTAGGGCTCACAGTTCAAGGTATAGGTTAGGGTTACGCTAAGGATTTAGAGATCACTATTTAGGGTTTAGGGCTAAGGGATTAGGGTTTAGGGTTTAGTGTTTAGGTTTTATGATTTAGGGATTTGGGTTTATGGTTTATAGCTGAGGGTTTAAGATTTAGGATTCAATGTTAAGGGTTTATGGTTTATGGTTTAGGATTTAGGGTTTTGGCCTTAGTGTTTAGGATGTTGTGGTTTAGGATTTAGCATTTACGAATCGGGTTTCATATTTTAGGGTTTAGGGTTTGCAATATTGATAAAGTCAAGAATTTAAAAAGTTCAAAGATTATAATAGTGATAAAGTCAAGAATTTAAAAAGTTTGCAATTTTTAAAATCTCCTAATTTTTTGAAAATTTGTAATTTTCAAAAAAGTAATGATTTAATAAAATGTTGGAATTTTGAAAAAGTAAAGATTTTGAAAATTTTAGGATTTTCAAATAAATTAGGATATACAAACAGTTGGGATTTAAAAATCTCTTCAGTTTTGTTATTCCCGACTTATTTGAAAATTGCACATTTTTTCAAAATTTTGTCTTTTTGAAAATCCCAATTTTCTAAAATCCTTGGCTTTTTCAAATCAAGCCATTTTTGGAATCTCAATTTTTGTTCAAAATCCCAACCTTTTCATGATCCAGCTTTTTTGAAAATCTCTATTTTTGAAAAATTCTAAAATTTTTGTTAGAATTATGAAATTCTATTTATTTCTAAAATTGCAAGTTCTTTAACTTACTAATTTTTTTGAAATACATTGATTTTTGGAAAATAATGAATTTTTCAAAAAACATGACATACTCAAAAATCTAAATTTTTGGGAAATCTAAATTATTCAAACTAACGACTTTTTTTTTAATTTAAGATTTGGGGTTTGAGGTTTACTATATGAGGGTTTTACACTTAGGGTTTAGGGCTCATGGTTTACAATTGAGGTTTTAGTATTTAGGATTTAGCATTAAGGGTTATAGGGTTTAAGACTCAAAATTTTCAGTTTAGGAGAATTAGAGTTTAATGTTTAGTGTTTATAGGGTATAGGGCTAAGAGTTTAGGGTTTACGTCTTAGTGTTCATGGTTGAGAGTTTATGGCTCGGGTTTAAGATTTGGGGTTGTAATTTTAGGGTTTAGGGTTTAGGTCTCTAGCTAAGGTTTGGGTTCTTATCCTGCATTCCCAAATCACGACTTTTTCTAATCCCTATTTTTGTTTGAAATCCCAACCTTTTTAAAATTATGAAATTCTTTTAAATCCTTTTTTTTTAAATTCAATATTTTTTGGAAAATAATAACTTTTTCAAAAATCGTCACATATTGAAAAATCAAGAATTTCTTGAAAATCTAAATTATTCAAAATCATGATATTTTAAAAAAAGTTGAGATTTTTAAAACAAGTAGTTTAAAAAAATTAAAGTCAAATGGACACTGGAGCACAAGTTATGACCTTTTCAAGTTCCTAGTAATTTTGGCGTATCACTACATTTTTGAAATCTTGACTCTTTTAATATGATAAATTTTTTAAAAATCCATTTTAAAAAAATCCCTAATGTTTCAAAAATCGTGATGTTTAGAAAATCAAAACTTTTTTAGAAATCCCAACTTTTTAAAAATTCTGAATTTTCTAAAATATCAACATTATAAAAAATGCCGTCTTTTTTGAAAATCAGTACTTTTTTAAAAAATTAATATTTTTTCAAAAATCGTAAATATTAAAAATTAGGGCTTTTTCAAAAATCTTTACATTTTAAAATCCCAACATTTTCCAAAATCTTAACAATTCAAAAATCCTAACTTTTTCAAAAATATTCACTTTCACAAAATCATGACTTTTTTGAAAATCTCAAAATTTCAACATCCCTGTTTTTTAAAAATCCTAACTTTTTTGAAAATGTTGAGATTTTAAAAAATCCTAGACTCTTCAAAAATGTGAAAACCCAACTCTTTCAAAATTACCAACTTTTCAAAAATCCTGACTTTTTCGAAATATTCATTTTTTGATAACTCCAACTTGTTTGAAAATATTAACATTTTCAAAGTCCCAACATTTTTTAAATCTAGATATTTTCAAAAATAACAACTTTGTTTAAAATTGCAGCTTTTTTAAAATTTGTGACTTTTTTGTAAATCTCAAGTTTTTAAAACCCCACTTTTGGAAAATCCCAACTTTTTCAAAATACCAACAGTTTTGAAATCTAACTATTTTAAGGTTTCTAGGTTGAGGGATTAGGTTTCAGGGATTTGGTGTTTGAGGTTTAGATTTTTGGGCTCGGGATTTGAGATTTAGGGTTTAGTGTTTAGGAACTAGTGATTATGGGTTAGGGCTCGGGATTAGGTTCGGGATCAATGTTTATGGTTTAAGAATTAGGTTTTAGGGTTTAGGGTTTATGGTTTACGATTGAGGGTTTAGTATATAAGATTTAGCAATTAGGGTTTTATTGTTTAAGACTCGTAGAAATTAGGGCTATTAGGAGTAACTAGAGTTTAAGGTTTAGGGTTTAGGTCTCAATGTTCATGGTTGAGGGTCCATGGGTAAGGGTTTGAGGTTATAAGTTTAGGGTTTAGAGCTCTAGGTAAAGGTTTAGGGTTTAGGGTTAGGCCAAAGGATTTAGTGTTCACTTCTTAGGGTTTGGATTTTTAGGGTTAGCGTTAGGGGTTTAGGGTTTATTGTTTATGCTTCATGGCTAAGGGATCGGGTATAGGGTTTATGGTCTAAGGTTTGGGGTTTAGAGTTTACATTTTATGATTTAGGGATTTGGGTTTATGGCTTATGGCCTAGGGTTTATGAGTTAGGATTCGGTGTTAAGGGGTTTATGGTTTATGGTTTAGGAGTTAGCATTTTGGCCTTAGTATTTAGGATGTCGGGGTTTAGGATTTATTGTTAAGGAATCAGGTTTCATATTTTAGGGTTTAGGGTTCATGATTTTGAAAAAGCCACGATTTCAAAAATATCCCGATTTTGAAACAAGATTAGGATTTTGATCAAGGTTCAGGGGTTGAAGAATTAGGTTTTAGGGTTAAGGATTTTTTCGTTTAGGGTTTAGGGTTAGGATTTAGGGCTCAAGTTTTACGGTTTAGGGTTTAAGGTTTAGAGTTGAGGTTTTTGCACTTAAAGTTTAGGGCTCTTGGTCTACGATTGTGGGTTTAATATTAAGGATTTAACATTTAGGGTTTTAGGATTTTAGTCTCATAACTTAGGGTTAAGGAGTAATTAGAGCTTAAAGTCTAGGGTTTATATTGTATAGGGCTCAGAATTTATTGTTTAGGGTATATGGGTCAAGGTTTAGAGTTTAGGTCTTAGTGTTCATGGTTTGTCCATGGCTAAGGGGTTTGAGGTTCGTGATTATGAGTTTAGGGTTTAGGGTTTAGGGTTATGCCTAAAGCTTTAGGGTTCACTTTTTATGGTTTATGGTTTATTATTTACTGTTTAGGGCTCAAGTTTTAGGGTTTAGGGTTTATGGTTTAAAGTTTAGGTCTTATAATTTAAGGATTTGATTTTATGGTTTATGGCTAAGTATTTATGGTTTAGGATTCAAGTTAACGGTTTTGTGTTTATGGTTTTGGATTTAGGTTTTTGGCTTAGTGTTTAGGATGTTGGGTTTAGGGTTTAGCATTTACGACTCAAGTTTTAGGTTTTAGGTTGTAGGGTTCGCAATTTCAAAAAAGTCATGATTTTCAAAAAGTTTGTATTTTAAAAGCTTTTGAAAGTGATAAAGTCATGAATTTAAAAATTTCACAATTTAAAAAAAAACTCATGATTTTTAAAAATTTGTAATTTTTGAAAAAGTAAATATTTTTAAAATGTTAGGATTTTCTAAAAAATAGGATATTCAAAACAATTGGGATTTAAAAATCTCTTCAATATTGTAATTCCTGACTTATTTGAAAATTGCACCTTTTTTAGAATTTTTTTTTAAATCCCAAATTTCTTAAAATTCTTGGCTTTTTTTGAAATCTCAATTTTTGTTTTAAATCCCAAACTTTTCATAATCATGACTTTTTTGAAGATCTCAAATTTTTGAAAAACCCTATTTTTAAAAAAATTGAACTTCTTAAGTATTCTACAACTCTATCTTTATCTAAAATTACATTTTCTTCAAAATCCTAAATTTATTTAAATTCACAACTTTTTGGAAAATAATGATTTTTTCAAAAACAATGACATATTCAAAAATCCAAAAATTCTAGAAAATCTAAATTATTCAAAATCCAAACTATTTTTTTGAAAATCCTTATATTTCAAAAAAGATGATATATTTTAAACATGTGGTTTAAAAAAAAGGACTCAAACGGACACCCATAGCACAAGTTATGATCTTTTCAAGTTCCTGCTAATTTTGGCAGATCATTACATTTTTGAAATCTTGTCTCTTTTGAGATTATAACTTTTTAAAAATCAAAACATTTTCCAAAATCTTGACTTTTTAAAAAACCCAACTTTTCAAAAGTCTTGACTTTTTCAAAAATCTTCACTTTTACAAAATCACAACTTTTTAGAAAATCTAGAATTTTTAAATTCCCATCATTTCAAAAATCCTTACATTTTTGAAAATGTCAAGTTTTTAAAATATTTAACTTTTTCAAAATTCCAGACTCTTGAAAAATGTGAAAAGCCCAACTATTTTGAAAATCCCAACTTTTCAAAAATCTTGAATTTTTTGAAAATTCATTTTTCAAAAATGCCAAGTTGTATGAAAATCCTCAACATAGTCAAATTCCCCACATATTTCAAATCTTGATCATTTCAAAAATAACAATTTCATTTAAAATTGTAACTTTCTCAAAAGTAGTGAATTTTTTGAAAATCTCAAGTTTTTGAAAATCCAAACTTTTAAAAAAAAATCTTGACTTTTTAAAAATCCCAAGTTCTTCAAAATACCATTTTTTTCCAAATTTAACTATTTTAAGGATTTTTGATTGAGGGTTTAGGGCTCAAGGGATTTAGTGGTCAGTGTTTAGGGTTTAGTGATTAGGACTTAGGGCTCAGGTTCAGGGTTTAGGATCAAGGTTTAGGGTTTAAAAATTAGGTTTTATGGTTTAGGGTTAGGATTTAGGGCTCAGGTTTAAGGGTTTGAGATTCGAGGTTTACATTTGAGGGTTTTGCATTTAGGTTTTAGGGTTCATGGTTTAGGATTAAGGGTTTAGTATTTAGGATTTAGTATTTAGGGTTTTAGGGTTTAAGACTCAGAATTTAGGGTTTATGGCTGAGGGTTTAGGGTTTAGGAATCAATGTTAAGAGTTTACAGTTTATGGTATAGGATTGAGGGTTTTAAAATTAGTGTTTAGGATGTTGGGTTTTATGGATTAGTGTTTACGACTCAGGTTGTAGGTTTTAGGGTTTAGGAGTCAAGATTTTGAAAAAGTTATGATTTACGAAATATCCTGATTTTGAAACATTTAGGATTTGAAAATAGTCATGATTTTTGAAAAGTTTATATTTTTAAAGTGATAAAGTCAAGAATTTAAAAAGTTCATAATTTTAAAAAAATCGCGATCTATAATTTTTTTTTTTCAAAAAAGTCACGATTTTATAAAAAAATTGAATTTTGAAAAAGTAAAGATTTTTAAAATGTTAGGATTTTTAAAAAATTAGGATATTTAAAACAATTAGTATTTAAAAATCTCTTCATTTTTTTAATTCACGACTTATATGAAATTTGCATTTTTTTTTAAAATCTTGTCTTTTTTGAAAATCCCAAATTTCTCCAAATTTTTTGCATTTTTGAAATCGTGACTTTTTTGAAATTACAACTTTTGTTCGAAATCCCAACCTTTCAAAAATCCTGACTTTTTAAAAATTTAGGATTTCAAAAAGTCATGATTTTAAAAACTTTGTATTTTCAAACATTTTGAAACTGATAAAGTCATGAATTTTAAATGTCACGATTTTATTAAATTTAGGAATTTTCAAAAAGTAAAGTTTTTGAAAATGTTGATTTCCTAAAAATTAGGATATTCAAAATAGTTGAGATTTAAATTAGGATATTTTGTAATTCCCGACTTATTTGAAAATTGCACCTTTTACAAAATCTTTTATTTTTGAAAATCCCAACTTTCTTAAAATTCTTGGCTTTTTTGATATCCCAATTTTTGTTTGAAATCATTTTCATAATCTAGACTTTTTAAAAATCCCAACTATTTCAAAAATTGTGATGTTTTCAAAAATCAAAACGTTTTTAGAAATCTCAGCTTTTTAAAAATTCTAGAATTTTTTAAAATCTCAATTTTGTAAAAAATGCCAACTTATTTAAGGATCCTAGATTTTTCAAAAACCTTGACAGTTTAAAAATCCAAACATTTTCCAAAATCCTGACTTTTTCAAAAATCTTCACATTTACAAAATCACGAGTTTTTGGAAAATCTCAAATTTTTTAAATTCCCGTCTTTTCAAAAATCCTTGCATTTTTTTAATGTCAAGTTTTTAAAAATATTGACTTTTTAAAAATTCAAGACTCCTCAAAAATATGATAAGCCCAACTCTTTCAAAAATCCCCACTTTTTCGAAATAGTCATTTTACAAAAACCCCAAGTTATATGAAAATCTGAACAATGTCAAATTCCCCTTATTTTACAAATCTTGATCATTTCAAAAATAAAAAATTTGTTTAAAATTGCATTTTAAGGTTTCTAGGTGGAGGGTTTAGGGCTCAAGGGATTTAGTGATTAGCGTTTACGGCTAAAGGTTCAGGGATTGAGGTGTAAGGTTTAAGAATTAGGTTTTATCGGCTCGAGTTTAAGGGTTTGGGATTCGAGGTTAACGGTTGAGGGTTTTTTGTTTAGCGTTTCGGGTTTGTGGTTTACGATTGAGGGTTTAGTATTTCAGATTTAGTATTTATGTTTTTAGGATTTAAGACTTAGAAGTTAGGAATTAGGAGCAATTAGAGCTTTAATTTTACCGTTTGTATGGCTCATGGTTTAGGGTTTTAGAGCATGGGGTCATAGTTTAGGGTTTAGGTCTCAATGTTCATGGTTGAGGGTCCATTGCTCAGGGTTCGAGGTTATGGGTTATGAGTTTAGGGTTTAGGGTTTTTGTCTCTAGCTAAAGTTTTAGGGTTTAGAGTTTTGGCTTAGGTTTCATGGTTCAAGGTATAATGTTTAGGGTTCACTATTTAGGGTTTATGGTTTTGATCTCTAGCTAAAGTTTTAGGGTTTAGGGTTTTGTCTTAGGGCTCACTGTTCAAGGTATATTGTTTAGGGTAAGGCTTAAAGCTTTAGAGTTCACTATTTAGGATTTAAGGTTTAACGCTTAGGGTTAGGGTTTAAGCTTCATGGCTCGATAAGGGTTTATGGTTTAAGGTTTTGGGGTTTAGATTTTAGGTTTTAGGATTTAGGGATTTGGGTTTATGGTTTATGGCGAGAGGTTTAGGGTTAAGAGTGTATAATTTATGTTATAGGATTTAGGGTTTTAAAATTAGTTTTTAAGATGTTGGGGTGTAGGTTTTTGGTCTCCACTAAATTTTTAGGGTTTAGGGTTTTCGCTTAGGTCTCACGGGTCATTTTTTGGCTTAGAGATCATAGTTCAAGGTATAGGGTTTAGGGTTTTGGTCTCTATCTAAAGTTTTAGGATTTAGATTTTTGGCTTAGGGCTCACGGTTCAAGGTATAGGGTTTAGGATTAGGCTTAAAGCTTTAGGGTTCAATGTTTAGGATTTAGGGTTTAAGGCTCGGGGGTTAGGGGTTTTGGGTTTATTGTTTACGGTTAGGGTTTAGGCTTCATAGCTCGATACGGGTTTAGAGTTTATGGTTTGTTTTAGGTTATACAATTTAAGGATTTGGGTTTATGGTTTATGGCAGAGGGTTTAGGGTTTAGGAATCAATGCTAAGAGTTTATGGTTTATGGTATAGAATTTCAGATTTTAAAATTATTATTTAGGATGTTGGGGTTTTAGGCTTTAGCATTTACGACTAAGGTTTTAGGTTTAGGGTTTAAGGGTCGTGATTTCCAAAAAGTCACAATCTATGAAATATCCTAATTCTGAAACATTTATGATATCAAAAAAGTCATGAGTTTCAGAAAGTGTCTATTTTTCAAATATTTTAAAAGTCATAAACTCTTGAATTTAAAAAGTTAACAATTTTTTTGAAAAAATTGATTTTTAAAAAATTCTTAATTTTTGACAAAGTCACGATTTTATAAAGAAAATTGGAATTTTGAAAAAGTAAATATTTTTAAAATGTTGGGATTTTACAAAAATTAGTATATTCAAAACAATTGGTATTCAAAAATCTCTTCAGCTTTTAAATTACCAACTTATATGAAAATTGCATTTTTTCCAAATCTTTTCTTTTTGAAAATCCCAACTTTATCAAAATTCTTTGCTTTTTTGAAATCATGAATTTTTGAAATTACAATTTTTGTTCGAAATCACAACCTTTTCATAATCTTGACTTTTTGAAAATCTCAACTTTTTCAAAAGCGTAAGCCTAAAACTTGAGCCCTAAATCCTAACCCTAAACCCCCAAACTTTAAACCGTAAAACCTAATTCTTAAAACCTAAACCTTGATCACCGAACCCTAAACCTTGAACCCTAAGCCCTAAACCCTAATCCCTAAACCCTAAACCCTAAATCCTTAAACTTGAGCCCAAAACCTAAACCCTAAATAGTAAATCCCCAGGCCCCTAAACCTTTAACCTAAAAACATTAAAATAATTAGATTTGAAAAATTTAGCATTTTGAGAAGGTTACAATTTTAAACAAATTTTTATTTTGGAAACATCGAGATTCAAAATCTGTGGGACTTTGAAAATGTTCCAATTTTCAAACAAGTTGGGGTTTTAGAAAAATGAATATTTCAAAAAAGCCACGATTTTTGTTCACTTTTTTGAATAGTCTGGATTTTTTAAAAATTAATTTTTTTGAAAAAATTGACATTTTCAAAAAAGTTATAGGACTTTTGAAAAGACGAGATTTTCCAAAAATTTGTGATTTTGTAAAAGTGAAGATTTTCAAAAAGTCAGGATTTTTGAAAAGACATGATTTTCAAAAAGTCATGATTTTGGAAAATAGTTGTATTTTTAAAAATTCAAGATTTTTGAATAAGTCAAGATATTTGAAAAAGTCCCAATTTATTAATATTTGTGATTTTCAAAAAAGTTCAACATTTTTGATAAATTTGAGATTTTACAAAATTCAGGAATTTTTAAAAGTTGGGATTTCTGAAAAAGTTTTGATTTTTGAAAACTTCATGATTTTTGAAATAGTTGTGATTTTTGAAAAAGTTATAATCTCAAAAAAAAGCTAAGATTTCAAAAATTTAGTGATGAACCAAAGTGTAGTGATACCCTATAAATGTAGTAATCTTTTCTATATTATTTAATATGTCTTGATTTTTGAAAAAGACATTATTTTCAAAAAAATTGTGAATTTTAAAAAGTTTAGGATTTTAAAGAATTTGCAATTTTAGGAAAAGATAGAAATTTCGTAACTCTAAAAAAATTTAAGGTCTTTGAAAAAGTTGAGATTTTCAAAAAGTCAAGATCATGAAAACGTTGGGATATTGAACAAAATCCCAATTTCAAAAAGTCATGATTTCGAAAAAGCCAAGAACTTCGAGAAAGTTTGGATTTTCAAATAAGATTTTTTTAAAAAGGTGCAGTTTTAAAATAAGTCAGAAATTACAAAACCTGAAGAGATTTTTAAATCCCAACTATTTTGAACATCCTACTTTTTTTTAAAATCCTAACATTTTCAAAATCTTTACTTTTTCAAAATTCCAACTTTTATAAAATCTTGACTTTTTAGAAAATTATGAATTTTTAAAAAATCACGAGTTTTTTTAAAAATTGTGAACTTTTTAAATTTATGACTTTATCAACTTCAAAATCTTTGAAAATACAAACTTTTTGAAATTCACGACTTTTTCAAAATAGTTAATGTTTCAAAATCAAGATATTTTTGAAGTCGTTACTTTTTCAAAATCGCGACCCCTAAACCCTAAACCCTGACATCCTAAACAGTATTCCTAAAACCACAAATCCTAAACCATGAACCTCAAACCGTGATCCTTGAGCCATGAATCCTAAATCCTAAACCCTAAGCCCTAAGCCCTAAAAGGGAACCGTTAGGCCTAACATTAAACCCTATACCTTGAATCGTGAGCCCTAAGCCAAAACCATAACCCCTAAACCTTAAACTCAACCCTAAACCTCAATACCTCAAACCTCAAACCTTGAGCCATGGACCCTCATCCATGAACACTGAGACCTAAACCCTAAACCCTATAAACCATAAACCTTAAGCTCTAATTTCTCCTAAACCCTAAATTTTTAGTTTTAAACACTAAAACCATAAATCATAAATCATAAATATTAAATCATAAATACTAAACCATGAGCCCTAAACCCTAAACTCAAAACCCTCTATCGTAAACCTTGAACCCCAAACGCTATAATCGAGACCCCTAAATCCTAACCCTAAACCATAAACACCAAAACCCAAAACCCTAAAACCTAATTATTAGACCCTAAAACATAATTCTTAAACCCTAAACCTTGATCCCCAAACCCTGAACCTTAACCCTAAACCCAAAACCCAAAACCCCGAGCATTGAGCCCTAATCCCTAAACCCTGAATCTACAACCCAAAAACCTAAACCCTCAAGCTAGAAACCTTAAAATAGTTAGATTTGGAAAAAGTTGGTATTTTGAAAAACTTGGCATTTTCAAAAGTCGGGATTTTCAAAAATTTGAGATTTTGAATGTCATTATTTTCACAAAAGTTGTGAATTTCAAAAAAATTGTGATTTTAAAGAATTTACAATTTTAGAAAAAGATAGAATTTTATAATTCTAAAAAAGATTGAATTTCAAAAAGTTTAGGTTTTTTTAAAAGTTGATATTTTCAAATAAGTCATGATCATGAAAAGGTTGGGATTTTGATCAAAATTTGGGATTTTAAAAAATTCGTGATTTAAAAAAGCCAAGAAATTTGAGAAAGTTAGGATTTTCAAAAAGACAAGATTTTGAAAAAGGGTGTAATTTTCAAATAAGTCGAAATTACAAAACTGAAGAGATTTTTAAATCCCAACTGTTTTGAATATCGTAATTTTTTTGAAAATCCTAAACCCCAACATCCTGAACACTAAGACCAAAACCCTAAATCCTAAACCCAAAACCCTTAGCCATAAACCATAAACCCAAATTCCTAAATTGTAAAACCTAAACCCTAAACCTTGATCCCTAAGCCATGAAGCCTAAATCCCTAACCCCGAGCCTTAAACCCTAAATCCTAAAGCCTTAGGCCTAAAACATAGCCCAAACCTTTAGCTAGAGACCTAAACCCTAAATGCTAAACTCATAACCCCGAACCCTGAGCCATGGACCCTCAAACACGAACATTGAGACCTAAACCATAAACCTTGACCCCTACACCCTAAACCCTAAACTCTAAGCATTATACCTTATATACCCTAAACCTTAACCCTAAATTGCTCATAAACACTAAATTCTAAGTCTTAAATCCTAAATCCTAAACCCTAAATCCTAAACCATGAGCCCTAAACCCTAAAAGCAAAACCCTCAACCATAAACCTCGAACCCCAAACCTTAAATCATGAGTTGTAAATCCTAACCCTAACCCTAAACATAATAATTCTTAAACCCTAAATCTTGATCCTTGAACCCCGAACCTCAACCTTAAACCCTAAACCCTGGGCCCTAATCTCTAAAAATTATGGATTTTGAATATGCCATGAATTTCTAAAACGTCATTATTTTCCAAAAAGTTGTGAATTTAAAAAAAAAGGATTTTAAAGAATTTACAATTTTAAAAAAAGATAGAATTTCATAATTCAAAAAAAAATTGAATTTAAATTTTTTTAGGGTTTTTGAAAAAGTTGAGATTTTCAAAAAGGTCAGGATTATCAAAAGGTTAGGATTTCGAACAAAAATTGTAATTTTGAAGAAGCTAAGAATTTTGACAAAGTTGGGACTTTCAAAAAAGAAAAGATTTGGAAAAAAGTGTAATTTTCTGTAGTGCCCATAGTTTCATAGCTTAGTTACTTGTGTTCATCTCACTATTTGACATGTTTCAGTGAGGATTGTTATATCTTACACATTATAATTAAAGAGTTGATCTTATTAGACATGTATGGAAATTTAGGCGTATAGCACCTATTTAGCTTGATCACTATGTTGTAGCATTTCTTATGTTATCATGGATACTAATTGATGTGATGTTGCATTGGACCGTAATTATATTGATGGATACTTAGTTAGTTGCATGTGGGTATTCTATGGATACATGTTATTTTATCATTGTGACTAACTTATGGTGAATTATTTATGGTTGTGAATGTTGTTGCACTTTCGATTCGAAAAACATGAAATGTTAGTTTAGAATTCATTGATATCTTATTTAGTAGTTGATTTATATTTTATCAGATAGGTGCGTTTAATGTGTGCAATGAGTGTGCAGGTGACAGGTCATAGGAGAGAATGTGAGACTCAGGCCAGCTACACAAACTTCACACAAATGCAGCCCACGATAAGCCCTAGCCATGTTTATTGGTTGAGGCCTTAGCATTAGAATTATTGTTTTGGGCACCATGGGTGACCCTCATTTGTAATTAATTATGTCTTGTAATTATTAATTTTACTTAGGGTGTCTAGTGGTGTTGGAAACTTGTTTTGGGGAATTAATGACCCCACTTACATTTGTAATGTCCCGTTCACCTTTGTTCCTTTTCTCCTTCAACGATCGTGTACCTAAGTCATTGTGCTCATATTGATCTTTTGTTGGATTTCACCTGTTTGACTACCCTGTTAAGGAAAATCTCGTTCTCAAATTCTTTAGGTGGTTTTATTGGTGTCTCATTGTTGTTAGGGCGTGTCCAAATGAATGGGTTCACGTCTATATAATAAGTATTATATTGAAGAGTCGATTTGTGTGTATTATTATTATTATTTTCTTTACTCCTCGTTGTCGGGCGATCATTAGTAATACGGTTAATAAAATTGTGTTATTATTATTATTATTACTATTAATAAATTCGTGTTATTATTATTAATAATATGGCGATCATTATTGTTGTGTTTATTATCATTTTACTTCATTTTAGGCTTGTTTGTGTTTTTATTTAGTTAAAACAAACAAACAAAAATAAAATAAAATAGAAAAATGAAATAAAAGAACTAAAATTAAAAAGGACCGTAAAGGGGCGGATTAGGGCAAATATATCCCTTGTTTTGTAAACGCAACCCTACAATGTGTTAGTTTTGGGCATTCATGCACTGGTTTGGGGCATAGGGATTTGCACAAAATGAGTTTGTTGAAGAGGCCTTGGAAGCTTTCAAGCAAATGTAATTGATACGTGTAAAGCCAGACTCCACAACCATTTTCAGCATCCTCCCAGCCTGCACCAAACTGTCAAGCATGGACTTCCATCAGAGTAGAATGGAAAGAGAGATTTTGTCAGATGTTGCTGTTGCAAATGCATGGGGGGATGTGTAAGAAGTTGTGCCATTCGCAGGCCCTCTTCTCAAACCCAATCAGTTTACATTTTCCAGCGAATCTCCAGCCTATGCAAAAACGTGGCAGCTTGGAGCAGGGTATGAACAATAGAATCTAGTTTTTTGTAAGTGTCATAGTTGTTATTCGTGAAAATGTGGAAGTGTTTTCAGGGCATGTGAACTGTTTGATAGAATGCCTCAAAGAAATGTGGTCTCATGGAGTGCCATGAGTGTAGGATATGCACAAAATGGATTTGTTAAAAAGGCGTTTGGACTATTTGACAGAATGCCTCAAAGAGATGTGGTCTTATGGAACATACCCTGACCTTGTAAGCTTCATTTTTGTTTAATTAGCTTTCAGCCATGCAGGTTCAGTGCATGAGGGTTGTAAATACTTCGATGGCATGAGTGCCTCTTGTAGAATCATGCCAAGAATTATTGCCTCACCTCTTCCAAGTGCAAGCTTTTGGACTATTCTGTTAGAACCATTAATTAATGCTTCCTATGCATTGTATTTGAAAGTCATTCCTCAGAGTATTCGTATGCACAAAAATGGATTTTGTTGAAAATTGTGAGATCTGTTGATAGAGAAAATGCGGTCTCTGGGATCGGGATGACTATTTGAAAATAAAAATGGTTCTTTTCGATGAGACATGGGTGCACAATGAATGACTTAGTTTGCATGTGACTACCTGGCAGCATGTGACAACAATGGTGGTCTCGACGGATCGCGAGTGTAAACCACTTGGAGCCCCTTGTCCGCTTTAACTCATCATTTCCGGGAATGGTTCTTCTTTCCTTATCTCTCATAATTCTCATCTTTTAGTTCTCTTTTGTAAATAAATAGAATTTTAAATTATTAGGATTTTTAATACGGTTAAATGTCCCTTCAACTCGTTACAAACAATAAATTGTCATGTCATAACTCACGAAGTCATTATAACCCATCTACTTTAAATCATGAACTATCGCCCTCACTTCGAGATGATTTAGAAAACTCTTACCCATCTTGATCACTCCAATATTGTTTTATTGACCACATGAATTTGACTCCCCATTGATAAAGTTGACCTTCTCCCTATTTTAAATAGTTAAATTTTATATTTTTCGAGACTCACTAAGTACCCTTCCTAACTCGGAAATGAGATGTGAAGTTTCATGCGTGTACCTTGGTATACGAGGAGTCACCTTGACCTTTGGTTTGAATTGAAATGAACATATGGACATCCTTTTGACTCTCATATAGGAGCCCTGTTACACTAGTTTACAATAGTAGAAAGTTGTTAAATCTAGAAAGTTGGCTTTCATTTTGAACAACCATTTGAATCATGGATGGAGAAATTACTTCTCGTCTTCACAAACCTCTAGTGTTTATACTAGACAATTGCATGGAACATTCAGTATAGGAAAGAGCACTTTTCGGGATAGTTTGGCGAAGCCATTTTGTAGGCCTCAGTCACAGTTTGACGAGGTCAAACTGGACCAATTTCATCTTGTCACTCCAAAAACTTTAACGTTTGAAAATAATTTTCTAGTTCTTAGTCCCGTCGACTCTGATGAATTCTCCTTATATAGCGGAACTAGTAGGAAGTGTCTCGTTGCGTGCTCATCCATCGAACGTCAGTTTTAGACGTGGTTTTCTGAGCCCTCAAGCTAACTTTTGTTCTTTTACAACTAGGTCAATTACGACTAGTGGCCCCGAGAAAACTAGACGCCACACACAAACCGTTCACTCTTTTTCAAATCCGTCAGTTAATATGAATTCTTGGTATATCTAGGGACATGTAGAAAGTTAACCGTGGTGTGCGTGATCATTAGAAGATAAATTTTAGAAGCAGTTTCTTAGCCTCTGAGCCCGTTTTGAACATTTTGTAGCTAGTGAGAAAATGTAAGAATAGAAAGTTGCGAGACCGGAAACTTTAAACACATGCAAATAATTGTTTAAAACTCTATAGTGTAACTTGTTGTGTGAATTGGAACCTTTGACAAAATGGTGTTTTCTCTCTCTTCCATTCTCTTTCTCTCTCCTTGGTTACAAAGTGAAGTGAAATGAAATGCATTGAATACATGTTTCTAAACTCTTTCTCTCACTTGCAAATTTTAATTAATATTAATATGTAAATGGGAAACTAGAAGATGATAATTATGTTAGATTAGAGTGGATGCCATGTCGGTGAACTATCGCTGATATCTTGCTCACGTGGTTTTGCGGGATGAAAGAATGCTTTGAAGTAAAGGCATTGAGTAATTCATTGTTTATTTTTGGTATTATATTGAATGTAAAAGTCGCTAGATTAATAAGTGCTTGAGAAATTGGTATTTCTTTCATGGATGTTATTTTGATCCCAAAATTGTTATGGTAAAAGTGGAATACAAATGTCAAAAGGAATTGAAATTTATACCTTGTAGTGAACTTTCATTTTGTAATTATTTGTTTAACAATTGGTGTTGTGTTTCTTACCTTGAAAATGTAATAAAGGAATCTAACCACAACAGTCGACCCTAGTTCAAAAAAAAATTGTATATAACTAACCTGCCTATGTTGATCCCTTAGCATAGAAAACTATGATCTTCAACAAATCTTTACACTCGATGGAACACCCTAAATTAGGTAATTAAGATCCCAAGAAAGGGGTTTATTGTCTTAGTAGGTACATTTAGTAACATAAACATAAACCAGACATATAGGAGCAACACAATCAAATAAATCTTCTGCATCGAATGAATTTCTTGTGGGATCTAGATGACATCATGGAGCTAGTGAAATAGTGGTTCTACCACTTAAAATTTTGTTAATGAATAGATCTTCTTAGCTATATGTGATATCTTTAGCTAGTGATAATATAGTGCATTGATCTTTTATGGAGGATTTATAGGGTGAATATGTTTTGAACCTAAATCTAGTCTATAACTAAGCGTAAAACCCTAAGTGGAAATTGGAATTAAACTAAACCCTAGTTGAGTAGGATGTTAACTTGTGGGTAGAAAATTATAACTTAACTCATTACATACGAAATTGAGTTGAAAGATGTTGATTCTATAGAACCTTAGAAATTATAATCTTGTCCCTTAATCCTGTTATGTCATTTTATGGCATTAAGGAATAAAGAATATTTCTTATGAAAAATCATGCAAATCAAAGATATGGGATCTTCATGAACATAGATCACTTGTGTTCATGTGTAGTTTATTATGCTTCTAGCCATGTACTTCCTTAAGATGTTAGATAAGTACTTTCGTAACTCTTTTGTTTTTAGACGATGCTAAGAATGAGACCATAGTGTGATGTAAGAGCATGTTATATAAGATGAAAATGGGATTGGAGATTAGGATTAAGGTCACTCTTGGAGTAACATTTTCATGCATTGTAGAGAATATAAATTGCCTTGGTATAACCAAACTTCGAGAAAACAAAAGATATATAAATAGAAATGGAAGTCCATAAGTTATTGAACTTTAACAACTATGGTAGCGAAATAACTATGCCGTGATCAAAGAATTATTTTTGAGAAAAATTATAATGAATCTAAGTCTCCCTCAATCCCAAGATTTCATCTTCACATCACATTAGGTTCACTTGTGTAGGAAGGTTAAAATTTTAAACTTTGAATAAGCGTTTGGGAAGAAAAATCTTAACATAAGAATGAGAGAATTAGAATCTTATAGGCAATTTGAAATATGGAAAATAATTATGTAAGTTATGAAGATTGTCATAAGGGTAAAAAAAAACGGCAAAATTAAATGGTTGAACAACAAGTGAAATGTGAAACGACTTTTCATAATATGTAAGTGGAAAGAGGGAGAAAATTATGCTTACATAATAATGTTATTGGATGTTTAATGTATCTTAGATGTAACCATGGTAATGATGTTTTGTGGGTTGTCAATCCTTAAGTCCCTTTTATTGTGGTTGTGTTATTTCTAGCATTCGTTCATTGGGGAAAATGTGGTATAAACATGTATATGGTGTTATCACGTGTCTATGTGATTTGATGACTTTTGTAAGTGTCGTATACGTTGTCGAGTTTTCCTGACTGGGAGTCCTTGTGGCATTTTGTAATGATCAATGTGAGTCAAAAAAATTTATCCTGGTATTTTACTGTTGTAATTGTGGATGTAAAATATGGGCACTACATATGGTATAAGAGCGGAGGTTCATGCTCTCGAACCTCTGGGATGGATTGGAGTTGTGATGATTTTACATGACAGTGATGGTGTTACATGATGGGTTGCATGATGGTGATGGTGTTTCATGATGGTGATAAATATTGCAAGAGTAATGTGTTTTAAGAGTGATGTGAACTATGTCGTAATTGTGAAATTGTGAACACACATGTTGTGTATGTCATTTAGTGCGTATTTGTTATCATATTGATGTGCTTGCAATGAGTGTGTTCACTCTCAATGTTGTTGATTCAATGGGGAATTTGGGTGTAATTTACTATCTTGTTGTTTGTGAACGAAATGTTATTGTGGATTACCGAGGGTTGAAACGTTTTGGCCTTATGTGATATGAAGGTGTATTGAGGTATTGCATGACAAAAATTGATGTAAAGTGAAAGGAATTTTATCGTGATGTCGTCACTGTATTGTGATTAGTTGTGTACATCGTTGTGTTGTATTGCAATGGACTAATTCATGTAATAATTCATGTAATATGTGACGGTTCATGTCATGATTCGGGGCATATGGTGAGTATGATCCCTTGTGTACAATGATTGCACCTTAGGTGCAGGATGTGGTAATGTGATGTATCATAACCCGTGAAAGTAGTGATTGTGTTATACCCTATATATAAATACCATGCATAAGACGTTATGGTTAATGTGTGTGAATCACCATTGTGTTAGTGATGTAGTTATGTGTATGTTGTGAACCTTACACTAGATGACCCTAAGGGGATAAACTATCAAGAGTGTATGTGTGGAGAGAGGAGGCGTGGACTAGGTTTTCATAATCTTGAGCCGAGTATGAGTGAGGAAGTGGAGTCTTATATAGACTGAAAACCCACTTCTATCTGTTTAGTATACTTTGAGCTTTCTTAGTATATTGTGGGTGCGCACCACCTTAGGCTCAACTTATGCAACTAGAGTTCCCTGCTCTTTCTTATTGGATTGTTCATTGGACAATCCTATGTAATTTTGACTATGTTGATCCTTGTGGGAGTATGGAGGAATGATTCAGAAGAGATGATGACAGTTACATTATTTGATATACTCATTTCCAGATTACATGTATATTTTCATGAGTGAGGCTCGATGTCCGAGTGCCAACAACTTGATGAGTACCCCTTTGGTGGCGATATGAGGCCACATAGTGATTGTAATGTGATATTTTCTCAATAATTTTTTTAATACATAAATTGATCATTATTTTTTTCAAGAACCAGTTTTTTTTTTGATTGACATGTTCTTATATTTTGGGCATTTATTTGATTGTTGCATTAACATTTAGATTTTTTCAAGGCTAATTAGCCATTTGTTTTTTTGGTTTTAAAACTTTCTTTTCATATTTGAAAGTTATGTAGCCTAGCCCAAGGCTTTTGATTTTGCCACTTGGCCTTTATATGGATTGTTATGTTGGTTCTAATGTCATAAATATGTTGGAATAGAGTCATGGGATTCACCATAGAGTGGTGGAACCTATGGACCCGCTTCGTTGTATGGGGGTACACTCCAAGGAGTTACAGATAACTAGCAGGTTATTGAACCATGATTTATTATGTCACTATGGTTTGGGGGTGATGCGGATCTATGTGCCCAGGGCCATAGGGTGACCTGACATCATTTAAAAGGAGAAAGGAGAGAGACCTCTATGGTTGAGTGACCTGTTATTCTTTATGGCACTCTATGGTTGAGTGACCTAATATTCTTGATGGGGCTCTATGGTTGAGTGACCCGACTTGGTTCTGGCACTATGATTCTTTCTCTTGGGAGGTATATGGAGATTATTTGGTGATGCTTTGGGGAGGTATATGGAGGTTATTTGGTGATGCTTTGGGATGGTATATGGAACTTTATTTTGTGCTTTTGGAGATATCTGGAGTTGTTTCGTGATGCCTTGTGATGTGTGGAGTTGGTATAGTGAGTTATGTGTCCTCTTGTGAGTCTGGTTAGACTTTGTTATGATTGATGGCATGACTCTCCCCTTGGTTGGTATGGACTATTGGATATTGGATTGGAACTATGTCGTTATAGTCATGGATTTTTGTGAGTCATGTGATACCCGTTGTATATGTATCAGCGTGTTGATTCTGTTTGTTAGTCATATGTGTGTACTAGATCTATGTCTAGGATGTAATTGTTGGAAATTAATTGCTATGTGGTCTACTTATTGTCATTCCATGGTTTGGTGAAACCCTCATGATGTGATACGGTCGTGAAAGTATGTAAGAGTATACTTGTGAAATGTTAGTGTTGTGTATGACCCTAATAGGGTGTTGTGACTGTAGTTTAGGATGGGAACCCACAGGAATGAAATAACTAAAGTTATGCAACAATGAAATGCTAAAGGACTTGAATTAAGAATAATGTTAATGGAAAGAGATTAATGAAATAACGAATAAGAGAGAACTGCCAATCTTCACAGAACCTTGAAAGTTAAAATTTCTACCAAATGTTCCTAAGGCCACCTCGTGGTCGTGCTTTAATCAACTGAATTTTTAACCATAGAGTGCACTTTTGCCATTATTTGTTCCTTGTTGCTTATGCCCTTGCTTCCTTCAATGTCATGTCGCATCGAGGACGATGCTTTCTTAAGGGGAGGAGAATGTAATGCCCCATTCACCTTTGTTCCTTTTCTCCTTCAACGATCGTGTTGCTAAGCGTGTAATGTCGTTGTGCTCATGTTGATCTTTTGTTGGATTTCGCCCTGTTCGACTACCCTGTTAAGGAAAATCTCGTTCTCAAATTCTTTAGGTGGTTTTATTGGTGTCTCGTTGTTGTTAGGGCATGTCCAGCCTGAAGGGGAACGTCTACATAATAATTATTATATTGAAGAGTCGATTTGTGCGTATTATTATTATTTTATTTTTACTCATTGTTGTCGGGTGATCATTATTAATACGGTTAATAAAATTGTGTTATTATTATTAATAATATGGCAATCATTATTATTGTGTTTATCATCATTTTACTTCGTTTTAGGCTTGTTTGTGTTTTTATTTAGTTAAATCAAACAAACAAAAATAAAATAAAATAAAATAATGAAATAAAAGGCCTAAAATTAAAAAGGCCCATAAAGGGGCCGACTAGGTAAAATCATCCCTTGTTTTGTAAATGCAACCTGCAATGAGAGTTATTTTTACGAGTTGGGCGGTTGGTTTTGGGGACACGAGGGATCTTCACGAAATGAGTTTGTTGAAGAGGCCTTGAAGCTTTCAAGCAAATACAATTGATACGTGTAAAGCCAGACTCCACAACCGTTTTCAGCATCCTCCCAGCCGTGCCAAACTCATATGTGGACTTCCATCAGAGCAGAATGGAAAGAGAGTTTTTTCGGATATTCTTATTCTTAAAATGCGTGGGGGACATGTAAGATTTTACGCCATTCGCAGGCCCTCTTCTCTAACCCAATCAGTTTATATTTGCCGGTGAGTCTCCAAACATGTGCAAAAACATGGCAGCTTGGAGCAGGGGGCATAAATAAAAGAATCTATTTTTCCGTAAGTGTCTTAGTTGTTATTCGTGAAAATGTGGAAGTGTTTTTAGGGCATGTGAATTGTTTGATAGAATGTCTCAAAGAAATGTGAATCTCATGGAGTGCCATGAGTGCAGGATATGTAAAAATGGATTTGTTAAAAAGGCATTTGGATTGTTTGACATAATGCCTCAAAGAGATGTGGTCTTATGGAACATACCCTGACCTTGTAAGCTTCATTTTTGTTTAATTAGCTTTTAGCCATGCAGGTTCAGTGCATGAGGGTTGTAAATACTTTGATGGCATGAGTGCCTCTTGTAGAATCATGCCAAGAATTATTGCCTCACCTCTTCCAAGTGCAAGCTTTTGGACTGTTATGTTAGAACCATTAATTAATGCTTCCTATGCATTGTATTTGAAATTCGTTCCTCAGAGTATTCGTATGCACAAAAATGGATTTTGTTGAAAAGGCGTGTGATCTGTTGACATAGAAAATGTGGTCTCTTGGATCGGGATGACTACTTGAAAACACAAAATGGTTCTTTTCGATGAGACATGGGTGCACAACGAATGGCTTGGTTTGCACGTGACTACACGCATCATGTGGCAACAATGGTGGTCTCGACGGATCGCAAGTGTAAACCACTTGGAGCCCCTTGTACTGTTTCACTCATCATTTTCAAGTATGGTTCTTCTTCCCTTACCTCTCATAATTCTCATGTTTTAGTTCTCTTTTGCAACTAAATAGAATTTTTAATTATTAGGATTTTTAATACGCTTAAATGTCCCTTCAACTCGTTGCAAAAAACAATAAATTATCGTGTCGTGAACTCATGAAGTCTTTATAACCCATCTAATTTAAACCATGAACTATCACCCTCACTTTGAGATGATTTAGAAAACTCTTACCCATTTTGATTGCTCTAATATTGTTTTATCGACCCGACGAATTTGACTCCCCTTTGATAAAGTTGACCTTCTCCTATTTTAAATAGTTAAATTTTGTATTTTTCAGAGACTCACTAAGTACCCTTCCGAACTCGGAAACAAGATGTGAAGTTTCATGCGTGTACCTTGGTATACGAGGAGTCACCTTGACCTTTGGTTTGACCCGAAACAACATATTACATCCTTTTGATGCTCATATAGGTGCAGCACTGTTACCTTTCGGTTTACAACAGTAGAAAGTTGTTGAATCTAGAAAGTTGGCTTTCATTTTAAACCACCATTTGAAACCTGGATGGAGAAATTACTTCCCGTATTCGCAAACCTTTAGTGTTTATACTAAACAATTGCATTGAACATTCAAGTATAGGAAAGAGCACTTTCGGGATAGTTTGGCAAATCCATTTTGTAGGCCTCAGGTTGTTGTTTGACGAAGGTCAAACTGGATCAATTTCATCTTGTCACTCCAAAAACTTGTCACCGTTTGAAAATGGTTTTCTAGTTCTCAGTCCCATCGGCTCTGATGAATTCTCCTTATATAGGGGCACTAGTAAGAAGTGTCTCGTTGTGTGCTCATCCATCCAACGTTAGTTTTGGACGTGGTTTTTGAGCCCTCGAGCTAACTTTTATCCTTTTACAACTTCAGGTCAACTACGACCAATGGCCCCAAAACTAGCCTCAAAACGTAAACCATGTAAAACTAGCCTCCAAACATAAACCATGTACTTCCTCCTTTTAAAATGCTCCTAGCCATGTACTTCCTTAAGATGTTAGACAAGTTCTTTCATAACTCTTTTGTTTTGAGATGATGCTAAGAAACGAGACCATAGTGCGATGTAAGAGCATGTCATATAAGATGAAAACGAGATTGAAGATTAGGATTAAGGTCACTCTTGGAGTAACATTTTCATGTGTTGAGAGAATATAAATTACCTTGGTGTAACCAAACTTTGAGAAAACAAAAGATATATAAATATAAATGGAAGTCCATAAGTTATTGAGCTTTAATAACTATGGTAGTGAAATAACTATGCCGTGATCAAAGAATATTTTTGGGAAAAATTTATATTGAATCTAAGTCTCCCTCAATCCCAAGATTTCATCTTGACATCATGTTAGGTTCACTTGTGTAGCAACGTTAAAATTTTAAACTTTGAATAAGCGTTTGGGAAGAAAAATATTAACATAAGAATGAGAGAATTAGAATCTTGTAGGCATTTTGAAATATGGAAAATACTTATGTTAGTTATGAAGATTGTCATAAGGATAAAAAAAAGGAAAAATTAAATGGTTGAACAACAAGTGAAATGTGAAATGAATTTTCAGAATATGTAGGTGGATTTAGTTATTCCCCTCAAATGGTTTGAGGTGGGGAAGGTGATTCATTTGGCTTGAATCTTCTTCTCCATTCTTGGTAAGGAAACCTCTTTGGGGTTTGAAAATCCTTCCAAGAAGGATTTGGTGAAAGGGAGGAGGAATAAGGAGGGATTGTATGAAAATGGAGAAATAAGGAGGGTATGGAGTTATTGGTTTTATACTACTATTATTGGTTATAATTTTTAGAGAACTTCTTTCTTTTCTTCCTCACTTTGTTTAGAAGTAGAACTTGGTTTCTCCTCTTTTTCTTCCTTATTAAATTTGGAGTCTTGTCTTGGATATTTGTTTTATTTTGTGTGGATGTATTTTTGGTTGTTCACCTCACTCTTGTGTTTGTGGATGGTAGTCCTCTTTCCCATGGGCTTGGGGGAGGATAGCATGCATCTCAACCTTGGGAAAGGCATGTTATGATACCTATGGTTGGGTGGTAAACAAGCTTCTTCTCCTTGGTTGATTTTCTTAAAGTCATGGAAGTTGGATCTCAAAGTTTGGAGTTGGTGGCATCTTGGCCTCTCTTTGTTCCTTCTTCTTTTTGTGTGAATCTTGTAATCTCTAAAGTATGGCCAGGTGGGAAGTTTCTTTGGCATAAAAAAAGGTTCCCATCATGTGTATTGAACACCACTTGTAAGTTTGTATTTTATTTGTAAATTAAGAGCCTTCTTTCAATCTTGGGAAGGAGTAGTTGGGTTGTCTCCTTATGTGCTTTAGCATGGTTTTTTTTTTTAAATGTATAGAGAGATTATGCAAAATCATTGAGTAGAATATAGCATGTGATGATTTCTTGTGAAATATCCATATCCCTTTTAAAGGCATTTAATAGAACATATTCATACTCCTTTAACATGCAATGTCTTGAATAATATTTTGATTAAGAAAGATCATTCTTTTGAAGTGTGTTATTTCCAAAGAAATCATCTTACTTGTGGAAAGTCTCATTTATTTCATAATCAAAAAAAAAAATCTGTTGCATTGCATTTGAAAGGAATAGCATTTCTTTGTTGAGAATCTTATGTATTTTATCAAAAAAAAAAAAAACACCAGATTTGAATAGTATGCTCATTTGCAAAATTTATTAGCAAATCAATCTTTCTCTCTTTTAAAAATACTTGTGCTTTTCTTTACCACAATTTGATAATCATTTAATGTGAATAGTGGAGAATATTAAGTTCATTTTACATCAAATAATAAGATTAAAAATCTGTTATTTATTTTTAAGTTGAAATCTTTATTATTTATCATTGGGTATAAAATAATCTTACTCATATTTAGAAATAAAATATAGTGTTAGTTTAAATTGTTTCATCAATGTTTTTTTTTGTTATTGCAGTTTTATTACATATTGAAATATAGGATATTTGTTTTAGCTTACATATTGAAAAATATTCCTTAGGGATATTATATGTATTTCATATATATATATATATATAATGAATATAATATAGAAATTTTTTTAAAAAAATTGGCTTAATTATTAGGGCCTAACCCCTCCCCCACCTTTCAAAAATTTTGATTTTGGGGAGGGCCGAACCATCCCCCACTGGTCACCCCCCGCGTACCCATGTACCACCATGGCCCCCCATTTCCATTCCACGGCCACCCACCCACTCATGTTGTCTCGCGCAACACCCTACCCACCCACGCCACCACCTCCACCATTGTCTCCCCGCGACCCCTCTCGCCCCCTCCCTCACTCTAGCCTATCCCCTGCACTTTCCTCCACCTAGTCCTCGTCCTCTTCCCCCTCCATGTTGTGATGTCTCCCCACCACCTGGTCTTCCTTCCACGCTGCTCCTCCACACTTCCACCCTCTTACACAGCTCCTTCCTCCTTTTTGAATCTATCACCCCTCTATAAAACAACAAAAAAATTATTTGTGTTTCAAACAAAAAAACAAAGAAAATGTTTAATGTGATTGTATAAATCTGAGATCAATACAATGGGAAATCAAATAACTCCATAGTTCTTCCTACAACCTACAAGTAAGAAAATAAAATAAAACTCAGAAAAAGAATGAAAAGAAAGAAAGGGGAATAAGAAAGAAATTAAAACGAAAGGAAAAGGAAAAGATAAGGAAACTTAGGTCATCGTTAGGGCAAAAGGGGAGATCAAGGGTTAAGATTGATTTAATCCTAGGGTCCTTAAGTGACCCTCTACACTTTTGAATATGAGAAATATTGTGGGAATGTGATTTAATTTAAAAGGGGTGTGGGCCAACAAAAGAAAACAAAAAAAAAAATTAACTAAATAAATGTTAACAAGGGTTAGACTAGATAAATTTTGTGTATAGTTAAATTAAGAAGAATAAATAGTTAAGTCATTAATGGAATAGTCCTTATTTAAGTTTTGGGTAATTACATTTATAATAAAATTAAATAGTAGCGGAAACAGTTAAACAAACATTAGCATTAGTCGTTCATCTTGTTTTAAATAATAAAAAAATTACCTAAAATTTTAGTTGCTTTTGGTTTGGTTTTTCCGTGTCCCGAGGCGGGGCATTACATTTGGTATCAGAGCGAAGGTTCACACACGCGGACACTCTGGTATTTAGTCAACTAGTCAACAATATTTGTAATAACATTAAAATAAATAAATAAATTAAATAAATTTAAAAAATAAAATTTCACAACCATTTAACCATAATTTAATAACCTCTTCGCCACCTCGTGTACAGGATGGCACCCAAGAGGGGATGATCAGCTAGAGGCTTGGGGTGTAGTGCACCTACATGGGAGGCGCCATGCGCACACCAAATTTGGGCCTCAGATGTTAGAGGTCCTACATCAGCTGATAAGCGTTGTGGAGCAGTGTCTTCCACCACCGTAGGAGGTGTTGGAGGAGATTCCAGTGGGAGATGAGGAGCCGATAGGCGAGAAAGCACATTTAGAGCCACCAGAAAGCACGATACCTCGAGGCGGGAGAGGTCACGTAGCCCTTATATTCATCATGAAATGGTATCCTCATACCGTCATAGCCGCTCTCACAGGTCTCGAAGGACCATTTGGGAGATAGGTGACCGCACTCACCTATTGGTTTGCATCACCAAGATCGAGATACAGCAGTGTGTGATTAGGTATCTCCTTCACTTGCAGCCACCTACCTATACCAGCTCTACAGATGGCTTTGGGGCTAAGTCATGGCTTCTTAGCTTGGATAGTTACTTTGGCTTGCACTCCTATGAGAGCAATGTCAAGGCAAGGTTCGTTATACACGTCCTTCGAGATGCACGGAGGTTCTAGTGGAGGAATGAGGAGCGAAAGCTCCATCTGACATGAGAGATAGTGACTTGGGAGATGTTTGAGGAGTGATTCAGGGCTCGGTACATGTTAGAGCACTTCGTGTAGAAGAGGATCGATGAGTTCCATGACTTACGACAGGATCGAGCATGGTAGCATAGTATGAGAGTAGATTTCTGGATCTTTTGCAGTATGTGGATTACCTACAAGATGAGAAATTATAGGTTAACAGGTTTATTCGAGGCCTTAATGCGGATATAGCGAGGAGTAGTCGGGATGTTATCTCCTCCCACCCTTGAGAAGGTCATTGAGAAGGCCTACTTAGCTAAGGAGAATAGACCAAGGCACGGGATCACCGAGATAAAAACAAGAGAAAATTTTAGGAGAGGATACGGCCTTTCGTGAGTCGGAGGTCACGAGTCTTGCACCACCCCCAGAGGAGGATTCTAGGCCTTCGCCAGAGCCACGAGGGCTCCACCGCACCCGCAGCAGCAGACACATGTAGCAGCATGGCCACCGCGTGAATAGGGGGTTAGATAGACACATAGGGGATTTCAGAGAGGTGGTTCTAGAGGTGGTTTTTGTGGAGCTAGGGATAGGAGGCAGGGTACTCAACAGTAGCACATCCACTCACACGTAGCATCTCCTAGGGTTGGACCAGCAGGATCAATACACCAGAGTAGGAGGGACCCCATCTCAGAGGGGTACAGGAGGATGTTTTATTTGTGGATCTCCTGATCACTATGTGTGCATGTGCCCACATAAACCCAATACCATGGATGCATAGAGAGCTGCTAGATTTGAGTAGATGGTGGGTGATGTGGGATGTGCCCATCATGTATATGCAGTGGTTGACAATCGCCAAGCCGAGCATCGAGCCACAACATCAGATGACAATAGTATTATCGGGGTATTTCTTTCTCAGTACTTTTTGATTCAGGAGCTTTAGATTTTTTTATATCACCTTCTATAGTGGACTAGTATGGGCTAGTGGTGGCTAGGAAGCCAGATAGTTGGTAGGTCGAGTTGGCCTCTTGGGCCAAACTCACAATGGAATCGTATGTGGAAAGTTGTGTACTTGATTTAGGAGCTTTCTCCACTACACTTGACCTTTGAGTTATTCCTCTAGGATCCTATAAGGTAGTTTTGGGTATGGATTGGCTCGAGGCTCATCGAGATAAGGTGGATTACAGAAAGTAGGTCATTGAGTGTCAGGATGATCTTAGGAGTGCAGTTATGATTTTAGGGATGTAGAGGCCTATCTCCTTGCACATGATCTTGGCTAAGCAACTCAAGCAGCATGTGTAAGGGATGTCAGTTGTTTGCTATCACCATCAGTGACCGATCAGAGAGCACTCTAGAGCACTCACCCTTAGATGATCATGCAGTTTTGAGGGAGTATGCAGATGTGTTTCCAGGTGAGCTTCCAGGTTACCACCCCATAGAGAGGTGGATTTCACCATTGATTTAGTACTTGGATCTGCACTATTTTCTAGGGCACCCTACTAGATGATGACTCTAGAGCTTCATGAGCTCAAGATTCAATTAGAGGATTTGTTGGATAAGGGTCTCATTCATCCTAGTGTATCTCCTTGGGGAGTGCCAGTCATATTTGTGAAGAAGAAGGATAGTTCTCTCGGCTTTGTGTTCACTTCAAGCAGAAGTTCAACAAAGTCACAATAAAGAACCGTTATCCACTCCCTAGGATTGATGACTTGTTTGATCAGATGCGGGGAGTGAGATTGTTCTCCAAAATTGATCTCAAGTCAGGGTATCATTAGTTGTGCATATCAGATGTAGACATTCATAAGACAACGTTTTTACACACGTTATGGGAATTATGAGTTCACAGTTGTTCCATTTGGTTTGACTAATGCCCCAGCTATCTTCATGAGCCTCATGAATGGAGTATTCAGGACATTTTTGGATCACTTTGTTTTAGTGTTCCTTGATGACATATTGATTTATTCTCATTTTGAGGAGGAACACAAGGAGCATTTGAGATAGGTACTTCAGGTTTTGAGAGAGCAGAAGTTGTATGGGAACTTGGAAAAATGTAGCTTCTTTTAGACAGATATTCAAGATTTTTGGGTCATATCATATCAGGAGAGGGTATCTCAGTAGATCCTCTAAGATATAGGCTATCATGGATGGCCAAACCCACATCGTTCTCGAGGTGAGGAGTTTCATGGGTTTAGCAGGGTATTACCGTAGGTTTGTATAGGACTTTTCTAGGATTGCTCACCGTATCACTTCTCTTCGAGGAAAGGGAAGAAGTTTGATTGGTCTGAAAGGTGTGAGTAGGCCTTTCGGTTGCTTAAAGAAAGGTTAACCATGGCACCCATCTTAGCAGTTCCAGGACCCTGACATAGGATTTTGTTGTTTGTACTGATGCATCACTAGAGGGTTTGGGAGTAGTTCTTATGCAGGAGCATCGGGTTATTACATTTAAGTCTCATAAGCTCAAGGACTATAAGCTTAATTACCCTACTCATGACTTGGAGCTTGCAAGTAGTTGTCCATGCACTTTTGCGTTGGTGACATTTCCTTTTGGGTAGACCTTTCATTTTGAGGATAGATCATCGTAGCTTACAACATATCTTCTCACAGCCAAACCTCAATGCTCGTCAATGGTGTTGATGGAGTTCCTATGTGAGTATGACATGGAGGTGAAGTATATCAAAGGAAAGGAAAATGTTGTTGCGGATGCACTTAGTAGACGACGACATGTGCTTGCTTCTTTGACACTTTAGTCAGATTTGAGAGGTAGGATTCTTGAGCACCTTCTAGAGGACAAATTTTATGAGGGAGCTAGACAGATGTTGGAGTCACGAGGGTTCATTGGAGGGTAGATATTTTGGGTGTGTGTTGGAGACACATGGTTTACTTTGGTTCCATAGGCGCATCTACGTGCCTAAGGCCGGTGATCTACATATCTTCATCCTCACGAGAGCTCATCGAGACCCATATGCACATCATCTAGGAGTAAAGAAAATGCACACTGATCTAAGGGAGTTATATTATTGGCCGTGTCTTCGAAGGGACATAGCAAATTTTGTTACACGTTGCCTTGAGTGTCGAGAGGGTCAAGGCGGAGCATTCCTACCCCGCAGGACTCTTACATCCTCATGATATCCATGAGTGTAAATGGGATGTGATCTCCATGGATTTCATAGTTGGACTTCCTATGTCTTCTTATCGTCATGATGCCATTATGGTCACCGTGGATAAGTTGACCAAGGTTGAGCACTTCTCACCAACCAAGGTCACCTATAATGCACATTTCATTGCCAAAGTATTTATGGAGGACATTGTTAGATTGCATGGGATTTTGAAGACCATCATCAATGACAGGGATACCATTTACACTTTAGTTTTCTGGACTTCCTTTTAGATTGCTCTAGATACTCAAATTAATTTCAGTTCAGCTTATCATCCAGAGACAGATGGACAGACAGAGAGGTTAATCAAGTACTGGAGGATATGTTAAGGATGTATGTGATGGATCAGCAAAAGAAGTGGGAATATTATTTGCATTTAGTTGAGTTTGCTTACAATAACAGCTATCATAGTTCCATTGGTATGGCTCCTTACCAGGCTTTTTATGGATGACCTTGTAGGGCTCCTTTGAGTTGGGACAGACTAGATGACAAGATTATTCTAGGTCTAGCATATCTATAGGACTTAGAGAAACAAGTTGTTCTAATTAGACAACATCTTGAGTAGGTTAGAGCATGCCAGAAGGCATATGCAGACTCCAAGAGGATTGATCGTCACTTCTCAGTAGGTGACAATGTCTTCTTGAGATTTCACACGCATAAGAGCCCAATCCGCTATGAAAAGGGTTCTAAGCTATCTCCTCATTTTGTGGGGCCTTTTGATATTTTAGAGGTCATCGGCCCAGTTGCCTATCACCTAGCTTTTCCACCACGCATTACACGGGACTACAATGTATTTCATGTTTCTGTACTACGTAGATATGTACAAGATGTTTCTCATGTTTTGGATTGTTGGCATTATAGGTAAGGATGGAGGACAGTGGAGACTGGAACCCATACGCATACTTGGAGCACGGGATGTTGGCCCTTCAAGGTCGAGACTTGGACTAGGTTAGAGTGTAGTGGGACCGGTGCGATGAGACAACAATAGCTACCTGGGAGGATGCGACACCTTTGAGGGCTACATATCCCTACCTCTTTCAGTGACTTCCAGGAGGAAGTCTAATTTTAGTAGAGGGGGATGTAGTGCCCACAGTTTCATAGCTTAGTTACTTGTGTTCATCTTACTATTTGACATGTTTCAGCAGGGATTGTTATATCTTGGACATTATAATTAGAGAGTTGATTTTATTAGACATGTATGGAAATTTAGGCGTATAGCACCGATTTAGCTTGATCACTATGTTGTAGCATTTCTTATGTTATCATGGATACTAATTGATGAGATGTTGCGTTGGACCGTAATTATATTGATGGATACTCAGTCAGTTGCATGTGGGGATTCTATGGATACATGTCATTTTATCATTGTGACTAACTTATGGTAAATTATTTATGGTTGTGCATGTTATCACACTTTTGATTCCAGAAAGATGAAATGTTAGTCTAGAATTCATTGATATCTTATTTAGTAGTTGATTTATATTTTATTAAACATGTGCATTTAATGTGTGTATGATTGTGCAGGTGACAGGTCACAGGAGAATGTGAGACTCAGGCTAGCTACGTAACTTTGCACAAGCAGCCCACCTAAGCCCTAGCCATGTTTATTGCTTGAGGCCTTAGCGTTAGAATTATTATTTTGGGCACCATGGGTGACCCTCATTTGTAATGAATTATGTCTTGTAATTATTAATTTTGCTTAGGGTGTCTAATTGTGTTGTAAACTTGTTTTAGGGAATTAATGACCCCACTTGCATTAAGTTTTGAATTAGATTAATGATGTACTTAATCTAGAGGGTTTAGGGTCACATGTGAACCCATGGGTGGTCCCCACACCCTCTACCATTGTGTCAAATTTTCCAAACCCGAAATTGGGTTATTTTGGGCATTTTAGGGACCCCTTTTTAGTTTGGGAGTTCCTTTAACATAAAAATGATCCCTACCTAATGGACCCTACCTAATAGGTAGGGGCTTATTTCACAAGTCTTTAGAATTTGGGAGTTTTCCCCTTTCTCCTTTTTGTTTTGGCACCTCTCATTTGTGCTTTTTGGTCACATCTATGTAAGAGGTATGGGTTAGTTTGAAGTTGGAAAACTTTTTGGAGAGTTTTCTTTGAGGTATATGTGTTGTAGTCATGCTTGATGTTAGTTTTGTTTTCTTGGAAATATGGTTGTTATATGTGGATTTGTAGTTATTGTTATTTGATTTTACTCCCTCCATCATATGGCATGGTGGAGTTTTAGAGTTGTGGGGGAAGAGAGAGGGATTTTCTTCCCTCTCAATCCATATAGGCTTGATGGACAAGCCTTGTAGGATTTAGTTATTCCCCTCAAATGGTTTGAGGTTGGGGAAGGTGATTCATTTGGCTTGAATCTCCTTCCCCATTCTTGGTAAGGAAACCTCTTTGGGGTTTGAAAATCCTTCCAAGAAGGATTTGGTGAAAGGGAGGAGGAATAAGGAGGGATTGTATGAAAATGGAGAAATAAGGAGGGTATGGAGTTATTGGTTTTATGCTACTATTATTGGTTATAATTTTTGGAGAACTTCTTTCCTCTCTTCCCCACTTTGTTTAGAGGTAGAACTTGGTTTCTCCTCTTTTTCTTCCTTGTAAAATTTGGAGTCTTGTCTTGGATATTTGTCTTATTTTTGTGTGGATGTATTTTTGGTTGTTCACCTCACTCTTGTGCAAGTTGTGGATGGTAGTCCTCTTTCCCATGGGCTTGGGGGAGGCTAGCATGCATCCCAACCTTGGGAAAGACATGTTATGATGCCTATGGTTGGGTGGTAAACAAGCTTCTTCTCCTTGGTTGGTTTTCTTAAAGGCATGGAAGTTGGATCTCAAAGTTTGGAGTTGGTGGCATCTTGGCCTCTCTTTGTTCCTTCTTCTTTTTGTGTGAATCTTGTAATCTCTAAAGTATGGCCAGGTGGAAAGTTTCTTTGGCATAAAAAAAAGGTTCCCATCATGTCTATTGAACACCACTTGTAAGTTTGTATTTTATTTGTAAATTAAGAGCCTTCTTTCAATCTTGGGAAGGAGTAGTTGGGTTGTCTCCTTATGTGCTTTAGCATGGTTTTTTTTTTAAAAATGTATAGAGAGATTATGCAAATGATCATTGAGTAGAATATAGCATGTGATGATTTCTTGTGAAATATCCATATCCCTTTTAAAGGCATTGTTATCCAAAATTCACCCCCAGGGTTAATTTGATAACATGCATCAGAATTCTCAAGTCCCAGGTAGATAATTGATTCAGAGCAAACATCATGTTTCTGGGGTTCCCTCATATTTTTTCTAACTCCCCTGACTAAAGAAGGAAAGAGCAAGCTCTGAGAAAATGTGAAAAAGTTGCGTAAGACAGTGTTCGAGCCAGAAAAAATCACGAAAAATGGCTAATTCCTTGTCCTAGGACAATGTGGGACAAGTGGGACAAGAGTGCGCGAAGGAACCGAACCGCCGGATTGGCCGAAATGGAGAACTTCAGTCCAAACAATGTGGGACAAGTGGGACAAGAGTGCGCGAAAGACCCGAACCGCCTGGATTGGCGAAATGGAGAACTTCAGTCCGAAACAATGTGGGACAGGTGGGACAAAAGGACGCGAATCGGCCGGATCGGGTGAACCGGAAGAATTTATCCCACGAAGCACTGGGACATTTGGGACAAATGGACGCGAACCGGCCGGTTCGGTGAAACAAAGAAAGTTTGTACAGGGACATCCAGGACAAAGGGACGCGCAGGACGCGGATCGCCGAAGGAGCCGAAGGCCAATCAAACAACGCCACGTGTCATCGACCAAATGAGGGACGAGGAAGCCCATTTCAGGCGGATCGGAAGTTTTTGGCCCAAGCGATTTGGGACAACGGGACATAAAGACGCCAAGGGCGCGCGAAGGAGCCGAAAGGGCCGAGAACCAACCAGATCACGACACGTGTCGCGGGGAAAGAGTCCAAAGGTCAAAGGGAGAATTTTGAGGGTCAGCCAGAGCAATCAAAAGAGGACACGTGTCCTATGGAACAGGGGAATGCAGAGCTTGGGAAGGAGTTAGAGAATTTGGCATGAGTTTTGGCCGAAAAGCTAAAAGCCAAGGTCTGCCCTGCGCCCCTGTCGGCCAATCAATGCATGCCACATGTCCAAGTTTAAGGGGCCCACAAGGAGATTTTAAAAGAAAGCCCGCTGAAAGGTAGAGGAGAGAGAATCACGCGACCAATCAATGTGTGCCACGTGTCATCCAAGTGGCAGAGCGCGGGAAAGATTTCAAAACACGTTTTCACCTGTTTTGTGCCCTAAATCTTCAGACCTCCATATCTTTCGATCCAGAGCTCGGATTTGCACGTTCTTTATATCAACGGAAAGCTTATGAAATTTTCTACATGATTACTGGGATCAATATATAATTTTGGTGTAGTCCGAGAGAGAAAATTGAGAAACGGCTCTGACGCGTGATCATGGCCAGAAGCGACGTTTCAACAACCAGTTTAATGCACATGGGTCACATTCTTCTTCAGCACGGCCAGAAGTGACATTTCAGTGACCAAATTAATGCAGAATGGGTCGCATTCTCCTCCAAATCAGTCAAAGATGGCAGGGTATGGGTTGGTAAGGTATCCCATGCCATTTTAATGCATCTGCAGTCAATGAGGAATGGGCTTGCATGTTTTCCCACGTTTCTGTCCCCTGGGCTCGACCCATGCAATGTAAAAAGCCAGATTTGGCTCAAAGACATAACAAGTTGTTCATCTTTTCTACTCTGCCCTCCCTTCTTTTCTTCTCTAGGGTTGAAAATGGAGTTCGAACCTCCTCCCTTGCTCTGTAATGGCATTTTTGCCTTTTACTATTGAAATGATGTTCTGTGCAAACTTCTGGAGCAACAAAATGTGTTTTGTGATGCATCTGTCCATCCTTGCTCATTTTTGCTTGTTCTCTTCTTGCCTCTCTTCATTACAGGTATTTGTGCATGTTTGAATGTTCATTGCAGGTTTGGAGCTGTGTTCATGGAGTTTTGGGACATTTTCTGTGTGAAATCTATCCTTGGGCCTATGATGCATCTGTCCATCCTTCCCATTGCTCACCTCTCTTTGTCCCATGGCGCTTTGATAGATGTTCAACATTCTCCTTCTCTCGGTGTATCACCGTTTTAGTGTAGACTTTGTTCTTTTCCTTTCTCTCTCTCTCTCTCTCTCCTTGGCATGGTTAGATTAGGATTAGATTAGCTTGACCTGCACCGGAATAGCTTGTGGCGGGTAGTTTAGGAGCAGGAACCAGCCCTTCTCTCGGAGATTCCTCTCTCGGTTTCACAAGTCCCATGCTTGGAGAGAGGTTTCCATGTTGTGCAATCACACTGGATGCCTGAGTGATCAACCTAGAAGCCTTGATCTGCATCCGGGGGTCTTGTGATTTTGCACTAAAGTTTTGGCACGCCCGGTGGGACATCACGTGGTTAGAGTTTCATCTTTCAGAGGTGTCTCATTATCAAATAGAAAATCTTAAGCCACCGTGCGACCACTAACAGTTTTGGCACGCCCGGTGGGACATCACAGAAGTTAGAGTTTCATCTTTCAGAGGTGTCTCATTATCAAATAGAAAATCTTAAGCCACCGTGCGACCACTAACTAGCTGATTTTGGCACTCGGTGGGACCTTAGAGGTCTTCCACTTCATCTTTGCGAGTTAGTGTGTTCTGTGAAGATTTCAGCCTTTGGAGGCACTTGCAGAAACACATCCGGTGACTCCATCCGATTAGCAACCCATTTCTAAGTTACTGAACCCATTTTCCATCCATTCCGTCATTCTTCTTTCCATCTCGTTCATTCTTTCCCATTCCATGAGGTTGTGCAATCATGACTTCATTTCCATCATGAAATTCACATCAACAACAACAATATATTCCACCTCCAACATGTTTTACAAATCCTCTAAATCAACATTTTGAGCAGATTCAAGATTAGTATGTATACCCATATGAGTAGCTGCGCCAAAGTCAGTTTGGCTATGGAGCTTTCTAAGAGCAAGGGTGTGCATACAATGAAGACCATCAGATCCAAGATGCTGGTCTGTTGGAGAAGATCCAAAAGATGGAGGTAAAGATGGTGCAGTCCAGAGCAACAGCTCAAATGAGAGCTTTCGGAATCGGTTACAGGACTCCTTGTCCATGGGGAGGCCCTTTTCCAAGACACTTCAGCCCTCAAGAGAAGCTGGACTTCATGATAAAGATGCTGCCCCAACTTGCACAATGGACAGCAGAAATAGAGGCCTATACATTCGGTGTTGAACAACCTTGTCAATGGGTAAGTTCTACACCATCATCTGGTTTTTCTCTTCCCATTACTCAAGCAGCATCATCTCATTTGGACTTACAAATTTTAAACTCTCCATCTGCTGTCCCAAATGTTGATCCCATGTCTCCACCTCTCAGTCTTCCACCACACCTCAATTCTTCTTTCCTTTTTCCTTCCAAACAGTCATCCTCTCCACAAGAGCTAAATGAAATACCTCCCACTCCAAAGAAACAAGAGGTTAAACCTCCTCCACCACCACAAAAAATTGTAAAATCAGTTGAGTTTCAACCCATCCCTCCTCTTGCATTCCCAATTCCATGTGAGGAAGAAGAAATTGAAAAAATCAGTCGGCAAGGACAGCAAGAGGAAGAGCCAGGAAAAGAAAAAATGATTAAGAGCTTAGTAAGTTTGGCTCTTAAATTTGGAATTGAAAAGATCCCTTTGTTGGTAAAGCCTACAGAAGGGGCTAAGGTTGAACAAACGGTGGTTAAAACTGAGTTTGTGGCAGCAGAAGAAGAGCAAAAGGAAGAAAGCCCTGAAGAAGATCTTGCAGTCCCAACTTGTCCTCTAGAGCGCGAGATCAAGAGTTTGACTTGACAAACTTCATGCTAAAGGAAGAGTTCTATCAAGAGAAAGATTGTATTCAACTAGTAGAGGAAGGAGAAGTTGCTCCAAATCCAAAAGAAGAGGAGCACAATCTAGCTGTGGAAGAGAAAAGTGCAGATCCAAGAGCTCTGAGCACAAAGCAGGCTACAGGAGAACCTTCAGTTCTTCTTTCTACTTCACCTCTCTCAAGTTCCAGTGTTAAAGAGGAGTTTGACCTCTCAAACTCAATGTTGAAGGGAGAAAGAAACCATGGTGGTCAAGTTACAGATCAAGAAGACACCATGGAGGAAGTTGAGCATTTACAACAGGACAGCAATGAGGCAGTTTACCTGTCAGATTTGGAGGATTGTTTTGATGGAGAAGAGCCGATTGAATTTCCACCATTCTCTCTTTCATCATCCACATTCCAAACACAAGAGTTTGTTGTCATAAAGTAGAACATTCATTTGCAGCAGCCTGCATCTTATAACAGCTCTTCAAAATCAAGATTGGAAGATTTAAGTCTTTCATGTTCTTCATTGGAGGAAGAGAAGGGACAAAGGAACTTCACCATTTCTTCCACACCATCCATTCAAGAAGGTCTACAAGAAGACTCCATTCTTGGGGTTGAAAATCACAGCAATGGGCATACTCAAAGGACCATACCTTGCCCAATCAGGTATTTGGCTTCATTGGAGCCAAAGGAGAAGTCACAACCAGTCATGCTTTCTTCTGAGCATGAGGGTGAGCTACAAAGTACCAAGGATCAGCTGCCATACCTCTTCAATCCAAATGCAGAGCAACTAAAAGAGGTATTGGATTTGTTTTCAGCTGATACTTTGATGATTTGGATAGAAGACCAGCTTCTTGTTGATTTTCCATCCATCCAAACAGCCATGATCAGTGCCAAATCAATTGCATGGCTGCCACTTTTGAGAAAGGGAAGCTATTTCTCACAACCAATTGCAGGGTTTGTTTAGCTTGCTTTTGCTTCCAGTTAGAGTAGAGTAGGTAGGTTTGCTTTCAGTAGAAGAAGTGCTTGTGCACACTCTGCATGTTCCATTTGGGACATGTATGATTTTCAGTTTTGTACATAGTTTTGGTGTTGTTGGTTCTGCTCTTGCACAGTTCGTTTCAGTGGCATCTTGGTGAGAACACTCCAGGTTCAATGGGTTTCAAGTGGCTCAGAGGGAAGTTTTCAAAGTTCAGATCAGTTGCAGGTTACAACTCAGGACTCCATGCCCAATGGATGCTTCAGGCAACTGGTAACTTCATCTAGCAGGCAGATGACCCCGCTGAGTCGCCAAATTGTTATCCAAAATTCACCCCCCAGGGTTAATTTGATAACATGCATCAGAATTCTCAAGTCCCAGCAGATAATTGATTCAGAGCAAACATCATGTTTCTGGGGTTCCCTCAGATTTTTTCTAACTCCCCTGACCAAAGAAGGAAAGAGCAAGCTCTGAGAAAATGCGAAAAAAGTTGCAGAAGACAGGCTCAGGCCAGAAAAAATCACGAAAAATGGCTAAGTCCTTGTCCTAGGACAATGTGGGACAAGTGGGACAAGAGTGCGCGAAGGACCCGAACCGCCGGATCGGCCGAAATGGAGAACTTCAGTCCGAAACAATGTGGGACAAGTGGGACAAAAAGACGTGAATCGGCCGGATCGGGCGAACCGGAAGAATTTGTCCCACGAAGCACTGGGACATTTGGGACAAATGGACGCGAACCGCCGGTTCGGTGAAACAGAAGAGTTTGTACTTTGGGACATCCGAGACGAAGGGGACGCGTGGGGCGCGGATCGCCAAAGGAGCCAAAGGCCAATCAAACAATGCCACGTGTCATCTACCAAATGAGGGACGAGGAATCCCATTTCAGGCGGATCGGAAGTTTTTGGCCCAAGCAGTTTGGGACAACGGGGACATAAAGACGTGAAGGGCGCGAAGGAGCCGAAAGGGCCGAGAACCAACCGAGATCACGACACGTATCGCGGGGAAAGAGTCCAAAGGTCAAAGGGCAAATTTTGAGGGGTCACCAGAGCTAATCAAAAGAGGAAACGTGTCCTATGGAAGGGAATGCAGAGCTCGGGAAGGAGTTAGAGAATTTGGCATGAGTTTTGGCCGAAAAGCTAAAAGCCAAGATCTGCCCCGCGCCCTGTCGGCCAATCAATGCATGCCACGTGTCCAAGTTTAAGGGGCCCACAAGGAAATTTCAAAAGAAATCCCGCCGAAAGTCGAGGAGAGAGAATCACGCGACCAATCAATGCGTGCCACGTGTCATCCAAGTGGCAAAGCGCGGAAAGATTTCAAAACACGTTTTCACCGCTTTATGCCCCCGAATCTTCGACCTCCATATCTTTCGATCCAGAGCTCAGATTTGCAAGTTCTTTATATCAATGGAAAGCTTATGAAATTCTCTACATGATTCTGGGATCAATCTCAAAATTTGGTGCATTTTGTAGAGAAAAAATTGAGAAACGGTTCTGACGCGTGATCATGGCCAGAAGCGACGTTTCAACAACCAGGATTTAATGCACGTGGGTCACATTCTCCTTCAGCACAGCCAGAAGTGACATTTCAGCATTCTGCATTAATTTGGTCACTCCACCACCACCACTCTCTCTCCCACGACCCCTCTGCCCCACTCCCTCACTCCGGCTTGTTCCTGCGCTTTCCTCCACCTTGTCCCCCGTGTCCTCTTCCCCCTTCGTGTTGTGTTGTTTCCCCACCGCCCGGTCTTCCTTCCACATTGCTCTTCCACGCTTGCACCCTCTTACAAAGCTCCTTCCTCCTTTTGAATCTACCCCTCTATAAAATAACAAAAATTTATTTGTGTTTCAAACAAAAAAACAAAGAAAATGTTTAATGTGATTGTATAAATTCAAGATCAATACAATGGGAAATCAAATAACTCCATAGTTCTTCCTACAACTTGTAAGTAAGAAAATAAAACAAAACTGAGAAAAAGAATGAAAAGAAAGAGAGGGGAAATAAGAAAGAAATTCAAATGAAAGGAAAAGGAAAAGATAAGGAAACTTAGGTCATCGTTAGGGCAAAGGGGAGATCAAGGGTTAAGATTGATTTAATCCTAGGGTCCTTAAGTGATTTAATTTAATTTAATATTGAATATGAGAAATATTGTTAGAATGTGATTTAATTTAAAAGAGGTGTGGGCCAACAAAAGAAAAAAATTTAATTAAAAAAAAGGGGTTAGACTAAATAAAAGTTAACAAGGAGTTGTAGATTATTTTTTTATTTTGTGACTATAGTTAAATTAAAAAAAAAAATAGTTAAGTCATTAATGAAATAGTTCTTATTTTAGATTTTGGTAATTACATTTATAATAAAATTAAATAATAGTGGGAACCAACTAAAAAACATTAGCATTTATCGTTCATCTTGTTTTAAATAATAAATTAAAAAATTACCTAAAATTTTAGTTGCTTTTGGTTTGGTTTTTCCGTGTCCCAGGTGAGGCATTACATTTTCATATAAGTCGAAATTAAAAAAATGAAGAGCTTTTTCAATCCCAATTGTTTTGAATATCCTAGTGTTTTTAAAATCCCAACATTTTTAAAAAATTACTTTTTCAAAAATTACGATTTTTTATAAAATCATGATTTCAAAAAAATAGTGAACTTTTTAAATTGATGACTTTACTACTTTAAAAATATTTGAACAATACACACTTTTTGAAAATCAAGACTTTTTTGAAATCCTAAATGTTTAAAAATTGGGATATTTCATAAATAATGACTTTTTGAAAATCACGACCACTAAACCCTAAAACCTAAAACCTAAGTCGTAAATGCTAAACCCTAAACCCCAACATCCTAAACACTAATTTTAAAACCCTAAATCCTAAAATATAAACTCTTAACTCTTAACATTGATTCCTAAACCCTAAACCCTCTGCCATAAACCTAAACTCTAAACCCGAAAACCTTAAACCATAAACCCTAAACCCTAAACCTTGATCTAAGCCATGAAGCCTAAACCCTAAACTATAAACCCAAAAACCCCTAACCCTAAGCCTTAAACCCTAAATCCTAGACAATGAACCCTAAAGGTTTAGGCCTAACCCTAAACCCTATACCTTGAACCGTGAGCCCTAAGCCAAAACCCTAAACCCTAAACTCATAACCCTAAACCCTATACCTATAACCATCAGCCCTAAGCCAAAACCATAAACCCTAAAATTTATCTAGATACCAAAACCCTAAACAATGAACCCTACCTAAAGCTTTAGGCCTAGCCCTAAACCCTATACCTTGAACCGTGAGCCCTAAGCCAAAACCCTAGAACCTAAATTCATAACCCAAAACCATAAACCCTGAGTAATGGACCCTAATCATGAACATTGAGACCTAAACCCTAAACATTGACCCACATGCTCGAAACCCAAAACTCGAGCCCTATAAACCCTAAAACTTAAGCTCCGATTGCTTCTTAAATCTAAATTTTGAGTCTTAAACCCTAAAACCCTAAATACTATACCATTAATCGTAAACCATGAACCCTAAACCCTAAATGAAAACCCTTAAACCTGAGCCCTAAATCCTAACCTTAAACCTTGTTCCCAGAACCCTAAACCTTGACCCTAAACACTAAATCTCCGAGTCCTAAACCCTTAATCTCAAACCTTAAAATAGTTAGATTTGGAAAGAAGTTGTATTTTTAAGAACTTGGGATTTTGAAAAAGTTACAATTTTAAAAATTATTATTATTTTTGAAATAATCAAGATTTGTAAAATGTGTGGAATTTGACAATGTTCAAATTTTCATAGAATTGAGGTTTTCAAAATTAATATTTCGAAAAAGTCGATTTTTGAAAGATTCGTTGGGCTTTTCACTATTTTGAAGAATCTTGAGTTTTGAAAATGTCAAGATTTTTGAAAAATTGACATTTTAAAAAATGTAAGGATTTTTGAAAAGACGGAATTTAAAAAACTTGAGATTTTACAAAAAGTCGTGATTTTGTAAAAGTGAAGATTTTTGAAAAAGTCAAGATTTTTGAAAAGTCAAGATTTTTAAAAATGTCAAGATTTTGTAAAATGTTGGGATTTTTAAACTGTCAAGATTTTTGAAAAATTTGGGATTTTTAAATAAGCCGACATTTTTTACAAAATTGAGATTTTAGAAAATTTACTGAATTTTTGAAAAATCTAAGATTTCTATAAAAGTTTTGATTTTCGAAAACGTTGTGATTTTTGCAATAGTTGGTATTTTCAAAAAAATTATTTTCTCAAAAGAGTCAAGATGTCAAAAATGCAATGATGTGCCAAAATTAGTAGGAACTTGAAAAGTTCATAACTTGTGCTCCAAGTGTCTGTTTGAGTACTTTTTTTAAACCACATGTTTAAAAAATAACAACTTTTTTAAAATATAAGGATTTTTAAAAAATAGTTTGGAGTTTTAATAATTTAGATTTTCCAGAATTTCTAGATTTTTGAATATGTTAATATTTTTGAAAAAGTCATTATTTTCCAAAAAGTTGTGAATTTAATTTTTTTAGGATTTTTAAGAAAAAGTAATTTTAGAAAAAGATAGAATTTCATAATTCTAAAAAAGTTTAAATTTAAAAAAATTAGGGTTTTTCAAAAAGTTGAGATTTTCTAAAAGTCCGGATTATGAATAGGTTGGGATTTCGAACAAAAATAGGGATATCAAAAAAGTCGTGATTTCAAAAAAGTCAAGAATTTTAAGAAAGTTGTGATTTTCAAAAAAGAAAAGATTTTGAAAAAAGGTGTAATTTTCAAATAAGTCGGGAATTACAAATTTGAAGAGATTTTTAAATCCCAACTTTTTTGAATATCTTAACATTTTAGAAAATCCTAACATTTTCAAAATCTTTACTTTTTCAAAATTCCAACTTTTAATAACATGACTTTTTCGAAGATTACGAGTTTTTTAAAAAATTGAACTTTTTAAATTCGTGACTTTATCACTTTCAAAATCTTTGAAAATACATGTGTTTTGATTTAAAATCATGACTTTTTAAAACTCTTAAATGTGTAAAAAGTTAGGATTTTGAAAGGGTTGGGATTTCAAACAAAATTTGAATTTCAAAAAGTCGTGATTTTGAAAAATCCAAGAATTTTGATAAAGTTGGGATTTTCAAAAAGACAAGATTTTGAAAAAAAAAAATTTCATATAATTTGGGAATTTAAAAAATGAAGTGATTTTAAAATCCCAATTGTTTTGAAGGGAATTACAATTTTTATAAAATCGTGATTTTTTCGAAAATTACAATTTTTTTAAAATTGTTAACTTTTAAATACATGACTTTATCACTTTAAAATCTTTGAAAATATAATCTTTTTAAAAATCATGACTTTTATGAAATCCTAAATGTTTCAAAATCAGAATATTTCGTAAATCATGACTTTTTCAAAATCACGACTCTCAAACCCTAAAACCTAAAACTTGAGTCACAAATGCAAAACCCTAAATCCTATACCATAAACCATAAATTCTTAACATTGATACCTAAACCCTAAACCCTCTGCCATTAACCATAAACCCAAATCCCTAAATTGTAAAACCTAAAATCTAAACCCAAAACATTAAACCATAAACCCTGAACTTTGATATGAGCCATGAAGCCTAAACCCTAAACCCCTAACCCTGAGCCTTAAACCCTAAAAAGTTTTAGGTCTAACGCAAAACCATATACCTTCAAATGAACCCTAAGCCAAAACCCTAAACCCCTAACCTTTAAACCCTAAAAAGTTTTAGGTCTAACCAAAACCATATACCTTCAACTATGAGCCCTAAGACAAAACCCTAAACCCTAAACTCATAACCTAGAACCTCGAACCACGAACAATGGACCCTTAACCATGAACATTGAGACCTAAACCCTAAATGCAGATCCCTATGCTCTAAAATTTAAACCTTAAGCTCTAGTTACTCCTAAAGCCTAAATCTTGAGTCTTAAACCATAAATACTAAACCCTTAATCCTAAACCATGAACCCTAAAACCTAAATGCAAAACCCTCAACCGTAAACCTCGAATCCCAAACCCTTAAACCTGAGCCCTAAATCCTAACCCTAAACCCTAATTCTTAAACCCTAAACCTTGATCACTGAACCCTGTAATGCCTCCATTTTCTTTTTAAAATAATAATAATTAATAAATAAAATAAAAGTTTTTAAAATTCAAAAGCATGTGATTTCTTTGTTGGGGCGGTTTAGGCAAAGGCTCCTTTGTGTTTTTTTTTTTTTAATTTTGTTTCTATCTTTTTGTTGTGTGAAAGAGAGAGCCGCCACCATGGAGGAAGGGGGGAAGCTTCGAACTTGTTTTTTTTGCGCACCCATCAGTGTTGGCCATAGCATTTTCACCCAACCAATGCGCTGAAGGGCATTTTTTTTTCTATTTTGTTTGGATTGTTCAAGGAATCCAATGCCAAACGTCAACTCATGAAGTGCCATGGTATTTTGTGGCCTCCTCCCAGCGTCCTAGCTGCGCCAGCATTCTCTCAGCCGCGCCAAACTCCTGCGTGGGCATTTATCCAAAGCCTAAGAGGATATAGGGGTTTTATCAAACATGGTAGTGGCAAATGCTTTGGGGACACTGCTCAGTGTTTGACCAAATGAAAGAACGAAACAACTCTCATGGGATGCGTGTTTTGCAGCGTACAGAAGACACGGGTTTTCCCCCACAAGGATCTGCACAAAATGGATTTGTTGAAAAGGCTTTAGAATCTTTCAACCAAATGAAAACAACAGGAGTAAAGCTACATTTAACAACCTTTGCCAGCATTCCCACTACCTGTGCCAAAATAGAGCTCTTGAAAAAGAGTATGGACGTCCATCAAAGCATTATGGAGAAGGGGTTTCTTTTGGTGTGTTTCAGTTGCAAGTGCCCTGACAGATACATATGCAAAATGTGGAGGCATGCGAGCTGTTCGACAATGCCTGAAAGAAATGTGCTTCATGGACTGCAATGATGGCAGGATTTGCAAAAAAAAAATGAGTTTGTTAAAAGGGCCTTGGAAACTTTCAAGCAAATGCAATTGGTACGTGTAAAGCCAGACTCCACAACCTTGTCCCAGCATCCTCGTAGCCTCTGTCAAAATGGGAGCTCTAGAGCAGGCCTCGAACAACCATCAAGGCATAATGTTAGAGGATTTTTAGTTGCAAATGCGCTAGTAGACAAGTATGCAAATGGCGGAAGCTTACACAAGGCAAGTCAACTGTTTGACAAAATGCCTCAAAGAAATGTTGTCTCATGGAATGCCAGGATTGCAAGATATGCACATAATGGATCTGTTCAAAAGGTTTTAGAAACGCACAAGCAACTACTTACTCTGTTGGAAAACTTCAAGTGATCAGGAAGTTGGTGTGACGTGGTGGAGGTTAGATCTAGGCTCGTGAACTGGTTGACGAAGTGCCAAGCAAGATGTTGAACCGAAGCCCGCGGCTTCGACTGACTTCGTTCTCTAGGCATGGTTCTTCTTTCCTACCTCTCATAATTCTCGTGTTTTAGTTCTCTTTTGCAACTAAATAGAATATTAAGTTATTAGATTTTTTAATATAGTCAAATGTCTCTTCAACTCATTACAAAACAATAAAGTGTCATGGTGCAACTCTCGAAGCCATTATAACTCACCTACTTTAAACCATGAACTACCACCCTCGCTTCGAGATGATCTAGAAAACTCTTACCCTTTGGATCGCTTCAATATCATTTTATCGATCAGACAAATTTGACTCTCCATTGATTAAGTTGACCTTCTTCCTGCTTAAAATAGTTAAATTTTACAATTTTTGAGACTCACTAAGCACCCTTCGCAACTCGGAAATGAGATGTCAAGTTTCATTCATGTACCTTGAATGTATATGAGGAGTCGCCTTGATTTTTGGTTTGACGCTCTTCTAGGAGCCTGTTACACCGGTTTACAACAATAGAGAGTTGTTAAAACTAGAAAGTTGTCTTTCGTTTGGGACCACCATTTGAAACCTAGAAAGAGAAATCACGTTCCATCTTCGCAAACCTCTAGCGTTTATACTAGACAAATGCATGGAACATTCAGGATATAGGAAGGAGTAATTTTTGGGATAGTTTGTCGAAACCGTTTTGTAGGCCTCGGTCGCGGTTTGACGAGGTCAAACTGATCCAATTTCATCTTATCACTCCGAGAAAACTTGTTGTCGTTTGAACATGGTTTTCTAGTTCTCATCCCATTGACTCGATGAATTCTCTTTATATATGGGAACTAGTAGGATATGTCTCGTTGCATGCTTCTCCATCGAATGTCGATTATGGACGTTGTTTTTCTCGTGTGCTCGAGCAAATTTTTGTTATTTTACAACTGGGTGAACTATGACCAAAGTGGCTTTTAAAAACTAGCCACCAAATGTAAACCGTGTGCTCTTTTTCAATTCCATCGATTCTTTATGAACTCTTGGTACATCCGGGGACACGTAGAAAGATAGTTGTGGTGTGCACGTTCATTTGGGAGATAACCTTTGGAAGTAGTTTCTTAGCCTCCGAGCTCGTTCTATACATTTTGTAGCTAGTGAGAAAATGTAAAAGTAGAAAACTGCGGACCCTCGTAGGGTTGCCAAATCACCCTAAAAATGTTTAAACACAGTTAAATAACTATTTAAAACACTATAATGAAACTTGTTGTGTGTATTAGAACTTTTGGCAAAATGATGTTTTCTCTCTCTTTCCTTCTCTTTCTCTCTCCTAGATTACAAAATGAAGAAAAATGAAATGCAATGGATACATGTTCCTAGACCTTTTTATTTCGATTGCAAATTGTAATTATTGTTAGATGTAAATGGGAATCTGAAATATGATACTTATGATTGCTTAGGGTGGATGCCATGCCAGCGATTTATCGTTGATATCATGCTCACGTGGGTTTTACAGGATGGAAGAATGACGACGAAAAGGGCGATGTGTGATTTAATTATTATTATTGTAATTTTTATAGGTCATTGTAAAATGAATAACTGTCTAATGCAGTCTCTTGTTACCGAAAAGTTATAAATGAAATTTGTTAATATGCATGATATGCTAGTTTTAGGGATACTTAGGAAATGTGCATCTAATCACCGGTTCATTATGTTTCTTAGTTGTGTATAAAAAAGAAAAAAAGGGGGGTTTGATTTATACTTAGTAAATTGAAAATCAAAGTTAATACATTGTAGTACCTTCTCAGTATTTAATAAATGATTAAATTAATTATTGGGTTACCTTCTTACATTGCAAACACAATAAAGAGTTTTAATGGGAACACTCAACCCTTAATAAAATATTCGTGCATACTTGCCTGCATGTGTGACCCTTTGTACCATATAAGAAATTTAAGACCGTAGAACGAACTTAAGCTTTGCGCTCGATGGAACACTCTAGGTTAGGTAAATAAAACCCCTAGTTGGAGTTTATCGTCATAGTCTTTTTGTCTAGCGACACTGTCATAAACCCATATTTAGGAATGACATGGTCCAACTTTATCCAGAATATGCGGTTTCCTTCTAGTTTTGGTAATCGCGAGAAGAATGTACTCTCTTCAGGTCCGATACCAGGCTGAGTGTTGAAGACCGCCTTAGGAGTCACCTTATGAGTCCTTGTTCGAAGGATCGACTAAGCGGTGCTACCTTGGTTTCTATCAAAATAACATCTTGGCATTCTCTTGAATGTGGTTTAGTATAATTATGTCCGCTTGCCTTAAAATCACATGTAGTAGAGGCGTAGATCGTTAGGTGCATATTGGAATTAAACTAAACCCTAGTGGTTTTTGTCTGCTAACTTGTGGGTAGAAACTGTATTTTAACTCCTTGTATGCGAAATTGAGTTGAAAGATGTTGATTCTAGAGAACCTTAGAAATTGTAATCTTGTCCCTTAATCCCTTGTTATGTCATTTATGGCATTAAGGAATAAAGAATATTCCTTATGCGGAATCGTGAAGTGTAGTGACATGGGATCTTCGTGTACATAGATCACTTGTGTTCATGTGTAGTTTATTATGCTCCTAGCCTTGTACTTCTTTAAGATGTCAGACAAGTGCTTTTGTATCTCTTTTGTTTCGAGACGATGCTAAGAACGAGACCTTAGTGCGATATAAGAGCATATCATATAATGCTGCACATGAGATTGGAGATTAGGTTTATGGTCAATCTTGGAGTCCTTATAACTTAATTAAACTTTATCATGCGTTGCAAAGAATATAAGTTACCTTGGTGCGACCAAACTTTGAGAAAACAAAGGATGTATATATATATATATAAAATCTTATAGGAATTCAATAAGTTTTCAAATTATAATAACAATGGTAGGGAAATAAATATAGTGTGAATCGAGAAATATTTTTGGTGAAAAGCTGCCCTGTATCTAAATCTCCGTCAAATCCTTTGATTGCATTTTGGACATCAAGTCTCTTTCGCTTGAGTTGTAAGGGTAAAACTGTAGACATCAAATAAACGTTGGAGAATAATATTTTTACACAATAGAAGATGATTAAGTATTTTGTATACAATTTGATTTATGCCAAATATGTATGTCAGTTATTGAAATTTATATAAAGTATAAGAAGCCAACTTGAGAAGGTCAAATTGAATTTTCAACTCATGCGAATAAGCTTAAGAAAACGTAGGTGGGCAAATGAGAAAATATATCCTTGCTCGTAATGTCCTTGGAATGTTAACTTTAACAAAAATACATTTAAAGAAATGATGTGTTGTGGGTTCGCCGTCCCTGAAGCCATGTTCTTGTGGTTGTGTCTTTACTAGTAACCTTCCATTGGGAAAAATGTAAGGCATCAGCATGCCTACGTAATTTTTGTGTGTCTATGTGAGTCGATGATTTTTGTGATAGTCGTATGCAAGTCGAGTTCATGTACTTTAAGCCCATGTTGTGTTGTGTGTAGTGAGCAATGTAAGCGAAAAAAAAAAATTATCCCGCTATTTTACTGTTGTATTTTTATTGTAAAGTGTGGCACTACAAACCCTGAATCTCAACTCTAAACCCTTAAAATTTGAGCCGTAAGCGCTAATGACTAAACCCTAAACCCTCAAACTAGAAACCTTAAAATAGTCGATTTGGAAAAAAATTGGTATTTTGAAGAACTTGGGATTTTCAAAATGTCAATATTTTTAAAAAAGTCGGATTTTTGAAAATTGAGATTTTCAAAAAGTCATGACTTTTGAAAAAGTTGAAATTTTAAACAAAATTGTTATTTTTGAAATGATCGAGATTTGAAAAATGTAGGGAATATGACAATGTTCAAATTTTCATACAACTTGGGTTTTTCGAAAAATGAATATTTTGAAAAAGTGAGGATTTTCAAAGAGTTGGGCTTTTCACATTTTTTAAGAGCACGGAATTTTGAAAAAGTCAAGATTTTTGAAATGACGGAATTTTTAAAAATTTGAGATTTTCCAAAAGTTTTCATTTTATAAAAGTGAAGATTTTGAAAAAGTCAAGAATTTTGAAAAGTCGGTATTTGTGAAAAAGTTAATATTTTGGAAAATGTTAGGATTTTTAACTCCAAAGATTTTTGAAAAATCCAGATTTTTTAATAAGTCAAGATTTCGATAAAATTGAGATTTAAGAAAATTCATGAATTTTAAAAAGTTGAGATTTTCTGAAAAAGTTTTGATTTTCAAAACATCGCGATTTTTAAAATAGTTGGGAATTTAAAAATTTATAATCTCAAAAGAGACAAGATTACAAAACTGTAATGATGCACCAAAATTAGCAGGAACTTGAAATGCTCATAACTTATGCTTTGGGTGTGCATTTGAGTCCTTTTTTTTTAAACCACATGTTTAAAAATATCAACATTTTTGAAATATGAGGATTTTGAAAAAACTAATTTGGAGTTTGAATAATTTAGATTTTCCAAAATATTGGGATTTTTGAAAAAGTCATTATTTTCCAAAAAGTTGTGAATTTTAAAAAAGTATGATTTTGAAGAAAATCCAATTTTAGAAAAAAATAGAATTTCATAATTCTAAAAAGTTCAAATGTAAAATAATTTAGGGTTTTCAAAAATTTGAGATTTTCAAAAAGTCATGATTATGAAAAGGTTGGGATTTTGAACAAAAATTGGGATTTCAAAAATTCACGATTTCAAAAAAGCCAAGAATTTTAAGAAAGTAGGGATTTTCAAAAAGAAACGAATTTGAAAAAGGTGAAATTTTCAAATAGGCTAAGAATTACAAAATTGAAGAGATTTTAAATCCTAACTATTTTGAATACTCTAAATTTTGATATAATCATAACATTTTCAAAATTCCAACTTTTAATAATATCGTGACTTTTAATAATATTTTGAATATTATGAATTTTAAAAAAATCACAAGTTTTTTTAAAATTGTGAACTTTTTAAATTCATGACTTTATCACTTTCAAAATCTTTGAAAATATAGACTTTTTGAAAATCATGACTTTTTCAAAATCCTAAATGTTTAAAAATCAGGATATTTTTGAAATCGTGACTTTTTCAAAATTGTGAACTCTAAAACCTAAACCCTAAAACCTGAGTTGTAAATGCTAAAAACTAAACTCGAATATCATAAAAACTAAGCCAAAACCCTAAATCCTAAACCATAAATACTCAGCCATAAACCATAAACCCAAATCCTTAAATTATATGACTTAAACTGTAAACCCCAATCCTTATACCACAAACCTAAACCCTTATCCGTGTGAGCCATAAAGGCTAAACCCTAAAACCTAAGACCTAAACACTAAACAATAAACCCTAAACCCTAAATAGTGAACCCTATAGCCTTTGGCCTAATCCTAAATCCTAAACCATAAACTCATAACCCCGAACCTTGAACCCTGAGCCAAGGACACTCAACCATGAACACTGAGACCTAAACTCTAAACCCTAACCCATACGCCCTAAACCCTAAAATTTGAGCCCTATAGCATATAACCTAAAACCCTAAACTTGAAGCTCTAATTGCTCCCAAACCCTAAGTTCTGAGTCTAAAAGACTAAAACCCTAAATGCTAAATCCTAAATACTAAACCCTCAATCGTAGACCATGAGCCCTAAACCCTATGTGCAAAACCCTCACCGGTAAAACTTGAACCCAAAACCATAAAACCTGAGCCCTAAATCCTAATCCTAAACCCTAAACTTGAAAACCCTAAAACCTAAAAGCTAATTCTTAAACCCTAAACCTTGATCAAAATCCTAACTATTTCAAAATTAGGATATTTTTAAAATCATGGCTTTTTCAAAATCGTGAACCCTAAACCCTAAAATATGAAACCTGATTCGTAAACACTAAATCCTAAACCCCAACATCCTAAATACTAATGCCAAAATGCTAACTCCTAAACCATAAACCATAAACCCTTAACACTGAATCCTAAATCCTAAACCCTAAGCTATAAACCATAAACCCAACTCCCTAAATCTTAAAACCTAAACTCTAAACCCCAACCTTTAAACCATAAACGCTAAACCCTAAAATATGAGCCCTATAGCGTATAATCACTAAACCTTAAAGCTCTAATTACTCCTAAATGTTAAATCCTAAATATTAAACCCTTAATTGTAAACCATGAGCCATAAACCCTAAATGTAAAACCTCAACCACAAACCTCAAACCCCAAACCCTATAACCTGATCCCTAAATCCAAACTCTAAACCCATAAACCCTAAAACCTAATTCTTAAACCATAAACCTTGATCCCCGAACCATGAGCCCCGAGCCAATCCCTAAACACTAAACCCTAAACCCCAAATCATGAGCCCAAAAACCTAAACCCCAAACACCAAATCCCCTGAGCCCTAAACCCTCAACCTAGAAACCTTAAAATAGTTAGATTTGGAAAAAAATTGTATTTTGAAAATTTTGAGATTTTGAAAAAGTCAATATTTTTCAAAAAGTTCTGATATTAAAAAACTTGAAATTTATAAAAACTCACAACTTTTAAAAAGTTACAATTTTAATAAAATTTGTTGTTTTTGAAAATATCCATATTTTAAAAATGTTGGGACTTTGAAAATGTTAATATTTTCAAAAAGTTGGGGTTTTGAAAAATGAATATTTCAAATAGTCGAGATTTTTGAAAAGTTGGTATTTTTGAAAGAGTTGGGCTTTCACATTTTGAAGAGTTTAGATTTTTTAAAAAGTCAAGATTTTTATAATCTTGACATTTTCAAAAAGTTAGGATATTTGAAAAAACGGGATGTTAAAATTTGAGATTTTTCAAAAAGTCATGATTTTGTGAAAGTGAATATTATCGAAAAAGTCAAGATTTTTAAACATGTTGGGATTTTAAAACAGAAAGATTTTTTAAAAAGTCAATTTTTTTAATAAGTCGGGATATTCGAAAAAGTTCCATTTTTAATATTTGAGGTTTTTGAAAAAATATTAATTGTTTTAAAAACCACTGATTTTCAAAATAGAAGGAATTTTTATAATGTTGTGATTTTAGTAAATTCAGGAATTTTTAAGAAGTTGGGATTTCTGAAAAAAGTTTTGATTTTCTAAAACGTCGTGATTTTTGAAATAAAAAATGATTTTTGAAAAACTTATCATCTCAAAAGAGTCAAGATTTCAAAAATGTAGTGATACGCCAAAATTACCAGGAACTTGAAAAGGTCATAACTTGTGCTGCGGGTGTCCATTTGAGGCTGTTCTTTTTGAAACCACTTGTTTCAAAAATCTCAACTTTTTAAAAAATATCAAGATTTAAAAAAAAAAGTTGAGAGTTTGAATAATTTAGATTTTCATGAAATTTTGGATTTTTAGTATGTCACATTTTTGAAAAAGTCATTAATTTCAAAAAGTTTTGAATTTACAAATTTAGGAAAAGAAAGAATATCATAATTTTAAAAGGTTGGGATTTTTAACAAAAATTGGGATTTAAAAAAAAAGATGTGATTTCAAAACAGCCATGAACCCAAACCTTAGCTAGACCTTAACCCTAAATCCTAAACTTATAACCCCGAACCTCCAACCATGAACACCGAGACCTAAACCCTAAACTCGAGCCCTATACCCTAAAACCCTAAGAATTAAGCTCTAATTTTTCCTAAACCCTAAATTTTGATTCTTAAAACCTAAAAACCTAAATGCTAAATCCTAAATACTAAAACCTCAATCGTAAAGCATGACCCCTAAACCGTAAGTGCAAAACCCTCAATAGTAAACCTCGAACACTAAGTCCTAAATTCAAAAAAAGTCATTAGTTTGAATAATTTAGATTTTCCAGAATTTTTGGATTTTTGAGAATGTCATGATTTTTGAAAAAGTCATTATTTTCCAAAAACTTGTGTATTTCAAAAAAATAGTAATTTAAAGAGCTTACAATTTTAGAAAAGATAGAATTTCATAATTCAACAAAATTTTAGATTTTTTTAAAATTGAGATTTTCAAAAAGTCTAGATCATGAAAAAGTTGGGATTTCAAAAATTTCTTGATTTTGAAAAACCTAATAATTTTAAAAAAATTGGGATTTTCAAAAAAGACAAGATTCTAAAAAGGTGAAATTTCAAAATAAGTTAGGAATAACAAAACTCAAGAGATTTTAAATCCCAATTGTTTTGTAAATCCTAATTTATTTGAAAATCCTAAAATTTTCACAATCATTACTTTTTCTAAATTCTAATTTTTTATAAAATCGTGACTTTTTTGAAAATTACGAATTTTTAAAAAATCATGAGTTTTTTTAAAATTGTGAACTTTCTAAATTTTTGAACTTTTTCAAAATCCTAACTATTTCAAAATTGAGATATTTTTGAAATCATGAATTTTTCAAAATCATGAATCCCAAACCCTAAAATATGAAACCCAATTTGTAAACTCTAAATCCTAAACCCCAACATCCTAAACACTAAGGCAAAAACCCTAAATCCTAAACCATAAACCATAAACCCTTAAAAATACTAAATCCTAAACCCTCAGCCATAAACCATAAACCCAAATCCCTAAATCATAAAACCTAAACTCTAATCCCCAAACCTTAAACCATAAACACTAAATGCTAAACAATAAACCCTAAACAAAACCCTAAACAATGATACTTAAATCCTTAGGCGTAACCCTAAACCCTATATACCTTAAACTATGAGCCCTAAGACAAAACCCTAAACCCTAAACCTTTTAGAACCCCAAACCTCAAACTCATCCATGGACCCTCAACCATGAACACCACCTAACCTAAACCCTACGCCATGTAAACCCCCTATGCTATAAACCCTAAACTCTATAAACCTAAACCCTAAATTTTGAGTCTTAAACCCTAAAAACCTTGAATGTTAAATCCCAAATACTAAATTCCATCATAAAAACCATGAGCCCTAAACCCTAAATAAAACCCTCAACCAAAAATATCTACCCCAAACCCTAAAATATAGTCCCTAAATCCTAACCCTAAATTCTAAATCCTAAACCCCAAAACCTAACCTCAATAAACCTTGATCCCGAACCCCGAACCTCACCCTCGAACCCTAAACCCCGAACCCTAATCCCTAAACCCACATCCTAAGCCCAAGAACCTAAACCCCAAACATTAACACTAACTCCACTGAGCCCTAAACCCTCAACATACAAAACCTTAAAATAGTTAGATTTGGAAAAATTTGTTATTTTGAAAAACTTTGGATTTTCAAAAAGTCAAGATTTTGAAAATGTCAGGATTTTAAAAAACTTTAGATTTACAAAAAGTCACAACTTTTGAAAAAGTTGCAATTTTAAACAAAGTTGTTATTTTTGAAAACATGAAGATTTTAAAAATATTGGGACTTTGAAAATGTTAAGATTTTCAAACAAGTTGGGGTTTTTGAAAAATGAATATTTTGAAAAAGTCAAGATTTTTGAAAAGTTGGGATTTTTGAAAGAGTTGGGCATTTCACATTTTTGAAGAGTCTAGATTTTTGAAAAGTCAAGATTTTTGAAAAACTCAATATTTTCAAAAAAATTAGGATTTTTGAAAAAATGAGATGTTACAAAATGTGAGATTTTCCAAAAAGTCATGATTTTGTAAAAGTGAATATTTTTGAAATGTTAGGAATTTCAAAAAGTCGATATTTTGAAAATGTTGTGAGTTTTAAAAAATCAAGATTTTTAAAAATGTCGGATTTTTGATAAGTCGGGATATTTGAAAAAGTCTGGATTTTTATTATTTGCGATTTGAAAAAAAAATTAAAAAGTAAGGATTTTCGAAAATATCGGCATTTTTTATAAAGTTGAGATTTTATAAAATTCTCGAATTTTAAAAAGTTGGGATTTATGAAAAAGTTTTTATTTTCGAAAATGTCACGATTTGTGAAATAGTTGTGAGTTTTGAAAAAATATAATCTCAAAAGAGTTAATATTTGAAAAACGTAGTGATGCACCAAAATTAACAAGAACTTTAAATGAGTGTCGTTCTTCCACGTAGACAGGTTTTTTAAGTTAAAGCGATTCATGAAATTTTTGAAGTACCTTACCGATCTGCGTCCAACCAAAAGAGGCCACGTTTCCTATTTATGCAAGGATCTAAATTTGACTAGGAGAAACACCCACAAACTATAAAATGCACAAAAAAATCAACTATTTGAGCCCAGAGATGAAATATTCTCCAAGATGGAGAATTTAGAAATGTTATAAGGCTCAAATACATTCTTCCGAGCTATATCCATTCTTTTTCTTCAAGTTTTTAGGGAAAAATGACAAGGACAGAAATCCAACTATGGAAGGTACAAAAATGGGAGAGCCTAGATTTTAGATGAATAGAGAACATGAGACCTAAATTACAGAGCCTTTCCAGATAAATAGAGAAAGAAGGAAACATTTATGGATCCATACGTGATCCTTGGACTAGGAAAGGATTGATTACGACACAACAAAGGATGGTAACATGTGATAGAGACCGTAGATTGATAGATTTTTATTGGCAAAATTAGACGAGACTATTTTGAGCACCAATAAACCCTAAGCTATAAACCCTAAACCTTTAGGTAGAGACCTAAATCCTAAATGCTAAAATCATAACCCCAAACCTCGAACCCTGAGCTATGGACCCTCAACCACGAAGACTTAGACTTAAACCCTAAACCTTGACCCCTAAACCCTCAATCGTAACCTATGAGCCATAAAACCTAAAATAAAAACCTCAATTCTAAACCTCGAAAACCAAAACCATAAAACCTTTGCCATAAATCCTAACCCTATTAAATCCTAAACCCCAAAACCATAAACCTAAACCCTAAATTCCTAACCCCAAACCTAAACCCTAACCCCATTAACACTTAGACCTAAACCTTAAACCCTGACGCCTACACCCTAAACCCTAAACTCTGAGCCCTATACCCTATAAACCCTAAATCTTAAGCTCTAATTGGTCCTAAACCCTAAATTTTGTGAGTCCCTAAAACCCTAAATGCTAAATCCTAAATACTAAACCCTCAATCGTACACCATGATCCCTAAACCCCAAATGTAAAACCTACAAGTGTAAACCTCGAACCCCAAATCCTAAAACCTTAGCCCTAAATCCTAACCCTAGACAATAAACCCCAAAACCCAAAACCCTAAAACCTAATTCTTAAACCCTAAACCTTCATCCCCAAACCTTGAACCTCAACCCTAAACCCTAAACCCTAAACCCTAAAGATAAACCCTAAACCACAAATCATGAGCATAAAAACCTTATCCCTAAAAACTAAATCCCTTGAGCCCTAAACGCTCAACCTAGAAACCTTAAAATTGTTAGATTTGATAAAAGTTGGTATTTTGAAAAAAATTGATTTTTAAAAGTCAAGATTTTTGAAAAAGTCAGATTATACAAAACTTGAGATTTTCAAAAAATCATGACTTTTGAAAAAGTTGCAATTTTAAATAGATTTGTTATTTTTGAAAAGATCAAGATTTTAAAAATGTTGGGACTTTGAAAATGTTTATATTTTCAATCAAGTTGGGGTTTTTAAAAAATGAATATTTCAAAAAGTTAGGATTTTCAAAAGTTGGGATTTTTGAATGAGTTGGGCTTTTCACAATTTTGAAGAGACAGATTTTTGAAAAAGAAAAGATTTTTGAAAAACTTGACATTTTAAAAAAGTTAGGATTTTTGAAAAGACAGGATTTTAAAATTTTTTGAGATTTTCCAAAAAGTCGTGATTTTGTAAAAATGAAGAATTTTTCAGGATTTTTGAGAAGTCAGGATTTTCAAAAAATCAAGATTTTGGAAAATGTTTTGATTTTAAAACGTCAAGATTTTTTGAAAAAGTCAAGATTTTTGAATAAGTCTAGATTTTTGAATAAGTTAGGATTTTTGAATAAAGATAATTTTTTTTAAATGTAAGGATTTTTTTAAAAATAGGCAATTTTGATAAAGTTGAGATTTTAGAAAATTTAGGAATTTTTAAAAAGTTGGGATTTCTAAAAAGTTTTAATTTTAGAAAACATCACAATTTTTGAAATAGTTGTGATTTTTAAAATGTTAGGATTTTTGAAAAAGTTATAATCTCAAAAAAGTTAAGATTTCAAAATGTAGTGATGCACCAACATTAGCAGAACATGAAAATGTCATAACTTCTACGCCTCACGTGTGTCTGTTTGAGTCCTTTTTTTTAAAACCACATGTTTAAAAATCTCAACTTTTTATAAATATCATGGTTTTCAAAGAAAAAGTCAAGTGTTTGAGTATTTTTATTTTACAAAAATTCTAGATTTTTGAATATGTCATGATTTTTGAAAAAGTCATTATTTTCCAAAAAGTTGTGAATTTCAAAAAATTTACCCTCAGCCATAAACCATAAACCCAAATCCATAAATGGTAAAAACTAAATTCTAAACCCCAAACCTTAAACCATAAATCCTAAACCTTGATCCCTAAGCCATGAAGCCTAAACCCTAAACCTAACCCTAAACCCTGATGCCTAACCCTAAACCCTAAACATTATACCTTGAATCATGAACCCTAAGCCAAAATCCTAAACCCTAAATTCATAACCATGAACCTCGAACCCTGAACCATGGACCCTCAAGCATGAATTCACAATCTTAAACCCTCAATCGTAAACCATGAGCCCTAAACCCCAAATGCAAAACTATCAACCATAAATATCAAACCCCAAACCCTAAAACTTGAGCCCTAAATCTGAACCCTAAACTCTAAAAGTGTAGATTTTCAAAAAAGTAGTGATTTTGTAAAAGTGAAGATTTTCAAAAAAAGTTAGGATTTTCAAAAAAGTCAAGATTTTGGAAAATGTTGGGATTTTTAAAATGTCAACATTTTAGAAAAAGTCGCATATTTTCATTAAGTCGATATTCAAAAAAGTGATTTTTAATATTTTTTATTTTCAAAAAAATATAATCAAAAAGTTATTTGTTATTTGGAATTTTCAAAAAGTTTGGATTTCTAAACATGTTGGGATTTTCGAAAAATTTATAATCTCAAAAATGTCAAGATTTCAAAAATGTAGTGATGCGCCAATATTAGTAGGAACTTGAAAAAGGTCATAACTTGTACTCCAGGTATCTAAATAAATCCGTTTATTTTAAACTGCATGTTTTAAAAATCTCAACATTTGTAAATATCAAGAATTTTGACAAAAAATCTCGAGAGTGATTAATTTAGTTTGCAATTTTAGAAAAAGTTTGAATTTTAAAAAAATTAGGGTTTTTGAAAAGGTTGAGATTTTCAAAGTCACAATTATGAAAAGGTTGGGATTTTGAACAAAATTTGGGATTTCAAAAAGTCAAAATTTTGAAAAAGCCAATTTTTTTGTGAAAGTTGGAATTTTCCAATAAGACAAGATATTGAAAAAATGTGCAATTTTCAAATAACTAATTAAAAAACTTGAAGAGATTTATAAATCCCAACTATTTTGAATATCCTAAATTTTTTTAATACCTAACATTTTTAAAATCTTTACTTTTTCAAAATTCCAACTTTTTATAAAATTGTGACTTTTAAGAAAATTACGAATTTTTAGAAAATACAGAGTTTTTTAAAAAATTGTGAACTTTTTAAATTCATGACTTTATCACTTTCAAAATCTTTGAAAATTTAGACTTTTTAAAAATCATGACTTTTTTCAAATCCTAACTGTTTCAAAATCATTATATTTTTAAATCGTGAGTTTTTCAAAATCGCGACCCCTAAACCATAAACCCTAAAACCTAAAACCTGAGTTGTAAATTCTAAACCCTAAACCTCAACATCCTAAATACTAAGCCCAAAACACTAAATCATAAACCATAAATGATAAACCCTTAACACTAAATCCTAAACCATAAACCCAAATCCCTAAATTGTAAAACCAAAACTCTAAACCCCAATCCTTAAAACCTGTTCCCTAAGGCATGAAGCCTAAACCCTAAACCTAATAAAACCCCTAACCCAAAAACTAAATCCTAAACCCTAAAAAGTTAACCCTAAAGCCTCTAACCCTAAACCCTATAACCTATACCTTAAACCATGAGCCCTAAGCCAAAACCCTAAACCCTAAACTCATAACCCTAAGCCATAGAACCTCAACCATCAACACTAAGACCTAAACTCTAAACCCCGGCCCCTATGCCCTTAACCCAAAACTTTGAGCCCTATACCCTATAAACCCTGAACCTTAAGCTCTAATTGCTCCTAAACCCTAAATGTTAAATCCTAAATACTAAACCCTCAATCATAAACCATGTACCCTAAACCCTAAAAGAAAAACCCTCAATTGTAAACCTTGAACCCCAAACCCTAAAACTTGAGCCCTAAATCCTAACCCTAAACCCTAAACCTAAAACCTAATTCTTAACCCCTAAACCTTGATCCCCGAACCCTGAACCTCAAAACCGTAAACCCTGAGCCCTAAGCCATAAACCTTTAACCTAGAAACATTAAAATAATTAGATTTGAAAAAGTTAGTATTTTGAAAAGGTTGTAATTTTAAACAAAGTTGTTATTTTTGAAAACATCGAGATTCAAAAAATTGTGGCACTTTGAAAATGTTCAAATTTTCAAACAAGTTGGGGTTTTCGAAAAATTAATATTTCAAAAACGCGGGATTTTGTTCACTTTTTTTTTGATAAGCCTAGATTTCTTAAAATGTCAAAAAATTGAAAATTTTGACATTTTCAAAAGTTAGGACTTTTGAAAAGACGAGATTTTAAAAAAAAAATTGAGATTTTACAAAAATCATGATTTTGTAAAAGTGAAGATTTTCAAAAATTTAAGATTTTTTAAAAGACATGATTTTGAAAAAGTCAAGATTTTTGAAAATATTGGGATTTTTAAAAAGTCAAGATTTTTGAAATAGTCAAGATATTTGAAAAAGTCCCGATTTTAAGAAAAATACAATTTTTTTTTTAAAAGTAAGGATTTTCAAAAAGTCAAGATTTTTATAAAGTTTATATTTTACAAAATTTAGGATTTTTAAAAGTTGGGATTTTTGAAAAAGTTTTGATTTTCGAAAACTTCGTGATTTTTGAAATAGTTGCAATTTTTGAAAAAGTTATTATCTAAAAAAAAACTAAGATTTCAAAAATGTAGTGATGCACCAAAATTAGCAGGAACTTTAAAAGGTCATAACTTGTGCTCCGGGTGTCCGTTTGGTCCATCTTTTCAAAACCACATGTTTTAAATATGTCAACTTTTTTAAAATATAAGGATTGTAAGAAAAAATTCAGGAGTTTGGATAATTTAGATTTTCCAGAAATTTTGGATTTTTTAATATGTCTTGATTTTTGAAAGAATAATTATTTTCCAAAAATTGTGAATTTAAAAAAAAAACTAGGATTTTAAAGAATTTTCAATTTAAGGAAAAGATAGAATTTCATAATTCTAAAAATTTTAGGGTTTTTGAAAAATTTGAGATTTTCATAAGATTATGAAAACATTGGGATTTCGAACAAAATCCCAATTTCAAAAAAAGCTGATTTTGAAAAACCAAGAACTTTGAGAAAGTTTTGATTTTCAAATAAGATTATTTTTGAAAAAGGTGCAGTTTTCAAATAAGTCAGAAATTACAATCAACCTTGATCTAAGCCATGAAGCCTAAACCCTAAACCGTAACCCTAAACAATAAACCCAAAAATTCCTAACCCTAAATCCTAAACAGTGAACCCTAAAGCTTTGGGCCTAACCCTAAACCCTATACCTTGAACCGTGAGCCCTAAGCCAAAAGCTTAAAAGCTAAACTCATAACCCTAAACCCTATATCTTGAAACCCGTCAGTCCTAAGCCTAAAAATAAAAAATCCCTAAACCCTAAAGCTTTAGGCCTAACCCTAAACCCTATAACTTCAACCGTGAGCCCTAAGCCAAAACCCTAAACCCATAACCCGTAACCTTGAACCCTCAACCTACAATGGACCCTTAACCATGAACATTGAGACCTAAACCTAAACGCTGACCCATATGCTCGAAACCCAAAACTCTAAGCCATATAAACCCTAAAACTTAAGCTCTAATTGCTCCTTAAACCTAAATTTTGAGTCTTAAACCCTTAAACCCTAAATACTAAACCCTTAATCGTAAACCATGAACCATAAATTCTAAATGAAAACCCTTAAACCTGAACCTTAAATCCTAACCCTAAACCCAAAAACCTAATTCTTAAACCCTAAACCTTGATCCCCAACCCTAAACCCTGAACCTTGAGCCCTGAGCGCTAATCACTAAACCCTAAACCCTAAACACTAAATCCCCTGAGCCCTAAACCCTCAACCTCAAAACCTTAAAATAGTTAGATTTGGAAAAAAATTGTATTTTGAAGAACTTGGGATTTTTAAAAACTCAAGATTTTTTAAAAGTAAGGATTTTCAAAAACTTGAGATTTCAAAAAAGCCACGACTTTTGAAAAAGTTGCAATTTTAAACAAAATTATTATTTTTGAAATGATCAAGATTTGTAAAATATGGGGAATTTGATAATGTTCAGATTTTCATACAACTTGGTGTTTTCGCAAAATGAATATTTCAAAAATGTCAGGATTTTTGAAAAGTTGGGATTTTCGAAAGACTTGGGCCTTTCACATTTTTGAAGAGATCTAGAATTTTGCAAACATCAAGATTTTTGAAAATTTGACATTTTAAAAAATTTAATGATTTTTGAAAAGACGAATTTTTTAAAAACTTGAGATTTTACAAAAAGTTGTGATTGTGTAAAGTGATATTTTTGAAAAAGTGAAGATTTTCAAAAAGTTAAGATTTTTGAAAATTTTGATTTTTAATTTTTTTTTGAAAAATCTAGATTTTTAAATAAGCCGGCAAAATTTTTAAAAATTGAGATTTTAGAAAATTGAGGAATTTTTAAAATTTGATATTTCTATAAAAATTTTGATTTTAAAAAACGTCACGATTTTTGAAATAGTTGGTATTTTCGAAAAAGTTATATTCTCAAAAGAGTCAAGATTTCAAAAATGTAATGATGCGCCAAAATTAGTAGGAACTTGAAAAATTAGTTATAACTTGTGCTCTAAGTCCATTTGAGTCCTTTTTTTTAAACCACATGTTTAAAAAATAACAACTTTTTTGAAATGTAAGAATTTTCAAAAAATAGTTTGGAGATTTAATAATTTAGATTTTCCAGAATTTCAAGATTTTTAATATGTTATTATTTTTAAAAATTCATTATTTTCCCAAAAAGTCGTGAATTTAAAAAAAAAATAGGATTTTGAAAGAAAACACAATTTTAGAAAAACATAGAATTTCATAATTCTAAAAAGTTCAAATTTTAAAAAATTTAGGGTTTTTCAAAAAGTTGAGATTTTCAAAAAATTCTAGATTATGAAAAGGTTGGGATTTCAAAAAAAATTGGGATATCAAAAATGTCGTGATTTCAAAAAGCCAAGAATTTTAAGAAAGTTGGGATTTTCAAAAAAGAAAAGATTTTGAAAAAATGTGTAATTTTCAAATAAGTCGGGAATTACAAAATTGAAGAGATTTTTAAATCCCAACTGTTTTGAATATCCTAATTTTTTAGAAAATCCAAACATTTTCAAAATTCCAATTTTTAATAAAATCACGATGACTTTTTCAAAAATTATGAATTTTTTTTCACAATTTTTTTTAAAAACTTGAACTTTTTAAATTCACAACTTTATCACTTTAAAAATCTTTGAAAATACAAAATTTTTAAAAATCATGACTTTTTGAAATCCTAAATGTTTCAAAATCAGCATTTTTAAATCATGTGACTTTTTCAAAATTACGAACCCCAAACCCTAAAACCTATAACTTGAGTCGTAAACGCTAAACCCTAAACCACAACATCCTAAATACTAATTTTTAAAACCTAAATCCTATACCATAAATCATCAAATATTAACCCTAAACCCTAAACCCTCTACCATTAACCATAAACCCAAATCCCTAAATTGTAAAACCTAAACTCTAAACCCCAAAACTTTAAACCATAAACCCTAAAATTTTATCATGAGCCATGAAACCTAAACTCTAACCCTAAACAATAAACATAAAAACCCCTAACCCTGAGCCTTAAACCCTAAACCCTAAAATGCTTTAGGCCCCAAAACCCTATACCTTCAACCATGAGCCCTAAGCCAAAACCCTAAACCCCAAACCTTTAGTTAGGGACCTAAACCCTAAACTCATAACCTCATAACCTAGAACCCTGAGCAATGGACCCTCAACCATGAACATTAAGACCTAAACCCTAAACACTGAGCCCTATAAACCCTAAAACTTAAGCTCTTGTTGCTCCTAAAGCCTAAATTTTAAGTCTTAAACCCTAAATACTAAACCCTTAAATCCTAAACCATAAACCCTAAAACCTAAATGCAAAACCCTCAACCGTAAACCTAGAATCCAAAACCCTTAAACCTGAGCCCTAAATCCTAACCCTAAACCCTAATTCTTTAAACCTAAACCTTGATCCTTGAACCCTGAACCTCAACCCTAAACCTTGAACCTTGACCATCGTACAAATCACTAAACCATAAACCCTAAACATGAACACTGAATCCCCTGAGCCCTAAACCTCAACCTAGAAACCTTAAAATAGTTAGATTTGGGAGAAAATTGGTATTTTTAAGAACTTGGGATTTTCAAAAAGTTAATTTTTTAAAAAGTCAAGATTTTCAAAAACTGATATTTTCAAAAAGTCATGACTTTTGAAAAAGGTGCAATTTTAAACAAAATTATTATTTTTGAAATGATCAAGATTTTAAAAATGTAGGGAATTTGAAAATGTTCAGATTTTCATACAACTTAGGGTTTTTGAAAAAAATATTTTGAAAAAGTCGGGATTTTTGAAAAGTTAGATTTTCAAAAGAGTTGGACTTTTCACATTTTTGAAGAGTCTGGAATTTTGAAAAAGTCAAGATTTTTGAAAAACTTGACATTTTCAAAAATGTAAGGATTTTTAAAATGATGCGGAATTTTAAAAAATTGAGTTTTTCAAAAAGTTGTGATTTTGTAAAAGTGAAGATTTTTGAAAAAGTCATGAATTTTGAAAAGTTGGGATTTTTAAAAAGTCAAGATTTTGGAAAATGTTGGGATTTTTAAACAGTCAAGATTTTTGAAAAATCTAGGATTTTTTAATAAGTCGGCATTTTTTATAAAATTGAGATTTAAGAAAATTCATGAATTTTTAAAAAGCTCAGATTTTCTGAAAAAGTTTTGATTTTTGAAAACATTGTTATTTTTGAAATAGTTGTGATTTTTTAAAAAGTTGGGAATTTTGAAAAAGTTATAATCTCAAAAGAGACAAGATTTCAAAAATGTAATGATGCACCAAAATTAGCAGGAACTTGAAAAGCTCATAACTAGTACTCTGGGTGTGCGTTTGAGTCCTTTTTTTGAAACCACATGTTTAAAAAATATCAACTTTTTGAAATATAAGGATTTTTAAAAATTAGTTTGGAGTTTGAATAATTTAGATTTTCTAGAATTTTTGGATTTTTGAAAAAATCATTATTTTCCAAAAAGTTGTGAATTTAAAAAAGTAGGATTTTGAAGAAAATCCAATTTTAGAAAAAGATAGAATTTCATAATTCTAAAAAAGTTCAAATTTCAAAAAATTTAAGGTTTTTCAAAAATTTGAGATTTTCAAAAAACTCATGATTATGAAAAGGCTGGGATTTCAAACATAAATTTGGATTTCAAAAAAGTCATGATTTCAAAAAATCCAAGAATTTTAAGAAAGTTGGGATTTTCAAAAAAGAAACGAATTTGAAAAAAGATGCAATTTTCAAATAGGTCGGAATTAAAAAATTGAAGAAGATTTTTAAATCCCAACTGTTTTGAATATCCTAATTTTTAGAAAATCCTAACATTTTCAAAATCTTTACTTTTTCAAAATTCCAACTTTTAATAAAATTGTGACTTTTTTGAAAATTATGAATTTTTAAAAATCACGAGTTTTTTTAAAATTGTGAACTTTTTAAATTCATGACTTTATCACTTTCAAAATATTTGAAAATACAGACTTTTTGAAAATCTTGACTTTTTCAAAATCCTAACTGTTTCAAAATTAGGATATTTTTGAAATCGTGACTTTTTCAAAATTACGAACTCTAAAACTTAAACCCTAAAACCTAAGTCATAAATGCTAAACCTTAAACCTGAATATCCTAAAAAACTAAGCCAAAACCCTTAAAACTTAATCCTAAACCATAAATACTTAGCCATAAACCATAAACCCAAATCCTTAAATTATAAGACCTAAACTCTAAACCCCAATCCTTATACCATAAACCCTAAACCCTTATCCCTGAGCCATGAAGCCTAAACCCTAAAACCTAAGACCTGAACACTAAACAATAAACCCTTAACCCTAAAATGTGAACCCTAAAGCCTTAGACCTAACCCTAAACCCTAATCTCATAACCCCGAACCTCGAACCTTGAGCCATGGACACTCAACCATGAACACTGAGACCTAGACTCTAAACCTTAAACATTGAGCCCTATACCATATAACCCCTAAAATTTAAGCTCTAATTGCTCCTAAACCCTAAGTTCTAAGTCTAAAAGACTAAAACCTAAATTTAAATCCTAAATAATAAACCTCAATCATAGACCATGAGCCCTAAACCTTAGGCATAAAACCCTCACCAATAAACCTCGAACCCAAAACCATAAAACCTGAGCCCTAAATCCTAATCCTACTAAACTTGAAAACCCTAAACCCTAAAACCTAATTCTTAATCCCCTAAACCTTGATCAAAATCCTAACTATTTCAAAATCGGGATATTTTTGAAATCATCACTTTTTCAAAATAGTGAACCCTCCTAAAAACCCTAAACCCTAAAATATGAAACCTGATTTATAAACGCTAAATCCTAAACCCCAACATCCTAAATACTAAGGCCAAAATGCTAACTCCTAAACCATAAACCATAAACCCTTAACACTGAATCCTAAATCCTAAACCCTAAGCCATAAACCATAAACCCAAATCCTAAAATCATAAAACCTAAACTCTAAACCCCAAACCTTAAACCATAAACCCTATACCCTGATCCCTGAGCCATGAAGCCTAAACCCTAAACCCTAAGCCCTAAACCTTAAACAATAAACCCTAAACCCCTAACCCTGAGCCTTTAACCCCAAACCCTAAGAAGTGAACACTAAAGCCTTAGGCCTAACCCTAATCCCTAAACCCTATACCTTGAACCATGAGCCCTATCCAAAACCATAAACCCTAAACTTTGAGCCCTATACCCTATAATCCCTAAATCTTAAGCTCTAATTACTCCTAAACCCTAAATGGTAAATCCTAAATACTAAACCCTTAATTGTAAACCATAAGCCCTAAACCCTAAATGTAAAACCCTCAATCGCAAACCTCGAACCCCAAACCCTATAACCTGATACCTAAATCCTAACACTAAACCCATAAACCCTAAACCCTAAACCCTAAAACCTCTTAAACCATAAACCTTGATCCCCAACCTGAGCCCCGAGCCATAATCCCTAAACACTAAACCCTAAACTCCAAATCCTGAGCCCAAAAATCTAAACCCCAAACACCAAATCCCCTGAGGCCTAAACCCTCAACCTAGAAACCTTAAAATAGTTATATTTGGAAAAATTTGGTATTTTGAAAAAGTTGGCATTTTCAAAAATTCAAGATTTTTCAAAAAGTTCAAATTTTAAAAAACTTGAGATTTACAAAAAAGTCACAACTTTTTAAAAAGTTGCAATTTTAATAAAATTTGTTATTTTTGAAAATATCTAGATTTTAAAAATGTTGGGATTTTGAAAATGTCATGATTTTCAAACAAGTTGGGGTTTTCGAAAATGTCAGGATTTTTGAAAAGTTGGTATTTTTGAAAGAGTTGGGCTTTTCACAATTTTGAAGAGTCTAGATTTTTTAAAAAGTCATGATTTTTGAAAATCTCGACATTTTAAAAAAGGTTAGGATTTTTCAAAAATGGGATGTTAAAAATTTGAGATTTTCCAAAAAGTCGTGATTTTGTGAAAGTGAATATTTTTGAAAAAGTCATTTTTGAAAATTTTTTTCAAAAAGTCAAGATTTTGGAACATGTTGAGATTTTAAAACATAAAGATTTTTGAAAAAGTCAAATTTTTGAATAAGTCAAGATATTCGAAAAAGTCCTGATTTTTAATATTTGAGGTTTTTGAAAAATATTAATTTTTTAAAAAGTACTGATTTTCAAAAAAGAAGGCATTTTTTATAAAGTTGAGATTTTAGTAAATTCAAGAATTTTTAAGAAGTTGGGATTTCTAAAAAAGTTTTGATTTTCTAAAACGTTTTTTGAAAAAATGGTGATTTTTGAAAAAGTTATCATCTCAAAAGAGTCAAGATTTCAAAAATGTAGTGATACGCCAAAATTACTAGGAACTTGAAAAGGTCATAACTTGTGCTCCGGGTGTCCGTTTGAGGCTATTCTTTTTAAACCACTTGTTTCAAAAATCTCAACTTTTTAAAAATATCAAGATTTTAAAAAAAAGTTAGGAGTTTGAAAAATTTAGATTTTCCAAAAATTATGGATTTTTGAGTATGTCACGATTTTTTAAAAAGTCATTATTTTCCAAAAAGTTTTGAATTTACAATTTTAGGAAAAGAAATAATTTCATAATTTTAAAAAGGTTGGAATTTTTAAAAAATTTGAGATTTCAAAAAAGTCGTGATTTCAAAACAATCAAGAACCCAAACCTTAGCTAGAGACCTTAACCCTAAAACCTAAACTTATAACCCGAACCTTGAACCATGAGCCATAGACCTCAACCATAAACCCTAAACCCTAAATGCTAAATCCTATGCCCTAAAACCTAAACTCTAAGCCCTATACCCTATAAATCCTAAACATTAAGCTCTAATTTCTCCTAAACCCTAAATTTTGAGTCTTAAACCCTAAACCCTAAATACTAAAACCTCAATCATGTAAACCATGACCCTAAACCCTCAGTAGTAAACCCTCGATAAACGCTAAACCTCAAACCCCAAGTCCTAAATTCAAAAAAAAGCCGTTAGTTTGAATAATTTATATTTTCTAAAAATTCTTGATTTTTGAGAATGTCATGATTTTTGAAAAAGTCATTCTTTTCAAAAAGGTTATGTATTTCAAAAAAATTAATAATTTAAAGAGCTTCCAATTTTAGAAAAAATAGAATTTCATAATTTAACAAAATTTTTAGATTTTTTTTAAAAATTAAGATTTTCAAAAAAGTCTAGATCATGAAAAGGTTGGGATTTTGAACAAAAATTGGGATTTCAAAAATGTCTTGATTTCAAAAACCCAAGAATTTTTAAAAAGTTGGGATTTTCAAAAAAGACAAGATTTTGAAAAAGGTGAAATTTTAAAATAAGTCGGGAATAACAAAACTAAAGAGATTTTTAAATCCCAACTGTTTTGTATATCCTAATTTATTTGAAAATCCTAAAATTTTCAAAATATTTACTTTTTCAAAATTCTAACTTTTTATAAAATTGTGACTTTTTCAAAAATTACGAATTTTTAAAAATCAAGAGTTTTTTAAAAATTATGAACTTTTTAAATTCTAGACTTTATCACTTTTAAAATTTTTGAACTATTTCGAAATCCTAACTCTTTCAAAATTGGGATATTTTTTAAATCATGAATTTTTCTAAATCACGAACCCTAAACCCTAAAATATGAAACCCAATTCGTAAATGCTAAATCCTAAACCCCAACATTCTAAACACTAAGGCCAAAACCCTAAATCCTAAACCATAAACCTTAAACCCTTAACACTGAATCCTAAATCCTAAACCCTCAGCCATAAACCATAAACCCAAATCCCTAATTCATAAAATATAAACTCTAATCCCCATCTTAAACCATAAACCCTAAACCCTAAGCCCTAAACCCTAAACCCTAAATAGTGATACCTAAATCCTTAGGCATAACCCTAAACCTATACCTTCAAGTATGAACCTAAGCCAAACCCTAAACACTAAACCTTTAGTTAGAGACCTAAATGCTAAACTCATAACCCCAAACCCTCAAACTCGATCCATGAACCCTAAACACATGAACACCGAGACCTAAACACATACCCCTACACCCATAACCCTAAACCCTAAACCTTAACCTTAATCTACTCATAAACCCTAAATTTTGAGTCTTAAACCCTAAAAACCTTGAATGCTAAATCCCAAATACTAAACCCTCCATCATAAACCATGAGCCCTAAACCCTAAATACAAAACCCTCAACCACAAACCTCGAACCCCAAACCCTAAAATCATAGTCCCTAAATCCTAACCCTAAATTCTAAATCCTAAACCCCAAAACCCTAAACCCTAAAACCTAATTCTTAAACACTAAACCTTGATCCCCGAACCTTGAACCTCAACCCTGAACCCTGAACCTCTGAGCCCGAACCCTAATCCCTAAACCCTAAACCCAGAATCCTAAGCCCAAAAACCTAAACCCCAAACACTAACACTAACTCCACTGAGCCCTAAACCCTCAACCTAGAAACCTTAAAATAACTAGGTTTGGAAAAATTTGTTATTTTAAAAAACTTAGGATTTCAAAAAATCAAGATTTTTGAAAAAGTTAGGATTTTAAAAAACTTGAGATTTTTAAAAAAAGTCACGACTTTTGAAAAGTTGCAATTTTAAACAAAGTTGTTATTTTTTAAAACATGAAGATTTAAAAAATATTGGGACTTTGAAAATGTTAAGATTTTCAAACAAGTTGGGGTTTTTGAAAATGAATATTTCGAAAAAGTGAGGATTTTTGAAAAGTTGGGATTTTTGAAATAGTTGGGCTTTTCACATTTTTGAAGAGTCTAGATTTTTGAAAAAGTCAAGATTTTTGAAAAACTCAATATTTTTAAAAATGTTAGGATTTTTGAAAAAATGGGATGTTACAAAATGTGAGATTTTCCAAAAAGTCGTGATTTTGAAAAAGTGAATATTTTCAAAATGTTAGAAATTTCAAAATAGTCAATATTTTGGAAAATGTTGTGAGTTTTAAAAAATCAAGATTTTTAAAAAGTCAAGATTTTTGAATAATTCAGATATTTGAAAAAGTCTGATTTTTATAATTTGTGATTTTAAAAAAATATAATTTTTTAAAAAGTAAGGATTTTCCAAAATGTCGACATTTTTCAATAAAGTTGAGATTTTATAAAATTCAGTTAATTTTAAAAAGTTGGGATTTCTGAAAAAAGTTTTGATTTTCAAAACATCACGATTTGTGAAATAGTTGTGATTTTCAAAAAGATATAATCTCAAAATAGTTAATTTGAAAAATGTAGTGATGCACCAAAATTAGCAAGAAATTTAAATGAGTGTCATTCTTCCATGTAGACATGTTTTTAAGTTGAGGTGATTCATGAAAATTTTCAAGTATCTTGCCGAGCTGCCCCTAACCAAAAGAGGCAATGTTTCCTGTTTATGCAAGGATGTAAATTTGACTAGGAGAAACACCACAAAACATAAAATACAGAAAAAAAAAAATCAACCATTTGAGCCCGAAGATGAAATTTTCTCCAAGGAAGGAGAACTTAGAAATGTTATAAGGCTCAAATACATTCCTTTGAGCTACATCCATTCATTTTTCTTCAATTTTTCAGGGAAAAATGACAAGGACAATAACTCCTAACTATGGAAGGCAAAAAGAATGGGAGAGCCCGAGATTTTAAATGAACAGAGAACATGAGACCTAAATTATAGACCCTTTCCAGATAAAAAGAGAAATAAGGAAACAACTATGGATCCATACCTGATCCTTGGTCTAGGAAAGGACTGATTAAGGCAACAAAAGGAAGGTAACATGTGACAAAGACCGTTGATTGATAGATTTTTAATAGCAAAATTAGATGAGACTATTTTGAGCACCAACAAGCCCTAAAATAAAACCCTAAACCTTTACGTAGAGACCTAAACCCTAAATGCTAAAATCATAACCCCAAACCTCGAACACTGAGCCATGGACCCTCAACCATGAAGACTGAGACCTAAACCCTAAACCTTGACCCTAAACCCTCAATAAACTATGAGCCCTAAAACCTAAAATCAAAACCTCAAATCTAAACCTCAAACCCAAAACACTAAAACCTAAGCCATAAATCCTAACCCTATTAAACCCTAAAACCCCAAAACCCTTAACCCTTAACCCTTAAAACCCTAAACCTTTAGCTAGAGACCTCAACCCTAAATTCATAACCCCAAACCTCAACCCCGAGCCATGAACCTCAACCATTAACACTGAGACCTAAACCTTAAACCCTGATGCCTATGCCCTAAAGCCTAAACTCTATGCCCTATACCCTATGAACCATAAACCTAAACCTTAAGCTCTAATTTGTCCTAAACCCTAAAAACCCTAAATGCTAAATCATAAATACTAAACCCTCAATCGTAAACCATGATCCCTAAACCTAAAATCCCAAACCCTAAAACACGAGCCCTAAATCCTAACCCTAAAACCTAATTCTTAAACCCTAAACCTTGATCCCAACTTTGAACCCCCTTAACAATAAAGATAAACCCTAAACCACGAATCTTGAGCATAAAAACCTAAACCCTAAAAACTACATCCCTTGAGCTCTAAACCCTCAACATACCTTAAAATAGTTAGATTTGGAAAAAATTGGTATTTTGAAAAAATTGGGATTTTCAAAAAGTTGAGATTTTTGAAAAAGTTGAGATTTTACAAAACATGAGATTTTCAAAAAAGTCATGATTTTTGAAAAAGTAGCAATTTTAAACAGATTTATTATTTTTGAGAGCATCAAGATTTTAAAAATGTTGGGGCTTTGAAAATGTTTAGATTTTCAAAAAAGTTAGGAATTTTGAAAAGCTGGGATTTTCGAATGAGTTGGGCTTTTCACAATTTTGAAGAGTTTGGATTTTTGAAAACTTGACATTTTAAAAAAATTTAGGATTTTTGAAAAGACAGGATTTTAAAAATTTTGAGATTTTCCAAAAAGTTGTGATTTTGTAAAAGTGAAGATTTTTAGGATTTTTGAAAAGTTAGATTTTTTAAAAATCAAGATTTTAGAAAATGTTGGGATTTTAAAACATCAAGATTGTTTAAAAAGTTGAGATATTTGAATAAGTTTGGATTTTTAAAAAAGTTGGGATTTTTGAACAAAGATAATTTTTTAAAAATGTACGTGATTTAAAAATCAAATGGCATTTTTGATAAAGTTGAGATTTTAGAAAATTTAGGAATTTTTAAAAAGTTGGGATTTCTTAAAAAAATTTGATTTTCAAAAACATCACAACTTTTGAAATAGTTGGGATTTTTGAAAAAATTTTAATCTCAAAAAAGTTAAGATTTCAAAAATGTATTGATGCGCCAAAACTAGTAGGAACTTTAAAATGTCATAATTTCTGCTCCAGGTGTCCATTTGAGTCCTTTTTTTAAAACCACATGTTTCAAAATCTCAACTTTTTAAAAATATCATGGTTTTCAAAGAAAAAGTCGAGTGTTTGAGTATTTTTATTTTACAAAAAAATTCGATTTTTGAATATGTCATGGTTTTTGAAAAAGTCATTATTTTCAAAAATTTACCCTTATAAACCCAAATCCCTTCAAATAATTTCCCTCAAATTTAAAACCATAAACCCAAATCCCTAAATGGTAAAACCTAAATTCTAAACATTATACCCATAAACAATGATCCCTAAACCAAAACCCTAAACCTAAACCCTAAATTCATAAACAAAACCTCGAATCCTAAACCAAATTCATAACCATGAACCTTACCCTCAACCATAAACCCTCAAATCGTAAAAACTTAAACCTCAATCGTAAACCATGAACCCTAAACCCTAAATGCAAAATTGTCAACCATAAACATTGAACCCCAAACCCTAAAACCTGAGCCCTAAATCCTAACCCTAAACTCTAAAAGTGATTTTGTAAAAGTCCCTTTTGTAAAAGTCAAGATTTTCAAAAAAAAAAGTTAGGATTTTCAAAAAGTCAAGATTTTGGAAAATGTTAGGATTTTTAAAACGTCGACATTTTAGAAAAGTCAGTATTTTTGAATAAGTCAAGGATATTCAAAAAAAGTGATTTTTAATATTTTTAATTTTCAAAAAATATAATCTTTTAAAAGTAAGGATTAAAAAAATCACATTTTTGAAAAAGTTGAGATTTTAGAAAATGCAGGAATTTTTAAAAAGCGTTGGGATTTCTAAAAAAAGTTGGGATTTTAGAAAAATTTATAATCTCAAAAAAGTCAAGATTTCAAAAATGTAGTGATGCGCCAATATTAGTAGGAACTTGAAAAATGTCATAACTTGTACTCTAGGTGTCTGTTTCAGTCCGTTTTTTTTAAAGCACATGTTTTAAAAATATCAACTTTTGTAAATATCAAGATTTTTGACAAAAAGTCTGGAGTTTGATTAATTTAGTTTGCAATTTTTAAAAAATATTGAATTTCATAATTCTTAAAAAGTTTGAATTTAAAAAAATTAAGGTTTTTGGAAAAGTTGAGATTTTCAAAAAGTCACAATTATGAAAAGGTTGGGATTTTGAACAAAAGTTGGGATTTTAAAAATGTTGAAATTTTGAAAAAGAAAGTTAATTTTTATGAAAGTTGGTATTTTCCAAAAAAAAAGCTATTGAAAAATGTGTAATTTTCAAATAAGTAACAAATTAAAAACTAAAGAGATTTTTAAAAACCAACTATTTTGAATATCCTAAATTTTTTGAATACCTAAAATTTTCAAAATCTTTACATTTTAAAAATTCCAACTTTTTAGAAAATTGTGAGTTTTCAAAAATTACAAATTTTTAAAAATACAAAGTTTTTTTAAAATTGTGAACTTTTTAAATTCATGACTTTATCACTTTCAAAATCTTTGAAAATTCAGACCTTTTGAAAATCGTGACTTTTTCGAAATCCTAATTGTTTCAAAATAATAATATTTTTGAAATTGTGAGTTTTTTTCAAATCACGACCCCTAAACCATAAACCCTAAAATCTAAAACCTGAGTTATAAACGCTAAACCCTAAACCTCAACATCCTAAATACTAAGCCCAAAAAGCTAAATCATAAACCATAAATTATAAACCCTTAACACTAAATCCTAAACCATAAACCCAAATCCCTAAATCGTAAAACCTAAACTCTAAACCCCAATCCTTAAACCTTGTTCCCTAAGCCATTAAACCCTAAACCCTAAATAATAAACCCTTAAACCCTAAATAGATCCTTAAACCCTAAACCTAAAAAGTTAACCCTATAACCTATACCTTAAACCATGAGCCCTAAACCAAAACCCTAAACTCATAACTTTTAACCTCAAACCCTAAGCCATAGAACATCAACCATCAACACTAAGACCTAAACTCTAAACCCTAACCCCTAAACCCTAAATCTAAAAATCTCGAGCCCTTAAACCCTATAAACCTAAACCTTAAGCTCTAATCACTCCTAAACCCTAAATTATGAGTCTTAAACCCTAAATTCTAAATCCTAAATACTAAACCTCAATCATAAACCATGTGCCCTAAACTCTAAAAGAAAAACCTCAACCGTAAACCTCAACCCCAAACCCTAAAACCTAAAAACCTAATTCTTAACCCTAAACCCCCTAAAACCTTGAACCTCCCCAAACCTTGATCCCCAAACATCAACCATAAACCATGCACCCCGAGCCCTAATCCTAAACCTTTAACCTAGAAACATTAAAATAATTAGATTTGAAAAAAGTTATTATTTTGAAAAGGTTGTAATTTAAACAAAGTTGCTATTTTTGAAAACATCGAGATTCAAAAATTGTGGGACTTTGAAAATGTTCAAATTTTCAAACAAGTTGGGGTTTTCAAAAAAGTCAATAATATTTGAAAAAGCTAAGATTTTTGTTCACTTTTTTGAAGAGTCTAGATTTCTGAAAAAGTCAAAATTTTTGAAAAAATTGACATTTTAAAAAAGTTAGGACATTTTTGAAAAAAACGGATTTTAAAAAAAGTTGATATTTTCAAAAAGTGGGAATTTTGTAAAAATGAAGATTTTCAAAAAGTCAGATTTTGAAAAGACATGATTTTCAAAAAGTCAAGGTTTTGGAAAATATTGGGATTTTTAAAAAGTTAAGATTTTTGAATAAGTCATGATATTTGAAAAGTCTAGATTTTTAATATTTGTGATTTTCAGAAAAATACAATTTTTTTAAAAGTAAGGATTTTACAAAATGTCGGCATTTTTTATAAAGTTGATATTTTACAAATTTAAGGATTTTTTAAAAGTTTTTACGAAAAAGTTTTGATTTTCGAAAACTTCGTGATTTTTTGAAATAGTTCCATTTTCAAAAAGTTATAATCTCAAAAAAGCTAAGATTTCAAAAATGTAGTGATGCACCAAAATTAGCAGAACTTTAAAAGGTCATAATTGTGCTTCAAGTGTCCATTTGAGTCCATCTTTTCAAACCACATGTTTTAAAAATCTCAACCTTTTTAAAATATTAGATTTAAGAAAAAAATTCAAAGAGTTTGAATAATTTAGATTTTCCAAATTCAATTTTTTCAATATGTCATGATTTTTGAAAAAGTAATTATTTTCAAAAATTGTTAATTTTAAAAAATTAGGATTTTAAAGAATTTTCAATTTAAGGAAAAGATAGAATTTCATAATTCTAAAAAAATTTAGGGTTTTTGAAAAAGTTGAGATTTTCAAAAAGTCAAGATTATGAAAACATTGGTATTTCAACAAAATCTCAATTTCAAAAAATTGTGATTTCAAAAAAACCCGAACTTTGAGAAAGTTTGGATTTTCAAATAAGATTTTTTTTTTTTTCAAAAAAGGTGTAATTTTCAAATAAGCCAAAAATTAAAATCAACCCAAATCTGAGCCATGAATCCTAAAGCCTAAACCCTAAGCCTAAATAATAAACCCAAAAACCCCTAAACCTAAGCCTTAAGCCCTAAATCCTAAACAGTGAACCCTAAAGCTTTAGGCCTAACCCTATACCCTATGCCTTGAACCGGTGAGAGCCCTAAGCCAAAACCATAAACCCTAAAATCATAACCCTATATCTTGAACTATCAACTCTAAGCCAAAACCATAAACCCTAAAAATTTATCTAGAGACCATAACCCTAAACCCTAAACAATGAACCCTAAAGCTTTAGGCCTAGCCCTAAACCTTATACCTTTTACCATGACCCCTAAGCCAAAACCGTAAACCCTAAACTCATAACCCAGAACCTTGAACCCTGAGCAATGGACCTCAACCATGAACATTGAGGCCTAAACCCTAAATGTTGAGCCCTATAAACCCTAAAACTTAAGCTCTAATTTCTACTTAAACCTAAATTCTGAGTCTTAAACCCTAAAACCCTAAATATTAAATCCTAAATACTAAGCCCTTAATCATAAACCATGAACCCTAAATAAAAACCCTTAAACTCAAATGCAAAACCCTTAAACACCCCTAAAACCTAATTCTTAAACCCTAAACTTTGATCCCCAAACCCTGAACCTCGACCCTAAACCCTTAACCTTGAGCCCTGAATGCTAATCACTAAGCATGAAACCCTAAACCTCGAAAACTTAAAATAGTTAGATTTGGAAAAAAAAAATTATTTTGAAGAACTTGGGAATTTCAAAAAGTCAAGATTTTTTAAAAATTCAAATTTTCAAAAACTTCAGATTTCAAAAAAGTCACGACTTTTGAAAAAGTTGTAATTTTAAACAAAATTATTATTTTTGAAATGATCAAGATTTGTAAAATGTGAGGAATTTGACAATGTTTATATTTTCATACAAGTTGGGGTTTTCGTAAAATGAATATTTTCAAAAAGTCGAGGATTTTTGAAAACTTGGGATTTTCGAAAGAGTTGGGCTTTCAACATTTTTGAAGAGTCTAGAATTTTTAAAACATCAAGATTTTTGAAAAATTGACATTTTAAAAAATGTAGGGATTTTTGAAAAGATGAGAATTTAAAAAACTTGAGATTTTACAAAAAGTTCGTGATTTTGTAAAAGTTTTGAAGATTTTTGAAAAGTCATAATTTTTAAGAATGTCAAGATTTTGTAAAATGTTGGGATTTTTAAACTTTCAAGATGTTTGAAAAATATGGAATTTTTAAATAAGCCAACATTTTTACAAAATTGAGATTTTAGAAAATTTAGGAATTTTTAAAAAGCTGAGATTTCTTTAAAAGTTTTGATTTTTGAAAACGTCGCGATTTCAAAAATGTAAATCTCAAAACTTTAGAAACTTGAAAAGCTCATAACTTATGCTCCAAGTGTCCGTTTTAGACCTTTTTTAATACCACATGTTTAAAAAATAACAAGTTTTTTTGAAATATAAGAATTTTCAAAAAAGTCCTGGAGTTTTAATAATTTAGATTTTCCAAAATTTCTAGATTTTTGAATATGTTATTATTTTTGAAAAAGTCATTATTTTCCAAAAAGTTGTGAATTTAAAATTTTTTTGGATTTTGAAGAAAATGCAATTTTAGAAAAAGATAGAATTTCATAATTCTAAAAAAGGTCAAAATTAAAGAAATTTAGGGTTTTTCAAAAGTTTAGATTTTCAAAAAGTCTAGATTATGAAAAGTTTGGGATTTCAAACAAAAATTGGGACATCAAAAAGTTGTGATTTCAAAAATGCCAAGAATTTTAAGAAAGTTAGATTTTCAAAAAAGAAAAGATTTTGAAAAAATGTGTAATTTTCAAATAAGTCAGGGAATTACAAAATTGAAGAGATTTTTAAATCCCAATTGTTTTGAATATCCTAACTTTTTAGAAAATCCTAACATTTTCAAATTCTTTACTTTTTCAAAATTCCAACTTTTAATAAAATCACGACGACATTTTCGAAAATTACGAATTTTTAAAAAATCACGAGTTTTTAAAAAAATTGAACTTTTTAAATTCATGACTTTATCACTTTCAAAAATTTTGAAAATACAGGTTGTTTTAAAATCATGAATTTTTCAAATCTTAAATTTAAAAAGTCTAGATTTTTAAAAGTTTGGGATTTCAAACAAAATTGGAATTTCAAAAAGTCTTGATTTCAAAAAGCTAAGAATTTTAGAAAGTTGGGATTTTCAAAAAGACAAGATTTTGAAAAAAATGCAAATGTCATATAAGTCGGGAATTAAAAAAATAAAGAGATTTTTAAATCCCAATTTTTTCAAATATCCTAATTTTTTTAAAATCCCAACATTTTCAAAATCTTTAGTTTTTCAAAATTCCAAATTTTTAAAAAATTGTGAACTTTTTAAATTCATGAATTTATCACTTTAAAAATCTTTGAAAATAAAAACATTTTAAAAATCATGACTTTTTTGAAATCCTAAATGTTTCAAAATCAAGATATTTCGTAAATCATGATTTTTTCAAATCACGACCCCTAAACCTAAAACCTAAAACTTGAGTCATACACCCTAAACCATAAACCGCAACATCCTAAATACTAATAATATTAAAACCCTAAATCCTATACCATAAACCGTAAACTCTTAACAATGATACCTAAACCCTAAACCCTCTGCCATTTACCATATACCCAATCCCTAAATCCTAAATCAAAACCCAAAATTTAACCCCAAAACTTAAACCATAAACCCTAAACTCTTATATGAGCCATGAAGCCTAAACCCTAAACCCTAACCCTAAACAATAAACCCTAAAAAGCTTTAGGCCTTAACCCAAAACCCTATACCTTAACCGTGAGCCCTAAGCCAAAAAACCCTAAACCCTAAACTCATAACCTAAAACCTCAAACCATGAGCAATGGACCCTAAACGATGAAGATTAAGACCTAAACCCTAACGCTAACCTCTATGCTCTAAACCTAAACTCGAGCCCTATAAACCCTAAAACTTAAGGTTCTAATGCTCCTAAAGCCTTAAATTCTTAGTCTTAAACCCCAAATACTAAACCCTTAATCCTAAACCATAAACCTTAAAACCTAAATGCAAAACCCTCAACCGTAAACCTCAAATCCCAAACCCTTAAACTTGAGCCCTAAACCTAACCATAAACCCTAATTCTTAAACCTTAAACCTCAATCCTAAACCCCGATCCTCAACCCTAAACCCTAAACCTAAACCCTAAACATTTAATGACTAAGCCCTAAACCGTCAACCTAGAAACCTTAAAATAGTTAGATTTGGAAAAAAGTCGATATTTTTGAAAGAACTTGGGATTTTCAAAAGTCAATATTTTTAAAAAGTCAGATTTTAAAAACTTGAGATTTTCAAAAAAGTCACGACTTTTGAAAAAGTTGCAATTTTAAACAAAATTGTTATTTTTGAAATGATCAAGATTTGAAAAATGTAGGGAATTTGACAATGTTCAGATTTTCATACAACTTGGGGTTTTCAAAAATGAATATTTTGAAAAGTCAAGATTTTTGAAAAGTTGGGATTTTCAAAGAGTTGGGCTTTTCACATTTTTGAAGAGTCTAGAATTTTGAAAAAGTCAAGATTTTTGAAAAACTTGACATTTTCAAAAATGTAAGGATTTTTGAAATGACGGGAATTTTAAAATTTGAGATTTTCCAAAAAGTTGTGATTTTGTAAAAGTGAAGATTTTTGAAAAAGTCAAGAATTTTGAAAAGTCAAGATTTTTAAAAAAGTCAAGATTTTGAAAATGTTGGGATTTTTAAACTGTCAAGATTTTTGAAAAATCTAGGATTTTTTAATAAGTCGGCATTTTTGATAAAATTGAGATTTAAGAAAATTCATGAATTTTTAAAAAGATTAGATTTTCTGAAAAAGTTTTGATTTTGAAAACGTGCGATTTTAGAAATAGTTGTAATTTTCAAAAAGTTAGGAATTTCAAAAAATTATAATCTCAAAAGAGACTAGATTTAAAAAAGTAATGATGTACCAAAATTAGCGGGAACTTGACTTTTTCAAAAAATTACGAATTTTTTTAAAAAATAACGAGTTTTTAAAATTGTGAACTTTTTAAATTCATGACTTTATCAATTTTCAAAATCTTTGAAAATACAGAATTTTTGAAAATCATGACTTTTTCAAAATCCTAAATGTTTAAAAATCAGGATATTTTTGAAATCACGACTTTTTCAAAATTACGAACTTTAAAACCTAAAACATAAAACTTGATTTGTAAATGCTAAACCCTAAACCCGAATATCCTAAAAACTATGGCAAAACACTAAATCCTAAACCATAAACACAAAACCCTTAACACTCCCTAAAACCATAAACCATAAACTTAAATCCTTAAATTATAAGACCTAAACTCTAAAATTAATCCTTAAACCATAAACCCTTATCTCCTAAGCCATGAAGCATAAACCCTAAAACCTAAACCCTAAACACTAAATATTAAACCCTAAACAAACCTTGAACCCTAACCCTTAAACCCTAAACCTTAAAACTCATAAACTTGAGCCTCGAACCCTAACCATGGACACTCAACCATGAACAATGAAACCTAAACTTAAACCCCGACCCATATGCCCTAAACCGTAAACTTTGAGTCCTATAACATATAACCCCTAAACTTTAAGCTCTAATTACTCCTAAACCCTAAGTTTTGAGTCTAAAAGACTAAAACCTTAAATGTTAAATCCTAAATACTAAACCCTCAATCGTAGACCATGAGCCCTAAACCCTATGCGTAAAACCCTCACCAAGAAACCTAAACTCGAAAACCCTAAACCCTAAAAATCTAATTCTTAAACACTAAACCTTGATCAAAATCTTAACTATTTCAAAAATCGGGATATTTTTGAAATTGTGGCTTTTTCAAAATCGTGAAACCTAAACCCTTCAAATATGAAACACTAAATAAATCCTAAACACTAACATCCTAAATACTAAGGCCAAAATGCTAACTCCTAAACCAAAACCATAAACCATAAACCCTAAATCCTAAATCATAAAACCTAAACTCTAAACCTCAAACCTAAACCATAAACCCTAACCCTAAACCCCAAAGCCCAAACCCTAAACCTTGAGCCTTCAACCCCAAACCATAAGAAGTGAACACTAAAGCCTTAGTTCTAACCCTAATCCCTAAACCCTATACCTTGAACCGTGAGCCCTATCCAAAACCCTAAATTCTTAGCCCTATACCCTTTAATCCCTAAACCTTAAGCTCTAATTAATCCTAAACCCTAAATTTTGAGTCTTAAAACCTAAAACCTAAATGCTAAATCCTTACTAAACCCTCAAAAAACTAAACCCTAAACCCTAAATGCAAAACCCTCAACCGAAACCTAAACCCTAAACCCTATAACCTTATCCCTAAATCCTAACTCTAAACCCATAAACACTAAACCCTAAACCATAAAACTAATTCTTAAACCATAAACCTTGATCCCCGAACCCCGAACCCCGAGCCATAATCCCTAAACACTAAACCCTAAACCCCCTGAGCCCAAAACCTAAACCCCAAATCAAATCCCCGAGCCCTAAACCTCAAAAAACCTTAAAATAGTTAGGTTTGGAAAAAGTTGGTATTTTGAAAAGTTGAGATTTTCAAAAAGTTGAGATTTTTCAAAAAGTTCAATTTTAAAAAACTTGAGATTTATAAAAAGTCACAACTTTTAAAAAGTTGCAATTTTAATAAAATTTGTTATTTTTGAAAATATCTAGATTTAAAAATGTTGGGACTTTGAAAATGTTAAGATTTTCAAACAAGTTGGGGTTTTCGAAAAATGAATATTTCAAAAAGTCGGATTTTTGAAAAGTTGGTATTTTTGAAAGAGTTGGGCTTTTCACATTTTTGAAGAGTTTAGATTTTTAAAAAGTCAAGATTTTTGAAAATCTTGACATTTTCAAAAAAGTTAGGATTTTTGAAAAAATGAGATTTTAAAAATTTGAGATTTTCCAAAAAGTCGTGATTTTGTGAAAGTGAATATTTTCAAAAAGTCAATATTTTTGAAAAGTTAGGATTTTAAAAAGTCAAGATTTTGGAACATGTTGGGATTTTAAAACATAAAGATTTTTAAAAAATTCAAATTTTTGAAGAAGTCAAGATATTCGAAAAAGTCAGGAAATTTAAAAAATTCCCGATTTTCAATATTTGAGGTTTTTGAAAAAATATTATTTTTTAAAAATGTAAAGATTTTCAAAAAAGAAGGCATTTTTATAAAATGTTGAGATTTTAGTAAAATTAGGAATTTTTAAGAAGTTGGATTTCTGAAAAAAGTTTTGATTTTCTAAAATGATCATGATTTTTGAAATAAAAAATGGATTTTCGAAGAAGTTATTATCTCAAAAGAGTCAAGATTTCAAAAATGTAGTGATACGCAAAAATTACCAGGAACTTGAAAAGGTCATAACTTGTGTCTTTGGGTGTCGTTTAAGGATGTTCTTTTTGAAACCACTTGTTTCAAAAATCTCAACTTTTTAAAAATATCAGGATTTTAAAAAAAGTCGAGTTTGAATAATTTAGATTTTCTAGAAATTCTGGATTTTTGAGTATGTCATGATTTTTGAAAAAGTCATTATTTTGCACAAAATCTTTTGAATTTACAATTTTAGGAAAAGAAAGAATTTCATAATTTTAAAAAGGTTGGGATTTTGAACAAAATTTGGGATTTCAAAATTCATGATTTCAAAACAGCCAAGAACCCAAACCTTAGCTAGAGACCTTAACCCTAAACCCTAAACTTATAACCTCAACCTCGAACCATGAGCCATAGACCCTCAACCATGAACACTGAGACCTAAACCCTAAACTTTGACCCCTATGCCCTAAACCCTAAACTCTGAGCCCTATACCCTATAAACCCTAAACATTAAGCTCTAATTTCTCCTAAACCCTAAATTTTGAGTCTTAAACCCTAAAACCCTAAATGCTAAATCCTAAATACTAAAACCTCAATCATAAACCATGAGCCCTAAACCCTAAGTGTAAAACCCTCAATAGTAAACCTCGAACCCCAAGTCCTAAATTCAAAAAAGTCGTTAGTTTGAATAATTTAGATTTTCCAGAAATTCTGGATTTTTTAGTATGTCATGATTTTTGAAAAAGTCATTATTTTCCAAAAAGTTGTGTATTTCAAAAAAATTAGTAATTTAAAGAGCTTGCAATTTTAGAAAAAGATAGAATTTCATAATTCTAACAAAAATTTTAGATTTTTTTAAAAAATCGAGATTTTCAAAAAAGTCTGGATTATGAAAAGGTTGGGATTTTGAAAAAAATTGGGATTTTAAAAATGTCTTGATTTAAAAAACCCAAGAATTTTTAAAAAGTTGGGATTTTAAAAAAGACAAGATTTTGAAAAAAGGTGAAATTTTCAAATAAGTTAGGAATAACAAAACTGAAGAGATTTTTAAATCCCAACTATTTTGTATATGCTAATTTATTTGAAAATCCTAAAATTTTCAAAATCTTTACTTTTTCAAAATTCTAACTTTTTATAAAATTGTGACTTTTTTCAAAATTACAAATTTTTAAAAAATCACGAGTTTTTAAAAATTGTGAACTTTTTAAATTCTTGACTTTATCACTTTTAAAAATTTTGATTTTTTTTAAATCCTTACTGTTTCAAAATTGGGATATTTTTGAAATCGTGAATTTTCAAAATCATGAACCCTAAACCTAAAATGAAACCCAATTCATAAAAGCTAAATCCTAAACCCTAACATCCTAAACACTAAGGCCAAAATCCTAAATCCTTTAAACCATAAACCATAAACCCTTAACACTAAATCCTAAATCCTAAACCCTCAGCCATAAACCATAAACCCAAATCCCTAAATCATAAAACCTAAACTCTAATCCCCAAACCTTAAACCATAAACCCTAAACCCTAAACCCTAAACACTAAACCTAAAATATAACACCTAAACAAAGTAAACCTAAATCCTTAGGCGTAACCCTAAACCCTATACCTTGAACTATGAGCCCTAAGCCAAAACCTAAACCCTAAACCTTTAGTTAGAGACCTAAATGCTAAACTCATAACCCCAAACCTCAAACTCTGATCCATGGACCCTCAACCATGAACACTGAGACCTAAACACGTACCCCTACGCCATAAACCCTAAACTTCGAGCCCTATATACCCTATAAACCCTAAACCTTAAGTTCTAATTGCTCCTAAACCCTAAATTTTGAGTCTTAAACCCTAAAACCTTGAATGCTAAATCCCAAATACTAAACCCTCCATCATAAACCATGAGCCCTAAACCCTAAATGTAAAACCCTCAACCACAAACCTCAAACCCCAAACCCTAAAATCTAGTCCCTAAATCCTAACCCTAAATTCCTAAACCCTAAACCCAAAAACCTAATTCTTAAACAATAAACCTTGATCCCCAAACCCTAAACCCTAAACCCTGAGCCTCGAACCCTAATCCCTAAACCCTAAACCCGAATCCTGAGCCCAAAAACCTAAACCCCAAACACTAACACTAACTCCATTGAGCCCTAAACCCTCAACCTAGAAACCTTAAAATAGTTAGGTTTGGAAAAATTGTTATTTTGAAAAACTTGGGATTTTCAAAAAGTCAAGATTTTTGAAAAAGTCGGATTTTAAAAAACTTGAGATTTAAAAAAAAGTCACGACTTTTGAAAAATTTGCAATTTTAAACAAAGTTGTTATTTTTGAAAACATGAAGATTTAAAAATATTGGGACTTTGAAAATGTTAAGATTTTCAAACAAGTTGGGATTTTTTTTTTGAAAATGAATATTTTAAAAAAGTCAGGATTTTTGAAAGAGTTGGGCTTTTCACATTTTTAAAGAGTCTAGAATTTTGAAAAAGTCGAGATTTTTGAAAAACTCAATATTTTCAAAAAAGTTAGATTTTTTAAAAATGGGATGTTAAAAAATTTGAGATTTTCTAAAAAGTCGTGATTTTGTAAAAGTGAATATTTTAAAATGTAAGGATTTTTCAAATGTCAAGAATTTCAAAAAAGTCAAGATTTTGGAAAATGTTGGGAGTTTAAAAAATCAAGATTTTTGAAAATGTCAAGGTTTTTGAATAAGTCGGGATATTTTAAAAAGTTTGGATTTTTATTATTTGTGATTTTCAAAAAAATATAAATTTTTTAAAAAAGTAAGGATTTTCAAAAAAGTCGCATTTTTTATAAAGTTGAGATTTTATAAAATTTAGGAATTTTAAAAAGTTGGGATTTCTGAAAAAGTTTTGATTTTCAAAAACGTCACGATTTGTGAAATAGTTGTGATTTTTGAAAAAATATAATCTCAAAAGAGTCAAGATTTGAAAAATGTAGTGATGTGCCAAAATTAGCAAGAACTTTAAATGAGTGTCGTTCTTCCACGTAGACAAGTTTTTTAAGTTGAGGCGATTCATAAAATTTTTGAAGTACCTTGCCGAGCTGCATCCAACCAAAAGAGGCCACGTTTCCTGTTTATGCAAGGATGTAAATTTGACCGGAGAAACTCCCATCAAACCGTAAAATGTAGAAAAAAAATCACCATTTGAGCCTAGAGATGAAATTTTCTCCAAGGACGGAGAATTTAGAAATGTTACAAGGCTCAAATACATTCCTCCGAGCTACATCCATTCATTTTTCTTCAAGTTTTTAGGGAAAAAATGACAAGGAAAGCAAATCCCGACTATAGAAGGTGAAAAGAACGGGAGAACCTAAGATTTTAGATGAAAAAAGAACATGAGACCTAAATTACAGACCCTTTCCAAATAAACAGAGAAATAAGGAAACAACTATGGATCCATATGTGATCCTTGGTCTAGGAAAGGACTGATTACGGCAACAAAAGGAAGGTAAAATGTGACAAAGACCGTAGATTGATAGATTTTTAATGGTAAAATTAGATGAGACTATTTTGAGCACCAACAAGCCCTAAGCCAAAACCCTAAACCTTTAGGTAGAGACCTAAACCCTAAATGCTAAAATCATAACCCCGAACCTCGAACCTTGAGCCATGGACCCTCAACCACGAAGACTGAGACCTAAACCCTAAACCCTCAATCGTAAACCTAATCGTAAAATGAGCCCTAAAACCTAAAATCAAAACCCTCAACTCTAAACCTCGAAACCCAAAACCCCTAAAACCTGAGCCATAAATCCTAACCCTATAAAAACCTAAACCCTAAACCTTTAGCTAGAGACCTAAACCCTAAATTCATAACCCCAAACCTCAAACCCTGAGCCATGGACCTTCAAACCATTAACACCGAGACTTAAACCTTAAACCCCGATGCCTACACCTAAACCTAAACTCCCCTAAACTTGAGCCCCTATACCCTATAAACCCTAAACCTTAAGCTCTAATTGGTCCTAAACCCTAAATTATTAGTCTCAAAACCTAAAACATATAAATGCTAAATCCTAAATACTAAACCTTCAATCGTAAACTCGAATTCCTAAACCCTAAAACCCAAAACCAAAAACCCTAAAACCTAATTCCAAAACCCTAAACCTTCCCTATCCTAACCCTAAACCTTAAACCTAAACCCTAAACCCTAAAGATAAACCCTAAACTTGAATCCCCGAATGCATAAAAACCTAAACCCTAAAACTAAATCCTTGAGCTTAAAACCCTCAACCTAGAAACCTTAAAATAGTTAGATTTGATAAAAGTTGGTATTTTGAAAAACTTGGGATTTTCAAAAAGTCAAGATTTTGAAAAAAATCATGATTTTACAAAACTTGAGATTTTGAAAAAGTCTAGACTTTTGAAAATGTTACAATTTTAAAAGATTTGTTATTTTTGAAAACATCAAGATTTTAAAAAATTGGGACTTTGAAAATGTTTAGATTTTCAAACAAGTTGGGGTTTTCAAAAAATGAATATTTCAAAAAAGTTAGGAATTTTGAAAAGTTGAGATTTTCGAAAGAGTTGGGCTTTTCAAAATTTTGAAGAGACAATATTTTTGAAAAAGACAAGATTTTTTAAAAACTTGACATTTTTAAAAAAGTTACGATTTTTGAAAAGACTGGATTTTAAAATTTTTGAGATTTTCCTAAAAAGTCATTTTGATTTTTGAATAGTCAGGATTTTCAAACAATCAAGATTTTAGAAAATGTTGGGATTTTAAAATGTCAAGATTTTTGAAAAAGTAGATATTTTTGAATAAGTTGATATTTTTGAATAACTTAGGATTTTTGAAAAAAGATAATTTTTTTTTTAAAGTGTAAGGATTTTTAAAAAATTGGCATTTTTGATAAAGTTGAGATTTTAGAAAATTTAGGAATTTTTAAAAAGTTGGGATTTCTAAAAAAATTGATTTTTGAAAACATCACAATTTTTGAAATAGTTGCATATTTTTAAAAAGTTAGGATTTTTGAAAAAGTTATAATCTCAAAAAAGTTAAGATTTCAAAAATGTAGTGATGTGCCAAAATTAACAGAACTTGAAAATGTCATAACTTCTTCTCCAGGTGTTCATTTGAGTCCTTTTTTTTAAAACCACATGTTTCAAAAAATATCAACTTTTAAAAATATCATGGTTTTTAAAGAAAAATTAAGTTTTTGAGTATTTTTAATTTAAAAAATTCTAGATTTTTGAATATTTCATGATTTTTGAAAAAGTCATTATTTTCCAAAAAGTTATGAATTTCAAAAAATTTACCCTCAGCCATAAACCATAAACCCAAATCCCTAAAAGGTAAAACCTAAATTCTAAACCCAAACCTTAAACCATAAACCCTAAACCTTGATCCCAGAGCCATGAAGCTAAACCCTAAACCCTAATCCTAAACAAGCCCTAAACAATAACCCCTAAACCCTAAACCCTAAACATTATACTTGAACCGTGAGCCATAAGCCAAAATCCTAAACCCTAAACCCCTAAACCATAACCATGAACCTTGAACCACTGGACCCATCAACCATAAATCGTAAACCATGAGCCCTAAACCCTAAATGCAAAACTTTCAACCATAAACATTGAACCCCAAACCCTAAAACCTGAGCCATAAATCCTAACCCTAAACTCTAAAAGTGAAGATTTTCCAAAAAGTCATGATTTTGTAAAAGTGAAGATTTTCAAAAAAGTTAGGATTTTCAAAAAAGTCAAGATTTTGAAAATGTTGGGATTTTTAAAATGTCAACATTTTACAAAAAGTTAGTATTTTTGATTAAGTCAAGATATTCAAAAAAGTGATTTTTAATATTTGTGATTTTTGAAAAATTATAATTTTTTAAAAACTAAGGATTTTAAATTATTTTTGACATTTTTGATAAAGTTGAGATTTTAGAAAATTCAAGAATTTTTAAAAAGTAGGGATTTCTGAAAAAGTTGATTTTTGAAAAATTTATAATCTCAAAAAAGTCAAGATTTCAAAAATGTAGTGATGCGCCAATATTAGCAGGAACTTGAAAAAGGTCATAACCTGTACTCCAGGTGTCTGTTTTAGTCTGTTTTTTTTAAACAACATGTTTTAAAAATCTCAACTTTTGTAAATATTAAGATTTTCCACAAAAATTCTAGAGTTTGATTAATTTAGTTTGCAATTTTAGAAAAAGATTGAATTTCATAAAAAAAGTTAGGGTTTTAGGCTTTTGAAAAGTTGAGATTTTCTAAAAAGTCACAACCGTGAAAATGTTGGGATTTTGAAAAAATTTGGGTTATCAAAAAAGTCAAAATTTTGAAAAAGCCAATTTTTGTGAAAGTTGGGATTTTCCAAAAAGACAAGATATTGAAAAAATGTGTAATTTTCAAATAAGTAAGGAATTAAAAAATTGAAGAGATTTTTAAATCCCAACTATTTTGAATATCCTAAATTTTTTGAATACCTAACATTTTCAAAATCTTTACTTTTTCAAAATTCCAACTTTTTATAAAATTGTGACTTTTTCAAGAAAATTACGAATTTTTAGAAAATACGAGTTTTTTTAAAAAATTGTGAACTTTTTAAATTCATGACTTTATCACTTTCAAAATATTTGAAAATTCAGACTTTTTGAAAATCGTGACTTTTTCAAAATCCTAATGTTTCAAAATCATGATATTTTTGAAATCGTGAGTTTTTCAAAATCGTGACCACCTAAACCATAAACCCTAAAACCTGAAACCTAAGTTGTAAACACTAAACCCTAAACCTCAACATCCTAAATACTAAGCCCAAAAAGCTAAATCATAAACCATAAATGATAAACCCTTAACACTAAATCCTAAACCATAAACCCAAATCCCTAAATCATAAAACCTAAACTCTAAACCCCAATCCTTAAACCATGTTCCCTAAGCCATGAAGCCTAAACCCTAAACCCTAAATAATAAACCCTTAACCCCTAACCCAGAGCCTTAAACCCTAAACCCTAAAAAGTGAACCCTAAAGCCTCTCTAACCCTATACCTTAAACCTTGAGCCCTAAGCTTAAACCTTGAAAAAACCCTAAACTCATAACCCTTAATCTCAAACCTAAGCCATAGAACCTCAACCATTAACACTAAGACCTAAACTCTAAACCATGACCCCTACGCCCTAAACCCAAAACTCTGAGCCCTATATCCTATAAACCCTAAACCTTAAGCTCTAATCACTCCTAAACCCTAAATTTTGAGTCTTGAACCCTAAATGCTAAATCCTAAATACTAAACCCTCAATCGTAAACCATGTGCCCTAAACCCTAAAAGAAAAACCCTCAACTGTAAACCTCGAACCCCAAATCCTAAAACTTGAGCCCTAAATCCTAAACCTAAACCCTAAAACCTAATTCTTAACCCCTAAACTATGATCCCCAAACCCAGAACCTCAACCATAAACCCCGAGCCCTAAACAATAAACTTTTAACCTAGAAACATTAAAATAATTAGATTTGAAAAAAGTTAGTATTTTGAAAAGGTTGTAATTTTAAACAAAGTTGTTATTTTTGAAAACATCGAGATTCAAAAAATTGTGGGACTTTGAAAATGTTCAAATTTTCAAACAAGTTGGGGTTTTCAAAAATGAATATTTCAAAAAAGCTAGGATTTTTGTTCACTTTTTTGAAGAGTCTAGATTTCTGAAAAAGTCAAAAAAATTTAAAAAATGACATTTTCAAAAAAGTTAGGACTTTTGAAAAGACAGGAGTTTTCAATTTTTTTGAGATTTTCCAAAATTCATGATTTTGTAAAAGTGAAGATTTTCAAAAAGTCAGGATTTTTGAAAAGACATGATTTTCAAAAAGTCAAGGTTTTGGAAAATATTGGGATTTTTAAAAAGTCAAGATTTTTGATATTTGAAAATATCCCGATTTTTTAATATTTGTGATTTTCAGAAAAATACATTTTTTTAAAAATAAGGATTTTCAAAAAAGTCGGCATTTTTGATAAAGTTGATATTTTAAAAAATTATATTTTTAAAAAGTTGGGATTTCTGAAAAAGTTTTGATTTTCGAAAACTTTGTGATTTTTGAAATAGTTACGATTTTTGAAAAAGTTATAATCTCAAAAAAGCTAAGATTTCAAAATGTAGTGATGCGCCAAAATTAGCAGGAACTTTAAAAGGTCATAACTTGTGCTCCGGGTGTCCATTTGAGTCCATCTTTTTGAAACCACATGTTTTAAAAATCTCAACTTTTTTAAAATATTAGGATTGTAAGAAAAAAGTAAGAGTTTGAATAATTTAGATTTTCTAGAAATTCTTGATTTTTTAATATGTCATGATTTTTTAAAAAGTAATTATTTTCTAAAAATTGTGAATTTTCAAAAAATTAGGATTTTAAAGAATTTTCTTTTTAAGAAAAGATAGAATTTCATAATTCTAAATTTTATTAGGGTTTTTGAAAAAGTTGAGATTTTCAAAAAGTCAAGATTATGAAAATGTTGGGATTTCGAACAAAATCCCTATTTCAAAAAGTCTTGATTTCAAAAAATCAAGAACTTTGATTTTCAAAGTTTGGATTTTTTCAAATAACTCGAAATTACAAAACTGAAGAGATTTTAAAATCCCAACTATTTTAAACATCCTACTTTTTTTTAAAATCCTAACATTTTAAAATGTTTACTTTTTCAATATTCAACTTTTTATAAAATCGTGACTTTTTAAATATTGTGAACTTTTTAAGTTCACAACTTTATCACTTTCAAAATCTTTAAAAATACAGACTTTTGTAATTCATGACTTTTCAAAATCCTAACTGTTTTTTTCAAAATCACGACCCCTAAACCGTAAAACTTGAAACTTGAGTCATAAACACTAAACCCTAAACTCCCGACATCCTAAACACTATGCCCAAAACCCTAAATCCTAAACCATAAACCCCAAACCGTGATCCTTGAGCCATGAAGCCTAAATCCTAAACCTTAAGCCCTAAGACCTTAAAAGGGAACCGTTAGGCCTAATGTTAAACCCTAACCTTTGAACCCTAAGAGCCCTAAGCCTTAAACCTTTAGCTAAGAGACCTAAACCATAAACCTTAAACCCATTACCCGAAACCTCGAACACCGAGACCCTACCCAAAAACCCTAAATATTAAGCTCTAATTGCTCCTAAACCCTAAATTTCAAGTGTTAAACACTAAAACTCTAAATGCTAAATCATAAATATTAAACCGTCAATCATAAACCATGAGCCCTAAACTCTAAACTCAAAACCCTCAACCATAATCCTCGAACCCCAAACCCTATAATTAGACACCTAAATCCTTACCCTAAACCCTAAAACCTAATTCTTAAACACTAAACCTTGATCCCAAAACCCTAAACCTCAACCCTAAACCCCGAACCCCGAACGCTGATCCCTAATCACTAAATCCTAAACCTCAACCCTAAACCCCGAACCCTAAATGCTGATCCCTAATAACTAAATCCTAAACACTAAACCACAGAGCCCGAGCCCAAAACCTAAACCCTAAATACTAAATCCCCTTAGACCTGAAACCTTTAAATAGTTAGATTTAGAAAATTTTGGTTTTTTTGAAAAACATGGGATATTTTAAAAAAGTCAACATTTTCAAAAACTTGAGATTTTAAAAAAGTCACGACTTTTCAAAATGTTCCAATTTTAAACAAAGTTGTTATTTTTTATAACACAAAGATTTAAAAAATGTTGGGACTCTATAAATGTTCAGATTTTCATACAAGTTAGGGTTCTCGAAAAAAGAATATTTTGAAAAAGTCAAGATTTAGAAAAGTTGCAATTTTTGAAAGAGTTGGGCATTTTGCATTTTTGAAAAGTCAATATTTTTGAAGAATCTATATTTTTGAAAAACTCGACATATTAAAAAAGTTAGGAATTTTAAAAATACGAGATTTTCTAAAATTCTTGATTTTATAAAAAATATAATTTATATAGTTATATGGTGCGATATAGATCTATAGGGTGAGTCACAAAGATCTCTATCATAAAAACTAAACTCAAAACACCAAACCTTAAACCTTAAACCCTAAACCCTTATCCTTGAGCCATGAAGCCTAAACGTAAAACTAAAAGCCTTAGGCCTAATCCTAATCCCTAAATCCTATATACCTTGAACCGTGAGCCCTAAGCCAAAACCCTAAACCCTAAACTCATAACCCTAAAACTCGAACCCTGAGCCATGGACCCTCAACCATGAACACTGAGACCTAAACCCTAAACCCTCGACCCTTAATGCCTAAACCCTAAATTTCAAGTCTTAAACCCTAAAAACCTCTATGAAAATACTAAACCCTTAATCATAAATTGTGAGCCCTAAACCCCAAATGTAAAACCCTAAACAGTAAATCCGAACCCCAAACCCTTTAACCTGAGGCCTAAATCCTAAACCTAAACCCTATACCTTAAACCCTAAAACCTAATTCTTAAACCCTAAACCTTGATTTAACTCCGAACCCTAAACCTCAAAACCTAAACCCTAAACCCCCACGAACACCGAGTCCTGTGCCCTAATCCCGAAACCATAAATACTAAACCCTAAACCCCGAATCATGAGCCCAAAAACCATAAACCCTAAACACTAAATAACATGAGCCCTAAACACTCAACGTATAAAGATTAAAATAGTGAGATTTAAAAAAGTTGCAATTTTAAAAAAGTTGTTAATTTTAAAAACATCAAGATTTAAATATGTTGGGAATTTGAAAATGTTCAAATTTTCAAACAAGTCGTGGTTTTCCAAAAATGAATATTTCAAAAAAGTCAAGAATTTTGAAAAGTTGGTATTTTTGAAAGAGTTGGGCTTTTCGAAATTTTGAAGAGTCAAGGTTTTAAAAGAGTTTGAATTTTTGAAAAGTCAAGATTTTTGAAAAACATGGGATTTTAAAAAACAACATATTTTTCTACAATTTGTGATTATCGTGCCCCGTCCCTCGTGCTCTTTTTCTTCTTCGACGACCGTGTTGCTAAGTGGCGAATGTCATTGCTTTTCTGTTAAACATTAGGGGCTTCACCTTGTCGAGCTTACCTGTTGATCGCTCTTATGCTTGGGCTCTTGATTAAGTGATTTCGTTTTGTCCCTATCGTTTAGATCCTAAAGGATTATTTGAATCCCTTTTAGGTGTGAGGGTGTTTTAAAACATAATAAAAATAATTAATAAATGAATGGGTATCAATTATATTTTTATATGTGTATAATAATAATAAAATTTTATTTTGAATTAATTAAGCCTTTTCAGGCCCCTACGCATGCTTTTATCACAAAGTTATTGGCTATTTGACGTTTCTCACCCACCAAAATTTGTAAATATGTATGGTCAATTTTTCTTTTTGCTTAGCGTGGAAATACGGATTCTTTGTTTCCTTGGTTCCCGGAAAGTGGGTGCGTGGAGTTTAATGGCCACTTTTTTTCCTTGGTTTTCCTTTCTAGCTGTCTTCTCATTAAATGTCTGACCCAACTGCTGGAAGATGCTTGGCATGGCATGTGTTTTGTGGGGGGGTCATTTTCACTATGTTAGTGGCATTTTGTTTTGTGCAGACTGAAATTGCGTGTTATGCACTGCCCACCTTATTTTCTTTGGATCAATGTCCCTCCTTGTCTCTCCCTGGCTCGTGATTACCTACAAGGATTTCTCCTGATGCTGGCCACGTGAAGAGTGCTGGTGCGCATTCCTTGATGGCTGGGACGTTTCCTTTGTTGTCTCTGCATGCTCTAGTTACCCTGCTGGAGAGGACACCTTTGCACTTGCCAAATCTCCTCTAGCGCTGACTGCAGGAAGGGTAGAGGTGAACTGATCACGTGACATAGACGTGGCAGGTGAGAAATGGGTAGGTTCATCAACGGTTATTGTGGGGACTCATTTTCAGTCGAGGGGTTTAATGGAGGGATTTTTCAGATATTGTAGTTGCTTCTGCCCTGGTAGACATGTTTGCATAGAACAGGCGTATAGGAGGCTGCAAAACTGGGTGATTGAATGCCCCAAATAGATGCGGGCTCATGGAATGCCACGAGGGCAGGATATGCACAAATGGGTTTGTTGAAAAGGCCTTGGAAACTTCCAATCAAATGTATGTGGTACGTGTAAGCTAGACCTCCCAGCCACTGTCAAAGTGGGAGCTTTAGAACATCCATCAAACAACATGGAAGATAATAGTTTTTTTTATATGTCTTGTCAGGTGCCCAGTTTGGCACGTATGTAAAATGTGAAGGCATACACAACTCATGCGAGCTGTTTGACAAAATACCTGAAAGATATGTGGCCTCTGGACTGCAATGATAACAGGATTTGCAAAAAAAAAAAATGGGTCTGTTTAAAAGGCGTGGAACTATTTGATTTAATGCCTCAAAGAAATGTTGTCTCATGGAATGCCATGATGGCAGCATATGCACAAAATGGATGTGTAGAAAAGGCACAAAACTGTTTGACAATATGCAATTCCAACATCCTTAGTGTTTGTGCCAAAATGGCAACGTAGGAGCAGGTTATGGACGTCCATGATAGTCCAGAAGACCACATAATCGCCCTGAAGCTCGGTGGTTGTTCCTTCAAATGCAAACACCTAGTGTCTTCATGGACATATTTTCCATTGCTAGTATATCCCAGACTATGTTAAAATGGGTGCTTTGAATCAAGTCGTATGGATATGGTCATTGCATGTAGTTGTAAATGCTTGGTTAGACCTGAATGCAAAGCCTGGAATTAGAGACAAAGCACATGAAGCGTTTGACAAAGTTCCTCCAAGAAATAAACACAGATTAGCCCACGTGGATAGCTGAAATTTCATGCAAGGATGTGCACATAATGGATCTGTTTAGAAGGTTTTGGAAATGCACAAGAAACTGCTTACTCTGTTGGAAAACTTCAAGTGATCGGGAAGTGGGTGTGACGTGGTGGAGGTTAGATCCAGGCTCGTGAACCGGTTGGCGAAGTGCCCGAGCAAGATGTTGAACCAAAGCCTGCGGCTTCGACCGACTTCGTTCTCCAGGCATGGTTTTTCTTTCCTTACCTCTCATAATTCTCGTGTTTTAGTTCTCTTTTGCAACTAAATAGAATTTTAAATTAGTAGGGATTTTTTTAATATAGTTAAATGTCTCTTCAACTCATTGCAAAACAATAAAGTGTTGTGTCGCAACTCTCAAAGCCATTATAACTCGCCTACTTTAAACCATGAACTATCACCCTTGCTTCGAGATGATCTAGAAAACTCTTACCCTTTTTATCAATCCAATATCATTTTATCGATTAGACAATTTGACTCTCCATTGATTAAATTGACCTTCTTCTTGCTTAAAATAGTTAAATTTTGTATTTTTTGAGAGACTCACTAAGCACCGTTCGTAACTCTGGGAACGAGATGTGAAGTTTCACTTGTGTACCTTGGTATACGAGGAGTTACCTTGATTTTTATTTGATCCGAAACAATCATATGACATCCCTTTGACACTCTTATAGGAGCCTGTTACATCAGTTTATAACAGTAGAGAGTTGTTAAAACTAGAAAGTTGGCTTTCGTTTTGTACCACCATTTGAAACCCGGAAAGAGAAATCACGTTCCATCTTTTGAATTTCTAGCATTTATACTAGACAACTGCATGGAACTTTCAGTATAGGAAAGAGAACTTTTCAAGATAGTTTGGCGAAGCCATTTTGTAGGCCTCCGGTCGCAGTTTGACGAGGTCAAACTGGTCCAATTTCATCTTGTCACTCCAGAGAACTTGTTGTCGTTTAAGAATGGTTCTCTAGTTTTCAGTCCCGTCGACTCTGATGAATTCTCTTCATATAGGGGAACTAGTAGGAGATGTCTCATTGCGTGTTTCCTCCATTGAACGTTGTTTTGGACGTGGTTTTCTAGGCCCTCGAGCTAACTTTTGTCATTTTACAACTGGATGAACGACGACCAGTGGCCCTCGGAAAACTAGCCGCCAAACGCAAACCGTGCGCTCTTTTTCAATTCCGTCAATTACAATGAACTCTTGGTATATCTAGGGACACGTAGAAAGTTAATCATGATGTGCGTGCTCATCAGAAGATAACCTTTGGAAGCAATTTATTAGCCTCCAAGCCCATTTTGTAGGTTTTGTAGCTAGTGAGAAAATGTAAAAGTAGAAAGCTACGGATCGTCGTAGGGTTACCAAATCACCCTGGAAACTTTTAACACACATAAATATAACTGTTTAAAAACACTATAATGAAACTTGTTGTGTGTATTAGAAATTTTGAAAAAATGATGTTTTCTCTCTCTTCCTTTCTCTCTCTCTCTCTCCTAGGTTTATAAAATGAAGAAAAAAATGAAATGCAATGAATACATGTTTCTAGACTTTTTTATTTCGATTGCAAATTGTAATTATTGTCTGATGTAAATGGGAAACTGAAAAATGATAATTATGATTGATTAGGGTGGATGCCATGCCAACGATTTATCGCTGATATCATGCTCACGTGGGTTTTGCAGGATGGAAGAATGACGACGAAAAAGGTGATGTGAAATTTAATTATTATTATTGTAATTCTTATAGGTCATTTTAAAATGAATAACTGTGTAATGTAGTCTCTTGTTACCGAAAAGTTATAATTGAGATTTGTTAACATGCATGATATGCTAGATTTAGGGATACTTAGGAAATGTGCATCTAATCACTGGTTCAATTTGTTTATTAGTTGTGTATGGCAAAAAGGTTTGATTTATACATAGTAAATTTGAAATTGAAGTTAATACATTGTAACACTTTCTCAGTATTCAATAAACGATTAAATTAATTTACTGGGTTATCTTCTTACCTTGCAAACATAATAAAGAGTTATAATGGGAACACTCAACCTTAATAAAATATTCATGCATAGTTTTCCTGCATGTGTGATTCCTTTTTACCATATAAGAAATTTTAAACCGTAGGATGACCTTAAACTTTGCACTCGATGAGACCTCCTAGGTTAGGTAAATAAAACCCCTAGTTGGAGTTTACCATCATAGTCTTTTTGTCTAGCGACATTGTCGTGAACCCATATTTAGGAATGTCATGGTCCAACCTACCCAGAGTATGCGGTTTCCTTCTAGATTTGGTAATCGCGAGAAGAATGTCCTCTCTTTAGGTCTGACACCAAGCTGAGTGTTGAAGTCCACCTTAGAAGTCACCTCAAGAGTCATTTTTCGAAGGAACAATTCAGCGGTGCTACCTTGGTTTCTATCAAAATAACATCTTGGTATTTTCTTGAACGTGGTTCATGTATAGTTACAATTCTTCCGGCCGTGTGCCCCTTCAAGATGTTAGTCAAATACTTATGTAACTCCTGATTTCAAAACAACGCTAAGAACAAGATCTTAGTGCGATGTAAGAGCATATTATATAAATGCTGCACACAAGATTAGAGTTTAGGACTAAGGCCAATCTTGGAGTCTTTATAACTTAATTAAAAATTTCATGCGTTGCAAAGAATATAAGTTCCCTTTGTGCGACTAAACTTTGAGAAAACAAAAGATATGTATATATAAATATATATAAATCTTATGGGAATTTAATAATTTTTCGAATTATAATAACAATGGTAGGGAAATAAATATAGTGTGAATCAAGGAATGTTTTTGGTAAAAAGCTACCCTATATCTAAATCTCCGTCAAATCCTTTTATTGTGTTTTGGACATCAGGTCACTTTCGTTTGAGTTGTAAGGGTAAAACTGTAGACTTCAAATAATCGTTGGAGAAGAATATTTTTAACATAATAATAAGATGATTAAATACTTTGTATGTAATTTGTTTTAGGCCAAAAATGTATGTCAGTTATGGAAATTTATATAAAGTATAAGAAGCCAACTTGAGAAGGTCGAATTGTATTTTCAACCGCGGAATAAGCTTAAGAAAATGTAGGTGGACAAACAAGAAAATTCATCCTTGCTCATAATGTCCTTGGAATGTTAACTTTAACCAAAAATTGTTTTAAAGAAATGATGTGTTGTGGGATTCATCATTCCTAAAGCCATCTTCCATTGGGAAAAGTGTAGCGTCGGTATGCCTACATCATTTTCATGTGTCTATGTGAGTCGATGAATTTTGTGAATGTCGTATGCGAGTCGAGTTTTGTACTTGAAGCTCACGTTACATGTTGTGTGTAGTGAGCAATGTAAGCCAAAAAAATAAAATTATCCGGTATTTTACTTGTTGTATTTGTGTGTGTAAAGTGTGTGCACTACGGTGATTTTATAAAAGAGAAGATTTTTGAAAAAGTCAAGATTTTTGAAAAGTCGGGATTTTCAAAAAATTTAAGATTTTAGAAAATGTTGGGATTTTTAGAATGTCAAGATTTTTGAAAATTTTTAGTATATGCAAAAAAGTCCCGATTTACAAAAAAAGTCGGCATTTTTGATAAAGTTGAGTTTTTATAAAATTCAGGAATTTTTAAAATGTTTGTATTTTTAAAAAAGTTTTGATTTTCAAAAACGTTACAATTTTGTAAAAAGTTGGGATTTTAAAAAAAGTCATAATCTCTAACAAGTCAAGATTTCAAAAATGTAGTGATGTGCCATAATTAGCAGGAAATAGAAAACGTCATAACTTGTGCTCCAGGTGGCCGTTTGAGTCCTTTTTTTTAAACTACATGTTTCAAAAATCTCAACTTTTAAAAAATATTAGAATTTAAAAAAAAATTGGGAGTTTGAATAATTTAGATTTTTAAATTCTGGATTTTGGGATTTTTGTAATTTTATAAAAAGATAGAATTTAATAATTCTAAAAAATTTTGAATTTCAAAAAGTTTAGTATTTTTTGAAAAAGTTTATATTTTCAAATAAGTCGAGATTATGAAAAGGTTGGGATTTCGATCAAAAATTGGGATATTTAAGAAGTCATGATTTCAAAAAAGCCAAAGAAATTTGAGAAAGTTAGGATTTTCAAAAAGGCAAGATTTTGAAAAAGGGTGTAATTTTCAAATAAGTTACTGAAATAATAAAATCAAGAGATTTTTAAATCCCAACTGTTTTGAATATCATAAATTTTTTGAAACTCCTAAACCCCAACATCCTAAACATTAAGTCCAAAACCCTAAAACATAAACCATAAAGCCTTATAACCGAGTCCTAAACCTAAAACCCTCAGCCATAAACCATAAACCCGAAATACCTAAATCATAAAACCTAAACCATCAACATTAAACCATAAACCCTAAACCCTGATCCCTGAGCAATGAAGCCTAAACCCTAAACCTAAACAATAAAATAAAGCCTAAATCTCTAACCCCGAACCTTAAACCCTAAACCCTAAAGCCTTACGCCTAAGCCTAAACCATAAACCATAAACCCTATACCTTGAACCGTGAAACCTAAGCCAAAACCTAAACCCTAAACTTTTATCTAGAGACCTAAATGTTAAACGCTAAACTCATAACCCCAAACCACGAGCCATGGACCCTCAAACATGAACATTGAGACCTAAACCATAAACCTTGACTCCTATGCCCTAAACCCAAAACCTTAAGTTCTAATTTCTAATAAAACCTAAATTCATGTCTTAAACCCTAAAACCCTAAATACTAAACACTCATTTGGTAAACCATGAGCCATAAACCCTAAAAACAAAACCCTCAATTGTAAATCACGACCCCCAAATCCTAACCTAAACTCTAAAACCTAATTCTAAAACCCTAAACCTTGATCCTGGAACCACGAAACCCTAAACCACGAGCACTAATCCCTAATCTCTAAAAATTCTCCAAAATTTGATTTTCTAAAAAGTCAATATTATCCACAAAGTTATGAATTAAAAAAAAAAGATTTTAAAGAATTTACAATTTTAGAAAAAGATATAATTTCATAATTCTAAAAAACTTTAAATTTAAATTTTTTAGGGTGTTTGAAAAAGTTGAAATTATGAAAAGGTTGTGATTTCGAACAAAAATCAGTAATTTCAAAACTTCGTGATTTCGAAAAAGCAAAGACTTGGAAGAAAATGTAATTTTCATATAAGTTAGTAATTAAAAAAGAAGAGATTTTTGAGTACCAATTATTTTGAATATCCTAATTTTTTTAAAAATCCCAACATTTTCTAAATATTTACTTTTTCAAAATTCTAATTTTTTTATAAAATCATGACTTTTTCAAAAATTAAGAATTTTTATAAAATCATTTTTTAAAAAAATTGTGAACTTTTTTAATTCATGACTTTATTATCACTTTAAAAATATTTGAAAAATACACACTTTTTGAAAATCATGACTTTGTTGAAATCCTAAATGTTTCAAAATCGGGATATTTAAGTAAATTGTGACTTTTTAAAATTACGACCCCTAAACCCTAAAACCTAAAACCCCAACATCCTAAAAATTAATTTTAAAACCTAAAATCCTATACCATAAACCATAAAATCTTAACATTGATTCCTAAACCCTAAACCCTCTGCCATAAACAATAAACCAAAATCCCTAAATCGTAAAACATTAAACCATAAAATCTAAACCTTGTCCGAACCATGAAGCCTAAACCCTAAATAATAAACCCAAAAACCCTTAACCCCGAGCCTTAAACACTAAATCCAAAACGTTGAACCCTAAAGCTTTAGGCCTAACCCTAAACCCTACCTTGAACCGTCGCCCTAAGATAAAATCCTAAACCCTAAAACCTAATTCTTGAACCCTAAACCTTGATCCTCAAACCCCACTGAAACCCTAAACCTTAAACCCTAAATCCTAAGCCCTAATATCTAAAAATTCTCCAAAATTTGATTTTCTAAAAAGTCAATATTATCCAAAAAGTTGTGAATTTAAAAAAAAAAATGGATTTTAAAGAATTTACAATTTTACAAAAAGATATAATTTCATAATTCTAAAAACCTTGGATTTAAATTTTTTACGGTTTTCAAAAATTTGAAAATTTCAAAAATATTGAGATTATAAAAAGGTTGCGATTTCGAACAAAAATTGTAATTTCAAAAACATCGTGATTTCCAAAAGCCAAGAATTTTGAGAAAGTTGGGATTTTCAAAAAGAAAAAGATTTGGAAGAAAAATGTAATTTTCATATAAGTTCGGTAATTACAAAATGAAGAGAGTTTTGAGTACCAATTGTTTTGAATATCCTAATTTTTTTCAAAATCCCAACATTTTCAAAATATTTACTTTTTCAAAATTCCAATTTTTTTAATAAAATCGTGACTTTTTCAAAAATTAAGAATTTTTTAAAAATCACTTTTTTTTCCAAAATTGTGAACTTTTTTAATTCATGGCTTTATCACTTTAAAAATATTTGAAAAATACACACTTTTTGAAAATCATGACTTTGTTGAAATCCTAAATGTTTCAAAATGGGGATATTTCATAAATAGTGACTTTTTGAAAATTGTGACCCCTAAACCCTAAAACCTAAAACCTAAAACTAGAGTCGTAAATTCTAAACCCTTAAACCCCAACATATTAAAAACTAATTTTAAAACCCGAAATCCTATACCATAAACCGTAAAATCTTAACATTGATTCTTAAACCCAAATCCCCAAATCGTAAAACCTAAACTCTAAACCCATAAACCTTAAACCATAAACTCTAATCCCTGATCCGAGCCATGAAGCCTAAACCCTAAACCCTAACCCTAAATAATAAACCCAAAAACCCCTAACCTGACTGAGCTTTAACCCTAAATCCTAAACATTGAACTCTAAAGCTTTAGGCCTAACCCTAAACCCTACACCTTGAACCGAAAGCTCTAAGCCAAAACCCTAAAACCTAATTCTTAAACCCTAAACCTTAATTCTCAAACCCCAAACCCTAAATTATGAACCACAGAGCCCTAAGCCCTAATCTCTAAAATTTCTCCAAAATTTGATTTTGTAAAAAGATAATATTATCCAAAAAGTTGTGAATTTAAAAAAACAGATTTTAAAGATTTTACAATTTTAGAAAAGATTTAATTTCATAATTCTAAAAAAGTTTGAATTTAAATTTTTTACGGTTTTTGAAAAAGTTGAGATTTTCAAAAAAGTCGAGATTATGAAAATGTTGCGAATTTGAACAAAAATTGTAATTTCAAAACTTCATGATTTCAGAAAAGCCAAGAATTTTGAGAAAGTTGGGATTTTCAAAAAGATAAGATTTGGAAGAAAATGTAATTTTCATATAAGTCTAGTAATTAAAAAATGAAGATATTTTTGAATACCAATTATTTTGAATATCCTAATTTTTAAAAAATCCCAACATTTTCAAAATATTTACTTTTTCAAAATTCCAAGTTTTTATAAAATCGTGACTTTTACAAAAATTAAGAAATTTTAAAAATCACTTTTTTAAAAATTTGTGAACTTTTTAATGCATGACTTTATCACTTTAAAAATATTTGAAAAATACATACCTTTTGAAAATCATGACTTTGTTAAAATCCTAAATGTTTCAAAATTGAGATATTTCGTAAATTGTGACATTTTAAAATTACAACCCCTAAACCCTAAAACCTGAGTCATAAATTCTAAACCATAAAACCCCAACATCCTAAAAACTAATTTTAAAACCCGAAATCCTATTCCATAAACCGTAAAATCTTAACATTGATTCCTAAACCCTAAACCCTCTTGCGCCATAAACAATAAACCCAAATCCCTAAATCGTAGAAACCTAAACTCTAAACCCATAAACCTTAAAACATAAACGTTAAACCCATTTAAGCCATGAAGCCTAAACCCTAAATCCTAAACATTGAACACTAAAGCTTTAGGCCTAACCCTAAATCCTATACCTTGAACCCTTAAAACCTTAAACCCTAAAATCTAATTCTTAAACCCTAAAGTTTGATCCTCAAACCACAAACCCTAAGCCCTAAGCCCTAATCTCTAAAAATTCTCCAAAATTTGATTTTCTAAAAAGTCAATATTATAAAAAATTGTCAATTTAAAAAAAAAACAGATTTTAAAGAGTTACAATTATAGAAAAAATATAACTTCATAATTCTAAAAAGTTTGAATTTAATTTTTTTTAGGGTTTTTGAAATAGTTGAGATTTTCAAAAAAGTCTAAATTATGAAAAGGTTATGATTTCAAAGAAAAATTGTAATTTTAAAAACTTCGTGATTTCAAAAAAGCCAAGAATTTTGAGAAAGTTGGGATTTTCAAAAAAGATAAGATTTGGAAGAAAATGCAATTTTCATATAAGTCAGTAATTAAAAAATGAAGAGATTTTTGAATACCAATTGTTTTAATATCCTAATTTTTAAAAATCCCAACATTTTCAAAATATATACTTTTTCAAAATTCCAAGTTTTTATAAAATCGTGAATTTTTCAAAAATTAAGAATTTTTAAAAATCATTTTTTAAAAAATTATTTAAAAAAAAATTGTGAACTTTTTTAATTCATGACTTTATTAAAATCCTAAATGTTTGAAAAATGCATACCTTTTGAAAATCATGACTTTGTTAAAATCCTAAATGTTTCAAAATTAGGATATTTCGTAAATTGTGACATTTTTAAAATTGTGACCCCTAAACCCTAAAATCAGAGTCGTAAATTTTAAACCCTAATACCAACATCCTAAAAACTAATTTTAAAACCTGAAATCCTATACCATAAACCATAAAATCTTAAAAATTGATTCCTAAACCCTAAACCCTCTTAGCCATAAACAATAAACCCAAATCCCTAAATCGTAAAACCTAAACTCTAAACCCATAAACCTTAAAACATAAACGTTAAACCCTGATTTAAACAATGAAGCCTAAACCCTAAATCCTAAACATTGAACACTAAAGCTTTAGGCCTAACGCTAAACCCTATACATTGAACCGTAAGCCAAAACCTTAAACCCTAAAACATTATATAGAGATAAAAACCCTAAAACCTAATTCTTAAACCCTAAAGCTTTATCCTCAAACCACAAGCCGTAAATCCTAAACCCTAAGCCCTAATCTCTAAAAATTCTCAAAATTTGATTTTCTAAAAATTCAATATTATCAAAAAAATTGTGAATTTAAAAAAAAAATCAGATTTTAAAAAAAATTTACAATTTTAGACAAAGATATAATTTCATAATTCTAAAAAGTTTGAATTTAAATTTTTAAGGGTTTTTGAAATAGTTGAGAGTTTTTAAAAGTCTAGATTATGAAAAGGTTACGATTTCAAACAAAAATTGTAATTTCAAAACTTCATGATTTCGAAAAAGCCAAGAATTTTGAGAAAGTTGGGATTTTCAAAAAGATAAGATTTGGAAGAAAATGCAATTTTCATATAAGTCGGTAATTAAAAACTAAAGAGATTTTTGAATACCAATTGTTTTGAATATCTAATTTTTAAAAATCCCAACATTTTCAAAATATTTACATTTTCAAAATACCAAGTTTTTATAAAATCGTGACTTTCTAAAAAATTAAGAATTTTTAAAAATCACTTTTTTAAAAAAATTGTGAACTTTTTTAATTCATGACTTTATCACTTTAAAAATATTTGAAAAATACATACCTTTTGAAAATCATGACTTTGTTAAAATCCTAAATGTTTCAAAATCGGGATATTTCGTAAATTGTGACATTTTAAAATTGCGACCCCTAAACCCTAAAACCCCAACATCCTAAAAACTAATTTTAAATCCCAAATCCTATACCATAAACCGTAAAATCTTAACATTGATTCCTAAATCCTAAACCCTTTGCCATAAACAATAAACCCAAATCCCTAAATCATAAAAGCTAAACTCTAAACCCATAAACGTTAAACCCTGATTTAAGCCATGAAGCCTAAACCATAAATCCTAAACATTGAACCCTAAAGCTTTAGGCCTAACCCTAAACCCTATACCTTGAACTCATAAGCCAAAACCTTAAACCCTAAAACTTTATATAGTGATCAAAACCCAAAACCTAATTCTTAAACCCTAAAGCTTGATCCTCAAACCCGGAAACCCTAAATGCGCTAAACCCTAATCTCAAAAAATTCTCCAAAACTTGATTTTCTAAAAACTCAATATTATCAAAAAAACCGTTAATTTAAAAAAATCAGATTTTAAAGAATTTACAATTTTAGACAAAGATATAATTTCATAATTCTAAAAAAGTTTGAATTTAAATTTTTTTAGGGTTTTTGAAATAGTTGAGATTTTCAAAAAAGTCTAGATTATGAAAAGGTTACGATTTCAAACAAAAATTGTAATTTCAAAACTTCGTGATTTCAAAAAAGCCAAAATTTTTGAGAAAGTTGGGATTTTCAAAAAAGAAAAGATTTGGAAGAAAATGCAATTTTCATATAAGTCGGTAATTAAAAAATGAAGAGATTTTTGAATATCAATTGTTTTGAATATCCTAATTTTTAAAAATCCCAACATTTTCAAAATATTTACTTTTTGAAAATTCCAAATTTTTTATAAAATCGTGACTTTTTCAAAAATTAAGAATTTTTAAAATCACTTTTTTAAAAAAATTGTGAACTTTTTAATTCATGACTTTATCACTTTAAAAATATTTGAAAATTACATACCTTTTGAAAATCATGACTTTTTTAAAATCCTAAATGTTTCAAAATAGGGATATTTCGTAAATTGTGACATTTTAAAATTGCGACCCCTAAATCCTAAAACCTTAGTAAGTAAATTATAAACCCTAAAACCCCAACATCCTAAAAACTAATTTTAAAACCTGAAATCCTATACCATAAACCATAAAATCTTAACATTGATTCCTAAACCCTAAACCCTCTGCCATAAACAATAAACGTAAACTCTAAACCCATAAACGTTAAACCCCGATTTAAGCCATGAAGCCTAAACCCTAAATCCTAAACATTGAACACTAAAGCTTTAAGCCTAACCCTAAACCCTATACCTTGAACTGTAAGCCAAAACCTTAAAACCGTAAAACCTAATTCTTAAACCCTAAAGCTTGATCCTCAAACCACAAACCCTAAACCTTAAACCCTAAGCCCTAAGACCTAATCTCTAAAAATTCTCCAAAATTTGATTTTCTAAAAATTCAATATTATCAAAAATTTGTGAATTTAAAAAAAAATCATATTTTAAAGAATTTACAATTTTAGAAAAAGATATAATTTCATAATTCTAAAAAGTGTGAATTTAAAAATTTTTAGGGTTTTTGAAATAGTTGAGATTTTCAAAAAAATTCTAGATTATGAAAAAGGTTACGATTTCAAAACAAAATTGTAATTTCAAAACCTTCGTGATTTTGAAAAAGCCAAGAATTTTGAGAAAGGAATTTTCAAAAAGATAAGATTTGGAAGAAAATGTAATTTTCATATAAGTCGGTAATTAAAAAATGAAGATATTTTTGAATACCAATTATTTTGAATATCCTAATTTTTAAAAAATCCCAACATTTTCAAAATATTTACTTTTTCAAAATTCAAAGTTTTTATAAAATCGTGACTTTTACAAAAATTAAGAAATTTTAAAAAATCACTTTTTTAAAAAAATTGTGAACTTTTTTAATGCATGACTTTATCACTTTAAAAATATTTGAAAAATACATACCTTTTGAAAATCATGACTTTGTTAAAATCCTAAATGTTTCAAAATTGAGATATTTCATAAATTGTGACATTTTTAAAATTAAAACCCCTAAACCCTAAAACCCGAGTCATAAATTCTAAACCCTAAAACCCCAACACCTAAAAACTAATTTTAAAACCCGAAATCCTATTCCATAAACCATAAAATCTTAACATTGATTCCTAAACCCTAAACCCTCTGCCATAAACAATAAACCCAAATCCCTAAATCGTAAAACCTAAACTCTAAACCCATAAACCTTAAAACATAAACGTTAAACCTTGATTTAAGCCATGAAGCCTAAACCCTAAATCCTAAACATTGAACACTAAAGCTTTAGGCCTAACCCTAAACCCTATACCTTGAACCATAAGCCAAAACCTTAAACCCTAAACCCTAATTCTTAAACCCTAAAGCTTGATCCTCAAACCTAAAACCCTAAACCTTAAACCCTAAGCCCTAAGCCCTAATCTCTAAAAATTCTCCAAAATTTGATTTTCTAAAAAGTCAATATTATCAAAAAAATTGTGTGAATTTAAAAAAATCAGATTTTAAAGAATTTACAATTTTAGAAAAAGATATAATTTCATAATTCTCAAAAAGTTTGAATTTAAATTTTTGTAGGGTTTTGAAACAGTTGAGATTTTCAAAAAGTCTAGATTATGAAAAGGTTACGATTTTAAACAAAATTGTAATTTCAAAAACTTCGTGATTTTGAAAAAGCCAAGAATTTTGAGAAAGATGGGATTTTAAAAAGGATAAGATTTGGAAGAAAATGCAATTTTCATATAAGTTGGTAATTAAAAAATGAAGAGATTTTTGAATACCAATTGTTTTGAATATCCTAATTTTTTAAAAATCCCAACATTTCCAAAATATTTAGTTTTTCAAAATTCCAATTTGTTTATAAAATCGTGACTTTTTCAAAATTAAGAATTTTAAAAAATCACTTTTTTAAAAAAATTGTGAACTTTTTTAATTCATGACTTTATCACTTTAAAAATATTTGAAAAATATACACTTTTTGAAAATCATGACTTTGTTGAAATCCTAAATGTTTCAAAATCAGAATATTTCGTAAATTGTGACTTTTGAAAATTGCAACCCCTAAACCCTAAAACCCGAGTCGTAAATTCTAAACTCTAAAACCTGAAATCCTATACCATAAACTGTAAAATCTTAACATTGATTCCTAAACCCTAAACCCTCTGCCATAAACAATAAACCCAAATCCCTAAATCGTAAAACCTAAATTCTAAACCCATAAACCTTAAATCATAAACTTGAAACCCTGATCTAAGCCATGAAGCCTAAACCCTAAACCTTAACCCTAAATAATAAACCCAAAAACCTCTAACCCTGAGCCTTAAACCCTAAATCCTAAACATTGAACCCTAAAGCTTTAGGCCTAACCCTATACCCTATACCTTGAACTATAAGACCTGTGCCAAACCCTAAACCCTAAAACCTAATTCCTAAACCTTAAACTGTGAGCCCTAAGCCCCTAATCTCTAAAAATTCTCCAAAATTTGATTTTCTAAAAATTCAATATTATCCAAAAACTTGTGAATTTAAAAAATAAATCAGATTTAAAAGAATTTACAATTTTAGAAAAAGATATAATTTCATAATTCTAAAAAAGTTTGAATTTAAAATATTTTAGGGTTTTTGAAAAAGTTGAGATTTTCAAAAAAGTCGAGATTATGAAAAGGTTGCGATTTCGAACAAAAATTGTAATTTTAAAAACTTCGTGATTTCGAAAAACCCAACAATTTTGAGAAAGTTGGGATTTTTAAAAAGAAAAGATTTGGAAGAAAATGCAATTTTCATATAAGTCGTTAATTAAAAAATGAAGAGATTTTTGAATACCAATTGTTTTGAATATCCTAATTGTTTTAAAATCCCAACATTTTCAAAATATTTACTTTTTCAAAATTCTAATTTTTTTATAAAATCGTGAGTTTTTCAAAATTAAGAATTTTTTAAAATCACTTTTTAAAAAAAAATTCGAACTTTTTAAATTATGACTTTATCACTTCAACAATATTTATTGAAAAATACACACTTTTTGAAAATCATGACTTTTTGAAATCCTAAATCTTTCAAAATTGGGATATTTTGTAAATTGTTTTCTAAAATTTCACCCATAAACCCTAAAACCTAAAACCCGAGTCGTAAATTCTAAACCCTAAAACACCAACATCCTAAAAACTAATTTTAAAACTCGAAATCCTATACCATAAACAGTAAATTCTTAACATTGATTCCTAAACCCTAAACCCTCTACCATAAACAATAAATCCAAATCCCTGAATTGTAAAACCTAAACTCTAAACCCATAAACCTTAAACCATAAACTCTAAACCTTGATTCGAGCCATGAAACCTAAACCCTAAACCCTAACCCTAAATAATAAACCCAAAACCCCTAACCACCGAGCCTTAAACCCTAAATCCTAAACATTGAACCCTAAAGCTTTAGGCCTAACCTAAACCCTATACCTTGAATTGTAAGCCCTAAGCCAAAACCTTAAACCCTAAAACTTTAGATACAGACCAAAATCCTAAACCCTATACCTTGAACCGTGATCCCTAAGCCAAAACCATCAACCCTAAAACTTTAGCTAGAAACCAAAATTCTAAACCCTAAACAGTGAACCCTAAATCTTTAGGCCTAACCCTAAACCGTATACCTTGAACCGTGAGACCTAAGCCAAAACCCTAAACCTTAAAAATTTAGCTATAGACCAAAACCCTAAACTCCGAAATCTTAAACACTAATTTTAAAACCCTAAATCCGATAACATAAACCGTAAACTCTTAACCCTAAACCCTCTGCCATAAACCATAAACCCAAATCCCTAAATCCTAAAACCTAAACTCTAAACCCTAAAACTTTAAACTATAAACGTAAACCGTTATTTGAGCCATGAAACCTAAACCCTAACCATGAGCCTTAAACCCTAAATCCTAAACAACCCTAAAGAACCCTAAACTCTATACCTTGAGCTGTGAGCCCTAAGCCAAAACCCTATACCCTATACCTTGAACCATAAGCCCTAAGCCAAAACCATAAACACAAAAACTTTAGCTTGAGACCAAAACCATAAACACAAAAACTTTAGCCGAGACCAAAACCATAAACCCTAAATAGTGAACCCTAAACCTTATACATTATAAACCGTGAGACCCAAGCCAAAATTCTAAACCCTAAAACTTTAGCTAGAGACCAAAAGCCTAAACTCTAAACTCATAACCCATAACCTCCAAAACCCTGAGCAATGGACCCTCACCCATGAACATTGACACCTAAACCCTAAACGCTGACCCCTATCCTATAAACCCTAAACTTTGAGCCGTATAAACACTAAAAATTAAGCTTTAATTCCTCGTAAACCCTAAATTTTAAATCTTAAACCCTAAAACCACAAATACTAAATCTTAAATACTAAACCCTCAATCGTAAACCATGAACCCTAAACCCTAAATGAAAAACCCTCAACCGTAAACCTCGAATCACAAACCCTTAAACCTGAGCCCTAAATCCTAACCCTAAAACCTAAAACCTAATTCTTAAACCCTACACCTTGATCCTCGAACCATAAACCCTTAACCTTGAGCCCTTAATGCTAATCACTAAACCCTAAACACTAAATCCCATGAGCCCCTTAGCTCCACCTAAAACCTTAAAATGCAATTTTGAGCGAAAATTTTATTTTTGAAATGATCAAGATTTGTAAAATAAGGGGAATTTGACATTGTTCAGATTTTTATTAAACTTAGGGTTGTCACAAAATGAATATTTCGAAAAAGTCGGGCTTTTTGAAAAGTAGAGATTTTGAAAGAGTTGGGTTATTCACATTTTTGAAGAGTCTAGTATTTTGAAAAAGTCAAGATTTTTTAAAAACTTGACATTTTAAAAATGAAGGATTTTTGAAAAGACGAGAATTTAAAAAATTGAGATTTTCCAAAAACTCATGATTTTGTAAATGTGAAGATTTTCAAAAAATTCAGGATTTTTGAAAAGTCGAGATTTTGTAAAAAGTCAAGATTTTGGAAAATGTTGGGATTTTTAAACTATCAAGATTTTGAAAAATCCCAAATTTTTAAATAAGTCGGCATTTTTACAAAATTCAGGGAATTTTTAAAAAGCTGAGATTTTTAAAAACGTTTTGATTTTCAAAACGTCGTGATTTTGAAATAGTTGTGATTTTTTGAAAAAGTTAGAATTTTTGAAAAGTCTAGATTATGAAAAGGTTGGGACTTCAAACAAAAATTGGAATATAAAAATGTCGTTATTTCAAAAAAGTAAAGAATTTTAAGAAAGTTGGGATTTTCAAAAAAAAAAGATTTTGTAAAAAGGCATAATTTTCAAACAAGTCGGAATTACAAAATTGAAGAGATTTTTAAATCTCAACTATTTTGAATATCCTAGTTTTTAGGAAATCAACATTTTCAAAATCTTTACTTTTTCAAAACTCTTACGTTTAATAAAATTGTGACATTTAAAATTCATAACTTTATCACTTTCAAATTCTTTATGTAATGCCCCGCCTCGGGACACTGGAAAATTAGACCAATAAGCCAGTAATTTTTTTTTTTTGAAGGTGAACCTAATGCTCTACTTAACCCTTTTCGTTAATATTTAATTCCTATTAATTATTAATTCCTGAAGTTGTCTAAATGCTAGCCCATCCCAACTTGATCATTACATTTTACTAAGAATTAATTGAAATCACCTATTTTATTAAGTTTACACAATCTTTCAAATAAATTTAATCTTCCCTTTTTGTTATTTATTTAGTTTTCCCCTCTTTAAGTTTAAATGTCCACATACCCCTTTAAATTTTGTTTTCTCACTCCCATAAAATGCTCATAACTTAAAATGTGGACTAAACATGGGCCCTTGGATCTAATCTGATCTTGGCCCTTGATTTTGAAAAATCCCTAAAGATGACCTAAATTTCCTTATGTTCTTCCTCCTTTCTATTCTTCTCTTCTCATCTTTGTTTGGGTTTGTCTTTTGCAGATTGGAGGAGGGATTATAGAATTTGATTGAATTTTACATTGTATTGATGAAGATCCATACAATAACAATTAAACATTTATTTTCTTTGTTTGATACATATATTTATTTATTTTATTTATTTGATGAAGATCCATGCAGAGAAGAGGGAGGATTTTTTTTTGTTTTTTTGGTTTTGTTTTTTTCAAAAAAATTATTTAAACTTTGTTAATGTGTGTGTGTGTGTGTGTGTGTGTGTGTGTGTGTGTGTGTGTGCGCTATTGTAAGCTGTCTATCAGCCATTTTTGATTTAATAATAATGTTGTATGCTATATTTTTACAAATAAAAGATTATTTATACATACATACATACACACAAACATATATACACACACACACACACATACACATATACACATATATATATATATATATATATATATATATATATATAAGTGTGTGTATAGTCCGTAATAAGTATACACTACACTTTATAAATCTGCAATACAGATTTATATTAGGAAAGTAATTAAACCAAGACTAAATAACATTTTAATTCTAAATATGATTTTTTTGTACACAATGATATATTATAACTAAATAACAAATTTTAATTTAATTATTTTTGAACCAAAGAGAAAACTTAAAATTTTCAACTCTTCAAACGAATGAATTATCTACTTTGTGGTAAGGAAAGCACAAGTACTTCTAAATGAGAAGAGAGGAATTTTTGAATAAACTTAAAGCTTAGAGAGGAAGAATACACATTCATAGTGGATTTCCTAATACAATGAAATTCTTAAGCTTTCACAAAGAAAGGAAGCAAAACTAAGTTCATTATATTCCATAATACTACTAATAAATTTACAATAATAAGACATATTGCAAGAAGAATGACATTCCCATACAATAAATTCAAAAGCTCCATATTATATTTATTTTCGTATCAAATGCCATACTACTTAAAAGTTTTCAGATATACACAACCAAGATATCCAAAAATATGATATTTTCTTTTGAAGGAACATGCTTTCAAAAATCAAATTCTCATTTCAAAAAGAAGAGTTATCCCAAATTTTATTTACAATAGACTCAAATTCAATGTTCAATATGTTTTTCACAAAATACATAACTACTCATTAAATGAGTTACAAACCTCTTTCAAGATGATAAGGAGATTGCCAAATCAAATAATGACTCAAGTTGACAAGAATGCAATTTACAAGAAATACTAGTTTCCACAAGGCCATATCCTTAGAGTTACAAGGGAGATCAAGAAGTCACAAACTCCAACTACCACCAAACTTCCAACTTCAAATGCCTTCAAGAAGTCCAAACAAGGAGAAGAATCTTGTTTTGCCACCCAACCATAGGCATCATTACATGTCTTTCCCAAGGTTGGGATGCATACTAGCATCCCTTAAGCCCATGGAAAAAAAACCAACAATCCACAACTATGCACAAGAATGAGGGTGAACAAACAATGATACATCCACATGAAAATACAAGACAAGTATAAATAAGACTCCAAAATTTACAAGATGAAAAAGAGGAGAACCCAAGTTCTACCTCTAAAAATATTGGGGAAGAGAGGAGAGAAGTTCTCAAAAATTGTAACCAACAGTAGTTACATTAAAACAAGATCTCCATGCCCTCCTTATTTCTCCTAATTCATTCAAACCCTCCTTATTCCTCATCACTTTCACCAAATCCTTCTTGGATGGATTTTCAAACCCCAAAGGGGTTTCCTTACCAAGAATGGGGAAGGAGATTTAAGCCAAATGAATTACCATCCCCACCTCAAACCATTTGAGGGGAGTCACTAAAATCCTACAAGGCTTTTCCATCAAGCCATGAGGATTGAGAGGGAAAAATCCCTCTCTCTTCCCCCAAAACTCTAAAACTCCATCATGCCATATGATGGAGGGAGTAAAACAAGCAAACAATAACCAAAATTTACATGCAACAACAACATTTTCAAGTAAACAATTTAACAACTAATATGAATACAACACATACAATAAGGCTTAAGAGCCTACCTCAAAGAAAGCTCTCCAAAAAGCTTTCCAACTTCAAACTTCTCTCCTTCTTGACCCAAGTAAACTCTAGCTCCAAATCACCCAATCATCCAAGCCAAAAGCTCCCCAAAAAAAGTTCTCTTCCTTTCCCATGAGGGGAAATTTGAAGAGGAGCAAGCAAAAATCCTCACAAATGAGGGGGTGACATGTGTCACCTCTCTATTCCTTCAAGGTCAAAGATGCCAAAAAAATAGAGAAAGGGTAAAATGTCTTTTAGCCCTCTTTTCCTAAATTACCTAAATTGATAACAAAACAAATCTTTGTGCAACTTTCAACAAGAACACTAATCCATACCTCTTACATAGATGTGACCAAAAAGAGGTAAAAAGGGAGGGAAAACTCCCTCTAGCCTTGGAAATAAGCCCCCTACCTATTAGGTAGTGTCCAAGGGCTCATTTTTATGTTAAGGGAACTCCCAAACTAAAAAAGGGTCCCTAAAAATGCCCAAAATAACCTAATTTCGGGTTTAGAAAAAAATGTCACAAGGTTAAAGAGTGTGGGGACCACCCAAGGAAGGGTTCACATGTGACTCTAAACCCTCTAGATTAATTACATCATTAATCTAATTCAAAACTTAATGCAATTGGGGTCATTAATTCCTAAAAACTCGTTTACAACACAAATTAAACAACTTAAGTAAAATTAATAATTACAAGACATGTTACATTTCAAATGAGAGTCACCCATGGTGCCCAAAACAATAATTTTAACGCTAAGGCCTCAAGCAATAAACATGGCTAGGACTTAGCCCATGGGCTGCTTGTGTAAAGTTACGTAGCTATCATGAGACCACATTCTCCTGCGACCTGCACACTCATTGCACACATTAAACACACATATCTGATAAAATATAAATCAATTACTAAACAAGATAACAATGAATTCTAGACTATCATTTCATCTTTTTAGTATCGAAAGTGTGACAACGTGCACAACTATACACAATTCGCCATAAGTTAGTCACAATGATAAAATGACATGTATCCATAGAATCTCAACATGTAACAAACTGAGTAATCATCAATATAACTACGTTCTAAAACAACATCATATCAATTAGTATCCATGACATCATAAGATATTGCAACAACATAGTAATCAAGCTAAATCGGTGATATACGCCTAATTGTCCATCCATGCCTAATCAAATAAAATCTCCTAATGTAATGTCCCAAAATATAACAAATCTCTATCAAAACATGTCTAAGAGTAATGAACAACAAGCAAGTAAGCTATAAAAATGTGGGCACTACACTTTGAAAATACAGACTTTTTGAAAATCATGGCTTTTTCAAAATCCTAAATTTTAAAAAAGTCAGGATTTTTAAAAGGCTGGGATTTCGAACAAAAGTTGTAATTTCAAAAGAGTTGTGATTTCAAAAATCCAAAAAAATTGAGAAATTTGGGATTTTACAAAAAGACAAGATTTTGAAAAAAATGCAAATTTCATATAAGTCGGGATTAAAAAATGAAGAAATTTTAAAATCTTAATTATTTTAAATATCCTAATTTTTAAAAATCCCAACATTTTAGAAACCTTTACTTTTTAAAAATCAATTTTTTTATAAAATCGTGACTTTTTTAAAATTACGAATTTTTAATAGATCGCAATTTTTAAAAAATTATGAACTTTTAAATTCATCACTTTAAAAATATATAAAAATATAAAATTTTCAAAAATCATGACTATTTTCAAATCCTAAATGTTTCAAAATCGGGATATTTCGTAAATCGTGAGTTTTTCAAAATTGTGACCCCTAAACCCTAAAACCTAAAACACAACATCCTAAACACTAATTTTAAAACCCTAAATTCTATACCATAAACTGTAAACTCTTAACATTGATTCCTAAACCCTAAACCCTCTACCATAAACACTAAATTCTGAGTCTTAAACCCTAAAACCCTAAATACTAAATCCTAAATACCCTTAATCATAAACCTTGAACCCTAAATCCTAACCCTAAAACCCTAAAATGTAATTTTAAACCCCGAACTTAAGCCCTAAGCCCTAATCAATAACCATAAACCCTAAACACTAAAATCCCTAAGCCCTAAACCCTCAACCAAAAAACCTTAAAATAGTTAGATTTGGAAAAAACAATGGTATTTTTAAGAAGTTGGGATTTTTAAAAAGTCAAAATTTTTTAAAAGTTGGGATTTTCAAAACTTGAGATTTTAAAAAAATTCCCGCTTTTGACAAAGTTACAATTTTAAACGAAATTGTTATTTTTGAAATGATCAAGATTTGAAAAATGTGAGGAATTTGACAAAGTTCAGATTTTCATACAACTTGGGGTTTTTGACAAAGTAAGGATTTTTGAAAAGTTGGGATTTTTGAAAGAGTTGGACTTTTCAAAGTTTTCAAGAGTCTGGAATTTTAAAAAGTCAAATTTTTGAAAAACTTGACATTTTCAAAAGTGAATAGATTTTTGAAATGACGTTAATTTAAAAAATTCTAGATTTTCAAAAAAGTTGTGATTTTGCAAAAGTGAAGATTTTTAAAAATTTAATAATTTTGAAATGTCAAGATTTTTGAAAAAGTAAGATTTTGGAAAATATTGGGATTTTTAAACTGAAAAGATTTTTTTAAAATCTGGGATTTTTTTAATAATTCGGCATTTTTGATAAAATTGAGATTTAAGAAAATTCAAAATTTTTAAAAAAGCTGAGATTTCTGAAAAAGTTTTGATTTTCGAAAACACCACGATTTTGAAATAGTTTTTATTATCAAAAAGTTATAATCTCAAAAGAGACAAGATTTAAAAATGTAATGATGTGCCAAAATTAGCAGGAACTTAAAAAGCTCATAACTTGTGCTACGGATGTCCGTTTGAGTCCTTTTTTTGAAACCACATGTTTAAAATATATTAAATTTTTTGAAATATAAATATTTTCAAAAAAATAGTTTGGATTTTGAATAATTTAGATTTTTCAAAATTTCTAGATTTTGAATATGTCATTATTTTTTTAAAAGTAATTATTTTCCAAAAAGTTGTGAATTTAAAAAATATAGGATTTCAAAAAGTCGCGATTTCAAAAAAGCCAAGAATTTTTAAAAAGTTGGGATTTTAAAAAAAAAAGATTTTGAAAAAGGTGCAATTTTTAAATAAGTAGGGTATTACAATATTAAAGAGATTTTAAATCCCAATTGTTTTGAATATCCTAATTTTTTAGAAAATCCTAACATTTTCAAAATCTTTACTTTTTCAAAATTCCAACTTTTAATAAAATCTGACTTTTCAAAAATTACAAATTTATAAAAATTCACGACTTTTTTTAAAATTTTGAACTTTTTAAATTCATGACTTTATCACTTTCAAAAGCTTTTAAAATACAATTTTTTTGAAAATCACAACTTTTTCAAAATTGAACTTAAAACCTAAAACCTAAAACCTGATTTAAATTCTAAACACTAAACCCAAATCCTAAACACTAAACCAAAAACCTAAATCCAAAACATAAACACAAAACCCTTAACACTAAATCCTAAACCATAAATACTCAGCCATAAACCATAAACTAAAATCCTTAAATTATAAGACCTAAACTCAAAACCATAAACCCTAAACCCTAAACTCATAACCACAAACCTCGAACCCTTAGCCATGGACCTTGAACCATGAACACTGAGACTTAAACTCTAAACCTTGACCCATATGCCTTAAACAATAAACTCGACCCCTATACCATATAACCCCTACACTTTAAGTGCTAATTACTCATAAACCCTAAGTTCTGAGTCTAAAATCCTTAATATTAAACCCTCAATCGTAGACAATGAGCCTTAAACTCTAAGCATAAAACCCTTAACAAGTAAACCTTGAACCCCAAACCGTAAAACCCGAGCCCTAAATCCTAACCTTAAACCCTAAACTAAAAACCCTTAACCCTAAAACCTAATTCTTTAATCCTAAACCTTGATCAAAATCCTAACCTTAAACCCTAAACTAAAAACCCTTAACCCTAAAACCTAATTCTTCAACCCTAAACCTTGATCAAAATCCTAACTATTTCAAAATCAGAATATTTTTGAAATCGTGGCTTTTTCAAAATCGTGAAACATAAACTCTAAACCCTAAAATACGAAACTTGATTCATAAACAATAAATCCTAAACCCCGACATCCTAAATACTAAGGCCAAAATGCTAACTTCTAAACTATAAACAATAAACCATAAACCCCTTAACACTGAACCCTAAATCCTAAACCCTAAGCCATAAACCATAAATCCAAATCCCTAACTCGTAAAACATTAACTCTAAACCCCAAACCTTAAACCATAAACCCTATACCCAGATCCCTTAGCCATTAAGCCTAAATAATAAACACTAAACCCTAAACAATAAACCTTAAACCCCTAACCACGAGAAGTGAACACTAAATCCTTTGACCTAACCCTAAACCCTAAACCTTATACCTTAAACCATGAGCCCTATCCAAAACCCTAAACCCTAAACTCTTAACCTCAAACCACAGAGCCATGGACCCTCAACCATGAACACTGAGACCTAAACCTTAAACCCTAACCCCTATGCCATAAACCCTAAACTCTGAGCCCTATACCCTATAATCCCTAAACCATAAGCTCTAATTACTCCTAACCCTAATATTTAAATCATAAATACTAAACCCTCAATCGTAAACCATAAACCTTGATCCACAACCCCGAGCACCGAGCCCTAAGCCATAATCACTAATACCTAAACACTAAACCATAAACCCCAAATCCTGAGCCCAAAAATCTAAACCCCAAGCACCAAATCCTCAGAGCCCTAAACTCTCAACGTAGAAACCTTAAAATAGTTAGAATTGGAAATTTTTGGTATTTTGAAAAAGTTGGGATTTTATAAATGTCAAGATTTTAGAAAACTTGAGATTTAAGAAAAAGTCACAAATTTTAAAAAAGCTGCAATTTTAAACGAAGTTGTTATTTTTGAAAATATCTAGAATTAAAAAAGGTTGGGACTTTGAAAATGTTAAGATTTTCAAACAAGTTGGGGTTATCAAAAAATGAATATTTCAAAAAAGTCAAGATTTTTTAAAAGTTGGTATTTTTGAAAGAGTTTGGCTTTTCACATTATTGAAGAATCTAGATTTTTTTATAAAGTTGAAATTTTTAAAATCTTGACATTTTCAAAATGTTAGGATTTTTAAAAAGTCAGGATTTTTGAAAATGTTGGGATTTTAAAACGTAAAGATTTTTTAAAAAGTCGGGATATTTGAAAAATTCCTGATTTTTAATATTTGCGGTTTTTGAAAAAATATTAATTTTTTAAAAAGTATTGATTTTCAAAAAAGACGACATTTTTATAATTTTAAGATTTTAGAAAATTCAAGAATTTTTAAAAGTTGGGATTTCAGAAAAAGTTTTGATTTTTTAAAAAGCGTCACGATTTTTGAAATTGTTAGGATATTTTTTTAAATGGATTTTTGAAAAAGTTATCATCTTAAAAGAGTCAAAATTTCAAAAATGTAGTGATGCATAAAAATTACTAGGAACTTTAAAAGGTAATAACTTGTGGTTCGGTGTCCGTTTGACTCCATTTTTTTGAAACCACTTGTTTTAAAAATATCAACATTTTTAAAATATCAAGATTTTCAAAATAGTCTAGATTTTGAATAATTTAGATTTTCCTGAAATTCTTGATTTTATAGTATGTCACGGTTTTTGAAAAAGTCACTATTTTCCAAAGAGTTTTCAATTTAAAAAAAAAAAAGATTTAAAAGAATTTACAATTTTAGGAAAAGAAAGAATTTCATAATTTTAAAAGGTTGGGATTTCAAACAAAAATGGGATTACAAAAAGTCATGATTTTGAAACAACTAAGAACCCAAACCTTAGCTAGAGACCTAAACCCTAAACCTTAAAATTACAACCCCAAACCTCAAACCACCGAGCCATAGATCCTCAACCATGAACATTGAGAACCCTAAACCCTATAAACCCTAAACAATAAGCTCTAATTTCTCCTAAACCCTAAATTATGAGCCTTAAACCCTAAAACCGTAAATGCTAAATCCTAAATACTAAAACATCAATCCAATACCATGAGCCCCAAACCCTAAGTGCAAAACACTCAACAATGGAAACCCCGAACCCCAAATCCTAAATTAAAAAAACTTGTTAGTTTGAAAATTTTAGATTTTCTAGAAATTATGGATTTTTGAGTATGTCATGATTTTTGAAAGATTCGTTATTTTCAAAAAATTTGTGTATTTCAAAAATTTAGTAATTTAAAGAACTTGCAATTTTAGAAAAAAATAGAATTTTATAATTCTAACAAAAATTTAAGAGTTTTTCAAAAATCAAGATTTTCAAAAAAGCTAGATCATGAAAAGTTGGGATTTTAAACAAAAATTGAGATTCAAAAAACGTCTTGATTTTGAAAAAGCCAAGAATTTTTAGAACATTGGGATTTTCAAAAAAGACAATTTTGAAAAAATGTGCAATTTTCAAATTAGTCCGGAATAATAAAAGCTGAAGAGATTTTTAAATCCCAACTGTTTGTATATCCTATTTTATTTGAAAATCCTAAAATTTTCAAAATCTTTACTTTTTCACAATTCCAACTTTTTATTAAATCGTTACTTTTTCAAAATTACGAATTTTTAAAAAATCACAAGTTTTTTTAAAATTGTGAACTTTTTAAATTCTTGACTTTATCACTTTTATAATCTTTGAACTTTTTCAAAATCTTAACTATTTCAAAATTGGGATATTTTTGAAATCGTGATTTTTTCAATATCGTGAACCCTAAACCCTAAAATATGATACCTAATTCATAAACGCTAAATCATAAACCCCAACATTTTAAACACTAAGGCCAAAACCCTAAATCCTAAACCATAAACTATAAACCCTTAAACTTGAATCCTAAACCCTCAGCCATAAACCATAAACCCAAATCCCTAAATCATAAAACCTAGACTCTAAACCCAAAACCTTCAACCATAAACCCTAATCCCTAAACAATAAACCACGAACCCTAAACAGTGATCTCAGGCATAACCCTATACCCTATACCTTGAACCGTGAGACCTAACGCAAAACCCTAAACCCTCAACCTTTGGCTAGGGACCTAAACACTAAACTCGTAACCCCAAACCTCGATCTTTGATCCATGGACCCTCAACCATGAACACCGAGACCAAAACACCGACTCCTACGCTTTAAACCCTAAACTTTGAGCCCTATACCATATAAACCCTAAATTATAAGTTTTAAACCCTAAAACCCTAAATGCTAAATCCCAAATACTAAACCCTCATGAGCTAAACCCTAAATGTGAAACCCTCAAACCTCGAACCCTAGACCCTAAAATCTAATCCCTAAAGCCTAACTCTAAATTTTAAACCCTAAAACCTAATTCTTAAAAAAATCTTGATCCCCGAACCACAACCTTGAACCTTGAGCCTTGAACCCTAATCCCGAAACACTAAACCCATAATCGTGAGACCAAAAGCCTAAACCCCAAACACTAACTAACACGGACTCCATTGAGCCCTAAACCCTAAATCTAAAAACCTTTAAAAAGTGAGATTTGGAAAAAGTTAGTATTTTGAAAAACTTGGGGATTTCAAAAACTGAAGAATTTTGAAAAAGTCAGGATTTTATAAAACTTGAGATTTACAACAAAGTCATGACTTTTGAAAAAGTTGCAATTTTAAAAAAAATATTTGTGACTTTTAAAAATATTATTTTTAAAAAGTTAAGGATTTTAAAAAGGTCAGCATTTTTTATAAAGATGAGAATTTAGAAAATTAAGGAATTTTTAAAAGTTGGGTTTTCTTAAAAGTTTTGATTTTCAAAACATCACAATTTTTAAATAGTTATGATTTTAGAAAAGGTTATAAATAATCTCAAAAGACTCAAGATTTCAAAAATTTAGTGATGTGCCAAAATTAGCAGGGAACTTGAAAAAGGTCATAACTTCTCCAGTGTTTGTTTGAGTCTTCTTTTTTAAAACACATGTTTTAAAAGACTCAACTTTTAAAAATATCAAGGATTTTCAAAAAAGACGAGAGTTTGAATAATTTAGATTTTCCACAAATTCTTGATTTTTGAATATGTCATGATTTTTGAAAAGATGGAATTTCATAATTCTACAAATACTCAAATTTAAAATTTTTAGGGTTTTTAAAAACATTGAGATTTTCAAAGAAGTCAAGATTATGAAAAGGTTGGGAATTCAAACAAAAATTTGGGATTTCAAAAAAGTCGTGATTTCAAAAAGCCCAGAATTTTAAGAAAGTTGGGATTTTAGAAAGAGACAATATTTGGAGAAAAGGTGCAATTTTAGAGATTTACAAAACTGAAGATATTTTTAAATCCCAATAGTTTTGAATATCAAAATTCCAACTTTTTAAAATCATAACATTTTAAAAATCTTTATTTTTTCAAAATTCCAACTTTTTATAAACTCGTGACTTTTTTGAAAATAAGGAAAATTTTAAAAATCATGATTTATTTAAAATTGTTAACTTTTTGAATTCATAACTTTATCACTTTCAAAATCTTTGAAAATATAGACTTTTTGAAAATCATGACTTTTCTAAATCCTAACTATTTCAAAATCAAGATACTTTTGAAATCGTGATTTTTTCAAAATCGCGGCCCTAAATCCTAAACCCAAAAACCAAACCATAAACCATAAACCCAAATCCCTAAATCATTATACCTAAACTCTAAACCCCAAACCTTTAACCACAAACCCCGATCCACCCGAGCCATGAAGCCTAAACCCTAAACCCTAAACCCCTAAAGCCCTAAAGCCTTAAACCCCAAACCCTAAAGCATTAAGCCTAAACATAAACCCTATACCCTAAATCGAGAGCCCAAATGCAAAACCCTAACCCCTAAAACTTTAACTAGAGACCTAAACCCTAAACTCATAACCCTCAACCTTGAACCCTTAGCCATGGAGCATAACTTGCAGAAGTTGACCATAACTTTTGATCCGACCGTTGGATCGTCGTCCGAAATTTTACATGGTGGTAGATATACATTAGATGTTGAATTCAACTTTTCAAGCAAAGTTGTACCTATTTTGGCACATTTTTGGGCTCGGATTCCTTCATCTAGTAGCCTAAAATTGGCTTTGAATATTTTTTTCCACTTTTGACTAGGTCTTAGAACTTTAATAAGTTTTGTTGTGTTTCTCGAAATAAGTCCAAATTTAGCGTGAGCCCTAATTTATAAATTTATATTTGGCATACAAATTTTAGGGTCAATCTGAGTTGTTTTACATTTTAGGTTTTTTATTTTAGGGTTTTAGAGTAGTCTTGAAATAAAAGGAGGATTGTAATGATGTAAAAGATCAGTGTGAATTCCAGAATGAGAAGTAAGCTATTTTGAAAGTCCTACTTTTATTTGCAAAGCTGTTTATGTGTTTTTTGGAGGTATTTCAACCTCTTACAGCTGGATTCACATCAAACCCTCAATCATGAACACAAAGACCTAAACCTTAAAATTTGAGCCCTATACATTATAAACCCTAAGCTCTAATTGCTCCTAAACCCTTAATTTTAAGTCTTATACCCTAAAACCCTAAACACTAATTCCTAAATACTAAACCGTCAATCATAAACCATAAGCCTTAAACCCTAATTGTAAAACCCTCATCTATAAACCTCACAACCCAAACCCTAAAACGTAATTCTTGAACCCTAAACCCTGAATACTAAGACCAAAAACCTAAACAATAAACATTAAATCCCCGAGCCCTAAACCCTCAACTTGGACTCCTTAAAATAGTTAGATTTGGAAAAAGTTGGTATTTTGAAAATTCAAGATTTTTAAAAAGTCAAGATATTCCTAAACTTCAGATTTTAAAAAAGTCACGACTTTTGAAAAATTTGCAATTTTAAAAAAATTGTTATTTTAGAAAAACATCAAGATTTAAAAAATGTTGGACTTTGCAAATGATCCGATTTTTATAAAAGTTGGGGTTTTCAAAAATGAAAATTTTGAAAAAGTCTGGATTTATGAAAAGTTAGGGATTTCGGAAGAGTTGAGCTTTTCACATTTTTGATGAGTCAACATTTTTAAGAGTCTAAATTTTTGAAAAACTTGAGATTTTTGAAAAGACAAGATTTTTAAAAATTTGAGATTTCACAAAAGTTGTGATTTTGTAATAGTCAAGATTTTTGAAAAAGTCGGGATTTTCAAAACGTCAAGATTTTGGAAAATGTTTGGATTTTTAAACGTGAAGAGATTTTGAAAAAGTAAGGATTTTTAATAAGTCGGGATATTCAAAAAATGTCACAATTTTTAATATTTGTGATTTTGGAAAAAAATTAAAAAGTAAGGATTTAAAAAAACAACATTTTTGATCAAGTTGAGATTTTCAAAAAATATAGAAATTATTTCAAAAGTTGTCACTTCTTAAAAAGATTTAATTTTAAAAAACGTTGTGATTTTTGAAATAGTTGGGATTTTCAAAAATTTATAATCTCAAAAGACTCAAGATTTCAAAAATGTAGTGATGCACAAAAAATAGTAGGAACTCCAAAAGTCATAACTTTTCTCCATGTGTCCATTTAAGTCTGATTTTTTAAACCTAATGTTTTAAAAATATCGAAGCCCAAACCATAAAACCCAAGCCTTAAATCCTAACACTAAACCCTTAACCTGAATCCCAAAACCCTAAATGTGAAAACTTAAATCTAATTCAGAATCAATCCCAAACCTCAACCCTAAATCTTAAACACTAAACCCAGAGCCATAATCCCTAATCCCTAAACACTAAACACTAAACCTTAATTCTTGAATTCGAATTTTTAAAAAAGCCCTAAACCCTCAAAATCGTTAGATTTAAAAAAGTTCTTATTTTGAAAAAAAAATGTCCTAATTTTTAAAAATTCAAGATTTAAAAAAAAAGTCTATGACTTTTGAAAATGTTGTAATTTTCAACAAAGTTATTATTTTGAAAATGCTCATTTAAAACAAGTTGGGGTTTTTGAAAATGAATATTTCAAAAAGTTGGGCTTTTAAGAGTCTATATTTTTGAAAAACTTCGACATTTTAAAAAATCTACGATTTTTGAAAACATGGGACTTTTAAAATTTTCAGATTTTCCAGAAAGTCGTGATTTTGTAAAAGTGAAGATTTTGAAAAAGTCAGGATTTTCAAATAAAGTCAAGATTTTAGAAGATGTTGGGATTTTTAAAACATCAAGATTTTTGAAAAAGTCAAAATTTTTGAATAAGTCTTGATATTGGAAAAAGACCTCATTTTTTAATATTTGTGATTTTTGAAAAATAATTTTTTTAGAAAAACAAGGATTTGAAAAAAGTTGGCATTTTTAATAAAGTTCAGATTTAAAAAGATTAAGGAATTTTTTTAAAAGTTGGCAAATTTATTTAAAAAATTAATTTTTTCAAAAATGTCACAATTTTTGAATTAGTGATGAGCCAAAATGAGTTTAGAACTTTTTAAATGTCATAATTGTGCTTCAAGATTTTTTAGTAGTTTTGCAAAAAATCATTATTTTTTAAAAATTTGTGAATTTAAAAAAATTAAGTCCATTTTAAAGAATTTTTAAAAAAGCAATTTTAGAAAAATATCGATGGAATTTCATAATTAAAAAAAATTGAATTTAAATTTTTAGGGTTTTCCAAAAAGTTAGATTTTCAATAAATCAAGATTTTAGAAAAGGTTGGCATTTTGAACAAAAAATGAGATTTAAGAAAAAATTACATTTCTAAAGAATTTTAAAATCCCAAAAACGATTTTGAATGTCCTAATTTTTTTAAAATCTCAACATTTTCAAAATCTTTAGGGTTTTGAAAATTCCAACTTTTCAAAAATTGTGAGTTATTGAAAATTACGAAATTTTTTAAAAACCACGATTTTTTTAAAAATTGTGAACTTTTTAAATTATTTTTGACTTTATCACTTTTAAAATCTTTGAAAATAAACTTTTAAAAAATCATAACTTATTTGAAATCCAAATTGTTTCAAAATTAGGATATTTTTAAAAAATCATGACACCTAAACCCTAAAACTTGTGAACTTTTCATAAATGCTAAACCTTAAACACATCTTAAAAATAAGCCAAAATCCCTAAATCCTATACCATAAACACAAACCCTTAACACTCAATCCTAAACCCAAAATTGGGATATACCATAAATCAAATCCCTAAATCGTTTAAAAACTCGTGAACCCTAAAAAAGCCCTAATCCCTAAACCCCTAACCATGAGCCTTAAACACTAAACCCTGGACCATCCTAAAAAAGAAGCCCAAAACCTTGAATCCATAAGCCCTTAACAAACTCATAATCCTAAACCTAAATCTTTAGCCAGAGACCTAAACCCTAAATTCTAAGAAGTAAACCCTAAACCTCGAGCCATGGACCCTCAACCATTAACAATGAGACCTATACCTTAAACCTTATAAAACCTAAACAAGTTGTAATTATTCATAAACCCTAAACCCTAATTACTAAATCTGAATACTAAACCCTCAACCATAGTAAATCTCAATCCCCAAACCCTAAAACCTCAGCCCCAAATCCCCCTAAACCCAAAAACCCAAAAACACTAAAACCTAATTCTTAAACCCTAACCTTGATCCCCGAACCTTAAGTCTAACCTTCCTAAACCCTGATAAACCCTGAACCCCAAAAAGCCCAAAATCATAAAAACTAAATCAAAATCCCCGAGCCCTAAACCACAACCTAGAAACCTTAAATTAGTTAGATTTTAAAAACTTAGATTTTCAAAAAATTCATGATTATAAAAATGTTGAAATTTAAAAAAAGTTGTTTTTAAAAAACATCAAGATTTAAAAAATGTTTGGACTTTGTCATTTTAGATTTTAAAACAAGATTTCGTTTTGAAAAATAAATATTTCAAAAACTATTGAATTTTTGAAAAGTTAAGATTTTCGAAAGAGTTTGGATTTTCAGAGTCGGGATTTTAAGAGTTAGGTTTTTTAAAATCTCAACATTTAATAAAAAAAAAGATTTTTTAATAGGCAAGATTTTTGTAAAAACTTGACATTTTCAAAAATTTAGGATGTATGAATAAAGAGTTGGTATTTTTAAATGGGAAGTTCAAAAGGTCAGATTTTCCAAAAAGTCATAATTTTGTAAAAGTTTAAATTTTAAAAAAGTTTTTATTTTGAAAACATCAAGATTTTCAAAAATTAGGGTTTTTAAAAGTCAGCATATTTGAAAAATCCCCTATTTTTAATATTTACGATTTTCAAAAAAATTCAGCATTTTTGATAAAGTTAAGATTTTAGAAAATTTAGTAATTTTTAAAAAGTTTGGATTTCTAAAAATATTTTGATTTTTTAAAACGTCGCTATTTTTGAAATAATTGCAATTTTTGAAAATGTTTCAAGATTTTTCATTTGAGTCTATTTTTCTTTTGAAACCACATACCTTAAGCTCAAATTACTCCTAAATTTTGAAAACCCTAAATTTTAAAACTAAACTATTCCCAAATGTAAACCATGAATTTTAAACCATTAATATTTTCAAATAAATCTCGAACCACAAACCCTAAAATTTCGGATACTTAAACCCTAAACCTTGATCCCGAACAAGAATTTTGAGCCTTAAGCCCTCTTAATCAAAAGTTAATCTTGAGCCAAAAACCTAACCCTAAAATAAATTTGTGAAACCCTTTAAAAATATAATTTTAAATATTTAGATTTTAGAAAAAGTTGGTATTTTTTGAAAAGTCATGATTTTTGAAAAAAGCCAAGATTTTATAAAATTTAAGATTTTTAGAAAAGTTTTGACTTTTAAAAAGTTGCAATTTTAAACAAAGTTATTATTTTTGAAAATATCAAGATTTAAAGATTTAAAAATGTTGGGACTTTAAAAATGATCAAATTTTCAAACGAGTTAGTGTTTTTGAAAAATGAATATTTCAAAAAATGTCCATTTTCAAAAGAGTTTGGCATTTTTAAATTGTTAAAAAATCTCTATTTTTTAAAATCATTTGACATTTTCAAAAAATTTGACATTTTTTAGAAGATGGGATTTTTAAAAAAATGAGATTTTTTAAAAGTATGTAATTTTTGAAAAAGTCGTTATTTTCTAAAAGTTGGATTTTAAAAAATTTAGGATTTTTGTAAAATGTTAGGATTTTTAAAATGTCAAATTTTTGAATAAGTCAAGATATTCTTAAAAAGTTAGGGTTTTCAAATTTGTGATGTTTGAAAAATTTTTTTAAAAGTAAGGATTTTCAAAAATGTCGGATTTTTGATAAAGTTGAGATTTTAGAAAATTCAGGAATTTTTAAAAAGTTGGGATTTCTGAAAAAGTTTTGATTTTAAAAATGTTGTGATTTTTTAAATACTTGGGATTTTTGAAAAATTTATAATCTCAAAAAAGTTATAAACTCTAAACCTTTATCACTTTAATTTTTTATAAACACTAAATTCCTTCTTAAACCCTAAAACCCTAAATGCTAAATCCTAAATATATAAACACTCATTCGTAAAATATGCCCTAAACCCTAAAAATCCAAAACCCTTGTAAACGTAAACCTTGAACCTCAAACCCTAAAACTCCTAAAAAAGAGCCCTAAATCCTAACCCTAAACCTTAATCCATAAACCCTTAACCTCAATCCTAAACCTTGAATCCTAAACCTTCAGAAACCTAAGCCCTAATTCAAACCCTAAACACTAAACCCTAAACCTCGAATCATGAGCCCAAAAACCTAAACCTAAACAATAAATCTCTAAGCCCTAAATCCTTCAACCTAAACCTTAAAATAGTTAGATTTGGAAAAATTTAGTATTTCGAAAAAACTTGGGATTTTCAAAAGTCAAGAATTTTGAAAAGTTCAGGATTTTCAAAAACATGAGATTTTTAAAAGTTATGACTTTTAAAAAAATTGTAATTTTAAAAAAAGTAGTTATTTTTGAAAATCTTTAGATTTTAAAACAAGTTGGGGTTTTCAAAAAACTTCAAAAAGTAGGGATTTTCAAAACCTTTGGCTTTTCACATTTTAAGAGTCAAAATTTTTAAAAGGTCAAGATTTTAAAAACTAACATTTTAAGAAAATTTAGGATTTTTAAAAACACGAGAAATTATAAAATTTGAGATTTTCCAAACATTCATCATTTTGTAAAAGTGAATATTTTTTAAAAAGTCGTGATTTTAAAAAAGTCAAGATTTTAAAAAAATATTGCGATTTTTAAAAAGTCGGATTTTTAAACAAGTTTGGACTTATTCAAAAATGTCCCAATTTTAGTATTTGTGATTTTAAAAATATCGATTTTGAAAAAAAAAGTTAGGAGTTTGAATAATTAAGATTTTGTAGAGTTTGGATTTATGGATTTTTTTTTGAATATGTCATGATTTTTAAAAAGTCATTATTTTCCACAAAGTTGTGAATTTTTTAAAAATAGCATTTTAAAAATTTGTAATTTTAGAAAAGGATCAAATTTCATAATTCTAAAAAGTTCAAATTCAAAATATTTAAGGTTTTTTAAAAGTTAAGATTTTAAAAAACTCAAGATTATGAAAAGGTTTCAGATTTTAACAAAATCCCCTATTTAAAAATTCATGATTTTGAAAAAGCCAAGAAATTTGAGAAAGTTGGGATTTTCAAAAAATTTAGATTTTTAAAAAGGTGCATTTTTCAAATAAATTGGGAACTACAAAATAAGAGATTTTTAAATCCCAATTTTTGAATATCCTAATTTTCAAAATTTTACATGTTAAAAATCTTTACTTTTCAAAATTCCAACTTTTATAAAATCACAACTTTTTCCTAAAATTACAAATCCTCAACCCTAAATGAAAAACCATCAACTATAAAACTCGAATAACAAACCCTAAAACCTAATCCTTAAACCTTGATCCCTAAACCTTGAAATTTGACCCTAAACCTAATACTTAAACCCTAAACAACCCCGAACCCCAACGCATGAGCCTTAAGCCCTAATCCCTAAACACTAAACACTACACACTAAACCCTAACCTCTCAATCCTGACCAAAAACCTAAACCCTAAACAATAAATCCCATGACCCTAAACCCTCAACCTAGAAACCTTAAAATAGTTAGATTTGGAAAAAGTTGGTATTTTTAAAAGTCTTGGGATTTTAAAAAAGTCAGATTTTAGAAAATTTAAGATTTTAAAAAAAGCCTAGACTTTTGAAAAAGTTGAAATTTTAAACAAAGTTGTTATTTTTGAAAACATTAAGATTTAAAAAATGTTCACACTTTGAAAATATTCCAAAAATGTCAGGGTTTTTGAAAAGTTGGGATTTTTTAAAGATGGGGCTTTTCACATTGTTGAAAAATCAAGATTTCTGAAGAGTCTGGATTTTTAAAAAAGTCAATATTTTTGAAAAACGTGAATTTTTAAAAATGTAACATTTTTTTAGAAAAGGGATTTTAAAAATTTGAGATTTTTTGAAAAATCGTGATGTTGTAAAAGCTAAGATTTTTGAAAAGTTAGGAGTTTTAAAAAACTAAGATTTTGGAAAATGTTAGGCATTTTTAAAACGTCAAGATTTTTGGGAAAGTCAAGATTTTAGAATAAGTTAGAATATTCGAAAAAGATTCGATATTTAGTTTTTGCGATTTTCAAAAGTCTTTTTTTAAAAAGTAACGATTTTTAAAAAAGTCGACATTTTTTATAGAGTTAAGATTTTAGAAAATTCAGAATTTTTTTTAAAAATGGGATTTTTAAAAAGTTTTGATTTTTAAACACATCGCAATTTTGAAATATTTACAATTTTCAAATAGTTGGGATTTTGGAAACTTTATAATCTCAAAAGTTATAAGATTTCAAAAATTTAGTGATGCTTAAAATTACTAGGAAATCCAAAGGGTCATAACTTGTGCTCAGGGTGTTCCGTTTGAGTCCATTTTATTTTTGAAACCACATGTTTCAAAAATCTTAACTTTTAAAAATATCAGAATTTTCAAAAAAAAAAAGGAGTTTGAAAATTTTAGATTTTTAAGAAATTCTAGATATTTGAATATGTCATGATTTTTGAAAAACTCATTTTCCAAAAATTTGTGAATTTAAAAAAACCCTAAACACTGATTTTCAAAAATTTGCAATTTTAGAAAAAGATAGAATTTCATAATTTTAGAAAAGTTTGAATTTCAAAAATTTAGGTTTTTGACAAAGTTGAGATTTTAAAAAGTTATGATTATGAAAATGTTAAGATTTCAAATAAAAATTGGGATTTCAAAAGCCAAGAATTTTGAGAAAGTTGGGATTTTCAAAAAGAAAAGATTTGGAAAAAAGTGCAATTTTCATATAAGTTGGAATTAAAAAAATATAGAGATTTTTGAAAATCCCAATTGTTTTGAATATCTTAATTTTTTTTAAATCCCAACATTTTCAAAATCTTTAGTTTTCAAAATTAAATTTTTTTATAAAATCGAGATTTTTTCGAAAATTACAAATTTTTAAAAAATCACAATTTTTTTAAAATTGTGAACTTTTTAAATCTGTGAATTTATCACTTTAAAAATATTTGAAAAATAAACACTTTTTAAAAATCATTAATGTTTTAAAAACAAGATATTTCGTAAATCGTGAATTTTTGAAAATCATGACCCCTAAACCCTAAAACCTAAAACCTAAGTCATAAACACTAAACCCTAAACCGCAACATCTTAAACACTAATTTTAAAATCCTAAATCCTATAACATAAACCGTAAACTCTTAACATTGATTTGTAAACCTTAAACCCTCTACCATAAACCATAAACCCAAATCCCTAAAGCCTAAAACCTAAACTCTAAACCCCTAAACCATAAACCCTAAACCCTAATCTGAGCCATGAAGCCTAAACCCTAAACCCTAACCCTAAATAATAAACCCTTAACCCTGAGCCTGAAACCCTAAATCCTAAACAATGAACCCTAAATCTTTAGACCTAACCCTAAACCCTATGCCTTGAACCATGATCCCTAAGCCAAAACCCTAAACCCTAAAACTTTTGCTAGAGACCAAAACCCTAAACCCTATACCTTGAACCGTGAGCCCTAAGCCAAAATCGTAAACAAGAAATCTTTAGCTAGAGACCAAAACCCTAAACCCTAAACAATGAACCCTAAAGCTTTAGGCCTAACCCTAAACCTCTTGAAGGTACTCCCGGGTCAGATCCCATGTATCAGGGTCAATGGGAACTCAAGGATTAGAGCACGTGGTTTTTAAATCTACAACTGTCGGGGTTCGAATCCCTCCTCGCCCACAACAGTCCACTATATACTTATTATATAAATCTTTACTCTATTAAAATTCTAGTTCAAAGTGGAGTGAGCTTAATCGCTTTTCAAGTCACAAGATGCCTGCTGCTATGTTCGCAGTAGTAAGTAAGAGAGCTATCAAATAACTTGAACTGTGAGACCTTAGCCAAAACCAAAAACCCTAAACCTTTAGCCAGAGACAAAAACGTTAAACCATAAACTCATAACCTAGAACCTCGAACCCTGAGCAATGGACCCTCAACTATGAACATTGAGACCTAAACCCTAAACTGAGCCCTAAACCCTAAAAATAAAGCTCTAATTACTTTTAAAACCTAAATTCAGAGTCTTAAACCCTAAAACCCTAAATACTAAATTCTAAATACTAAACCCTCAATCGTAAACCATGAACCCTAAACCCTAAATTAAAAACCCTCAACCATAAACCTCGAATCCCAAACCCTTAAACTTGAGCCCTAAATCATAACCCTAAACCATAAAACCTAATTCTTAATCCCTAAACCTTGATCCCTAAACTTTGAGCCCTAATCGCTAATAAATAAACCCTAAACCGTAAACAATGAATCCCCTGAGCCCTAAACCCTCAACCTAGAAACCTTAAAATAGATTTGAAAAAAATTGGTATTTTGAAGAACTTGGGATTTTCAAAAAGTCAAGATTTTTTAAACAGTCAGGATTTTCAAAAACTTGAGATTTTAAAAAAACTCACGACTTTTGAAAAGGTTTCAATTTTAAACAAAATTGATATATTTGAAATGATCAAGATTTATTAAATGTGGGGGGAATTTGACAATGTTCAAATTTTCGTCCAACTTGGGGCTTTCGAAAAATGAATATTTCAAAAACGTCAAGATTTTTGAAACGTTTGGATTTTCAAAAGAGTTGGGCTTTACACATTTTTGAAGAGTATGGAATTTTGAAAAAGTCAATATTTTTGAAAAACTTGACATTTTCAAAAATATAAGGTTTTTTGAAAAGATGGGAATTTAAAAAATATTAGATTTTCAAAAAGTCAGAATTTTTAAAAAAGTTAAGATTTTGGAAAATGTTGGGATTTTTAAATAAGTTGGCATTTTTTACAAAATTGAGATTTTACAAAATTCAAGAATTTTTAAAAAGCTGAAAATTCTAAAAATGTTTTGATTTTCGAAAATGTCACGATTTTTGAAATAGTTATGATTTTTGAAAAAGTTGGGATTTTCGAAAAACTTATAATCTCAAAAGAATCAAGATTTCAAAAATGTAATGATGCTCCAAAATTAGTAGGAACTTGAAAAGCTCATAACTTGTGCTTCGTGTATCCATTTGAGTACTTTTCTTTAAACCACATATTTAAAAAATATCAACTTTTTCGAAATATAAGGATTTTCAAAAAATTGTTTGGAATTTTAATAATTTAGATTTTCCAAAATTTCTAGATTTTTTAATGTGTTATTATTTTTGAAAAATTCATTATTTTAAAAAAAGTTGTGAATTTAAAAAAATTAGGATTTTCAAGAAAATGCAATTTTAGTAAAAGATAGAATTTCATAATTTTAAAAAAGTTCAAATATAAAATAATTTAGCATTTTTCAAAAAGTTGAGATATTTGAAAAAGTTTGGATCATGAAAAGATTAGGCATTTTGAATAAAAATTGGGATATCAAAAAAGTTGTGATTTCAAAAAAGCCAAGAATTTTAAGAAAGTTGGGACTTTCAAAAAGACAAGATTTTCAAAAAGATGCAATTTTCAAATAACTTAGGAATTACAAAACTAAAGAGTTTTTAAATCCCAATTTTTTTAATATCTTAATTTTTTTAAAATCTTAACATTTTCAAAATCTTACGAATTTTATAAAATTGTGACATTTTCGAAAGTTACAATTTTTTTTAAAATCACGAGTTTTTGAAAAATTGTGAACTTTTTAAACTCATGACTTTCAAAATCTTTCAAAATATAGACTTTTTAAAAATAATGACTTTTTAAAATCCTAACTATTTCAAAATAAAGATATTTTGAAAATCGTGACTTTTTAAAATTACGACCCTTAAACCCTAAAAACTAGAACCCGAGTCGTAAACACTAAAACCTTGAACCCCAACATCCAAAACACTAAGCCCAAAATTACAACCTAAACCATAAAATCCTAAACCATAAAATCTTAATATTGATTCCTAAACCGTAAACCCTCGTCCTATAAACCCCGCCACAAACCCTAAACAATAAACCTAAATCCCTAAATCGTAAATAGTTAACCTAAACTCTAAACCCTAGAACCATGAGCCCTAAGCCAAAACCTAAACTCATAACCCTAAACCTCGAAACCACGAAACATGGAATCTCAACCATGAACAGAGACCTAAATTCCTAAACCTTAACCCATATGCTCTAAACGCTAAACATTAAGCCCTATAAACCCTAAACCTTAAGATCCAATTACTCATAAACCCTAAATTATGAGTCTTAAACATTAAAACTCTAAATATTAAATACTAAATACTAAACCCTAAAACCCTAAATCCTAACCCTAAACCATAAACCTAATTCAAAACCTAATTCATAAACCTTAAACCTTGAACCTCAAAACAGAACCCCGAACTCTTAGCCTTGAGCCCTAAACCCTAAACACTAAATCCTAAACCCCAAATATTGAGCCTGAAAACCTAAACACTAAACACTAAACCCTCAACCTAGAAACCCTAAACGGTTAGATTTGGAAAAATTAGGTATTTTCAAAAACTTGGGATTTTGAAAAACTCAAGATTTAAAAAACTTGAGATTTTCAAAAAAGTTACAATTTTGAAGAAAGTTGTTTTTGAAAACATTAAGATTTAAAAAAAGTAGAACTTTGAAAATGTTCAGATTTTCGATCAAGTTTGGGTTTTTCAAAAAATGAAAATTTTGAAAAAGTCAGGATTTTTGAAAAGTTGGGATTTTCAAGAGTTCAGATTTTCACATTTTTGAAGAGTCTGGATTATTTTACAAGTCAAGATTTTTGAAAAACTCGACATTTTCAAACATATTAGGATTTTTTACAAGACGAGATTTTAAAGTTTTTGAGATTTTCCAAAAAGTTGTGATTTTTTAAAAGTTAATATTTTCGAAAAAAGTGAAGGATTTTTAAAATATCAAGATTTTTGGAAAAGTCAAGATTTATAAATCAGTCAGGATATTCAAAAAAGTCTGAATTTTTAATATTTGTAATTTTTTTAAAAATATAATTGTTTTAAAAAGTAATGATTTTGGAAAAGGTCCACATTTTTTATAAAGTTGAGATTTTAGAAAATTCAAAAAAGAATAAAAAGTTGGGATTTCTGAAAAAAAATCATTTTTCAAAACGTCACAATTTTTGAAATAGTTGTCATTTTCAAAAAATTTAGGATCTTTGAAAAAGTTATAATTTCAAAAAAGTCAAGATTTCAAAAATGTAGTGATGCACCAAAATTACAGGAACTCCAAAAGGTCATAACTTCTGCTTGAGTGTTTATTCGAGTCTATATTTTTTTGAAACCACATTTTTCAATAATATCAAAACCCAAACCACTACACCTAAAACCCTAAAACCTAATTCTTGATCCCTGAACTTTGAACCTTAACCCTAAACACTAAACTCTAACCACGAACCCTAAACTCTAACCCCGAACCCTAAGCCCTAATCCTAAACCCTAAACTTAGAATCCTTGACCCAAAAACTTAAACCCTAAATTCCTTGAGCGTAAAAACCTAAACCCTAAACACTAAATCCATTTAGCCCTAAACCCTCTACCTAGAAATCTTAAAATAGTCAGATTCTAAAAAAGTAGGTATTTTGAAAAACTTGGGATTTTAAAAATTCATTATTTTTGAAAAAGTCAACAACTTATTGAAAAAGTTTCAATTATAAACAAAGTTGTCATTTTTGAAAATATCAATATTCAAACAATCTTGGGACATTGAAAATGTTTAGATTTTCAAACAAGTTTGGATTTTTGAAAAATAATTATTTAGAAAAAGTCCATATTTATGAAATGTTGGAATTTTCAAAGAGTTGAGCTTTTCACATTTTTTAAAAGTCAGTATTTTTTAAGAGACTAGATTTTTGAAAAAAATGACATTTTAAAAAATTTTAAGATTTTAGAAAAGATGAGATTTTCCAAAAATCGTGATTTTGTAAAAGTGAAGATTTTTGAAAAGTCGAGGATTTTCAAAAAGTCAAGATATTGGAAAATGTTGGGATGTTAAAATGTCAATATTTTTTGAAAAGTCAAGATTTTTGAATAAGTTAGGATATTAGAAAAATTCCTATTTTTAATATTTGTGATTTTTGAAAAATATGATTTTTTAAAAAGTGAGGATTTAAAAAAATCGGCATTTATGATAAATATGAGAATTTAGAAAATTAAGAAATTTTTAAAAAGTTGGGATTTCTAATAAGTTTTGATTTTCGAAAAGTTATAATCTCAAAAGACTCAAGATTTCAAAAATGTAGTGATGCACCAAAATTAGCAAGAAATTGAAGAGGTTATAACTTGTGCTCCCGGTGTCCGTTTGAGTACATTTTTTTAAACCACATGTTTCCAAAAACTCAACTTTTTTAAAATATTAGGATTTTCAATAAAAGTAAGGAGTTTGAATAATTTGGATTTTCCAAAAATTCTTCATTTTTGAATATGTTATGATTTAAAAATTCTTTATTTTAAAAAAAGTTGTGAATTTAAAAAAAAATTAGGATTTTTAAAGAATTTGCAATTTTAGAAAAACATAGAAATTCATAATTCTAAAAAAAATCGAATTTCAATTTTTTTAGGGTGTTTTAAAAAGTTGAGATTTTGAAAAAAAAAGTCAGGATTATAAAAAGGTTGGGATTTCAAAAAACTTGTGATTTCGAAAAAGCCAAGAATTTTGAGAAAGTTGGGATTTTTAAAAAAGACAATATTCTGAAAAAGGTGTAATTTTATAATAAGTCAGCAATTACAAAACTAAAGAGATTTTTAAATCCCAATAGTTTTGAATATGCTTTTTTAATGAAATCCTAACATTCCAAAAATCTTAACTTTTTGAAAATTCCAACTTTTTATAAAATCGTGACTTTTTTGAAAATTATGAAAATTTTAAAAATCATTAGTTAAAAATTGTGCACTTTTTAAATTCATAACTTTATCACTTTCAAAATCTTTGAAAATACAGACATTTTCGATATCCTAACTATTACAAAATTAGGATATTTTTGAAATCATGATCCCTACCTCCTAAACCCAAAACCACAAACCTTTGTCATAATCACTAAAACCTAAACCCCAAAATCCTAAACACTAAGCCCAAAACTCTAAATTGTAAACCATAAACAAAGAACCCTTACAACTAAATCCTAAACCCTAAACCCTAAACCCTAAACCCAAATCCCTAAATCATTTAACCTAAACTCTAAACCTTAAACCCTAACCCTAAACAAAGTAACCCTAAAGCCTTCAAACCTAACCCTTAACCTAAACACCTGAACACGACCCCAAAGCCAAAACCCTATACCCTAACACCGACCCTAAATTCATAACCCCAAACCTTGAACCCAGCTATCAACCTCAACCATGAACACTATGGCCTAAATCCTTAACCCTTACCCCTACACCCTAAACCTTAAACTTTGAGCCCTATACCCTAAAAACCCTAAACTTTAAGCTCTAACTGCTCCTAAACCCTAAATTTTGAGTCTTATACCATAAAATCATAAACCATAAGCCTTAAACCCTAAGTGTAAAAACCATAAACCTTGGACCGCAAACCCTAAAACTTGAGCCCTAATTCCTAAACCCTAAACCCCACAACCTTAAACCCTAAAACCTAATTCTTAAACACTAAACCTTGATCCCCGAACCCTGAACCTCAACCATAAACCCTTAACCCTTAGCCCTAAGCCCTAATTGCTAAACCGTAAACAATAAACCCTAAACTCTAAACACTAAATCCCCTTAGCCCTAAACCCTCAACCTAGAAACCTTAAAATAGTTAGATTTGGAAAAAGATGGTATTTTGAAAATTTTGGGTTTTCCAAAAATTCTATATTTTTGAAAAAGTTAAGATTTTCATAAACTTGAGATTTTCAAAAAAAGTCACGACTTTTGAAAAAGTTGCAATTTTAAACAAAGTTTTAATTTTTGAAAATATCAAGATTTAAAAAATGTTGGGACTTTGCAAATGTTCAGATTTTCAAACAAGTTGGGTTTTCGAAAAAGTCCACATTTATGAAAAGTTGAGGATTTCGAAAGAGGTAAATAAAGATTTTTTAAAAAGTCAAAATTTCTAAAAAAGTTTTGATTTTTGAAAAATCACGATTTATGAAATAGTTGGGATTTTTGAAAAATTTATAGTTTCAAAAGACTCAAGATTTTAAAAATGTAGTGATGTGCCAAAATTAGTTGAATTCAAAAGATCCGAGTGTCCGTTTTATTTTTGAAATCACATGTTTCAAAAATCTCGAACCCCAAACCCTAAAACCCGAGACCTAAATCCTAACTCTAAGCCCTAAACCCTAAACCCTAAAACCTAATTCATAATCCTCAAACCATTAACCTCAACCCTAATCCCTAAACCATGAAACCCCGAACCTGCGGCATAATCCCTAATCCCTAATCCCTAAACCACAAACCCGAGCACAAAATCCTAAACCCTAAACACTATATCCCCTAAGCCCTAAACCCTCAAAATAGTTAGATTTGTAAAAGGTTGTATTTTGAAAAACTTGGGATTTTCAAAAATTCAAATTTTTTTGAAAAAGTCATGACTTTTGAAAATGTTGTAATTTTCAATGAAGTTGTTATTTTTGAAATCATAAGGATTTAAAAATGTTCAAACTTTGAAAATGTTCATATTTTAAAACAAGTTGGGGTTTTCAAAAAATGAATATTTTGAAAAAGTCCGGATTAATGAAAAGTTGGGATTTTTCAAAAAACTTTGGCTTTTTCGCAGTTTTGAAAAGTCAGTATTTTTTAAGAGTTTGGATTTTTGTAAAACTCAAAATTTTCAAAAAATCTTACGATATTTGGAAATATGGGATTTTAATAAAAGAAATTGAGATTTTCCAAAAATACGTGATTTTGTAAAAGTGAAGATTTTCAAAAAGTCATGATTTTCAAAAAGTCAAGATTTTGGAAAATGTTGGGATTTTTAAATCCTCAAGATTTTGAAAAAGTTGGGATTTTTGAATAATTTAGGATATTCGAAAAGTTCTGATTTTTAATATTTACGATTTTTGAAAAAAAAATTATTTTAAAGTAAGGATTTAAAAAAGTCAACATTTTTATAAAGTTGAGAATTAAGAAGATTAAGGAATTTTTTAAAAGTTATGATTTTTAGAAAAGTTTTAATTTTTGAAAAATTCAACTATTTTTAAAAAGTTGTTATTATTTTGGAAAAAGTTATCATCTCAAAAGATTTCAAAAATTTAGTGATGCGCCAAAATTAAAAGGAACTTTAAAAGTTCATAACTTGTGCTTTGGGTGTGCATTTGAGACCATTTTTTTAAACCACATGTTTCAAAAATCAACTATCAAGATTTTAAAAAAATTGAGCATTTGAATAATTTAAATTTTTGAGAAATTCTAGATTTTGAATATGTCATGATTTTTTAAAATATCATTATTTTTCAAAAAGTTGTGAATTTAAAAAAATAGGATTTTAAAGAATCTGCAATTTTAGAAAAAGATAGAATTTCATACTTCTAAAAAATCGAATTTAAATTTTTTTAGGGTTTTTGAAAAAGTTGATATTTTCAAAAAAGTCAAGATTATGAAAAGGTTTGGATTCTGAACAAAAATTAAGATTTAAGAAAAGTCATGATTTTGGAAAAGCCAAGAATTTTGAGAAAGTCGGGATTTTCAAAAATGACAAGATTTTGAAAAATTGTGCAATTTTCAAATAAATCAGGAATTACAATACTGAAAAGATATTTAAATCCCAACTATTTTGAATATCCTAATTTTTTGAAAATCCTAATATTTTCAAAATCTTTACTTTTTCAAAATTCCAACTTTTTATAAAATCGTGAGTTTTATTAAAATTACGAAAATTTTAAAAATCAAGAGTTTTAAAAAACTGTGAACTTTTTAAATTCATGACTTTATCACTTTTAAAATATTTGAAAATACATACTTTTTGAAAATCATGAATTTTTTGAAATCCAAACTATTTCAAAATAAAGATATTTTTGAAATTATGACTTTTTTAAAATCGTGACACCTAAACCCTAAATCCTAAAACCTCAAACCTGAGTTGTAAACACTAAACCATAAACCCCAACATCCTAAACAATAAGCCCATAACCCTCAATCCTAAACCATAAGCACAAAACCCTTAACACTAAGTCCTTAACCCTAAACCTCAACCATAAACCATAAACTCAAATCCCTAAATCATAAAATCTAAACTCTAAACCCCAAACCCTAAACCCTAAACCCTAAACATTGATCCCCGAGCCATGAAGCCTAAGACTTATACCCTATACCCTATACCTTAAATCGGGATCCCTAAGCCAAAACCCTAAACTCGTAACATTGAACCTTGAATCTTGAGTGTTGGACCCTAAACCCTAACCCATACACCCTATAAACCCTAAACCTAAAGCTCTAACTTTTCCAAAACTATAAATTCTTAGTTTTAAATCCTAAAACCCATAATGCTAAATCTAAATAATAAACCCTAAATCGTAAACCATGAGCCATAAACCCTAAGTGCGAAACCGTTAACCATAAACCTCGAACCCCAAACCCTAAACCACAGAGACCTAAATTCTAACCCTAAACCCTCAACCTAGAAAATTTAAAATAGTAAAATTTGGAAAAAGTTGGTATTTTGAAAAACTTGGGATTTTCAAAATTTCAAAAATTTTAAAAAGTTGAGATTTTATAAAACTTGAGATTCTCAAAATCTTTTAAAATACAGACTTTTTGAAACTCATGACTTTTAAAAATCCTAACTATTTCAAAATTGGGATATTTTTTAAATCATGAATTTTTCAAAATCGCGACCCCTAAACCCTAAATCCTAAAACCTAAGTCGTAAACACTAAACCCTAAACCTTAAAAAAGTTAGATTTGGAAAAAATTGGTAGTTTCAAAAACTTGGGATTTTAAAAATTCAAGATTTTTGACAAAGTTAGGATTTTCAAAAAAACTCGATGAAGATGTTAGAAGCATTGATCTTTGGTGTTAGCTCATTTCTGGAATCTCAAATCACTACTATGGTTAAGAAGTTGTAGAATTTGTTTGCGAACTCAGCCCGTGAGACTTGCAATGGTATGTGGTGTACATAATGTGAAGTGGATTTTTGAAAAAGTTGTAATTTTAAACAAAGTTGTTTTCGAAAACATTAAAAGGTTGGAAATTTTAAAAATTTAGATTTTCAAACAAGTTGGGCTTTTCATTTGTTTGAAGAGTCGGTATTTTTTAAGAGTTTGGAATTTTGAAAAACTCAACATTTTCAAAAAAGTTAGGATTTTGAAAAAATTGAGATTTTCAAAAAAGTTTGTCGTTTTGTAAAAGTGAATATTTTAAAAAAGTCAAGATTTTTGAAAAGTTAGGATTTTCAAATATGTAACATGTTGGAAAATGTTGGGATTTATAAGACATCAAGATTTTTGAAAGAGTAAGGATTATTGAATAAGTCAACATATTCAAAAAAGTCCCAATTTTTAATATTTGTGCTTTTCGAATAAAATACAATTTTTTTAAAAAGTTAGGATTTTAGAAAACGTTGGCATTTTTATAAAGTTGAGATTTAAAAAAAAAAAAAAATAGAAACTTGAGATTACTAAAAAGCTTTGATTTTTAAAAACATCGCAATTTTTTAAATAGTTACTATTTTTGAAAAAGTAGGAATTTTACAAAAACATCTAATCTCAAAAGACTTGATTTTTAAAATGCATTGATGCACTAAAATTACTAGGAACTTGAAAAGGTCATAACATGTGCTCCTGGTGTCCATTTGAGTCCACTTTTTGTTTAAAACACATGTTTAAAAATATCAACTTTTTTAAAATATCATGATTTTCAATAAAAAGTCAGGTTTTTGAATAATTTAGATTTTCCAAAAACTTGTGAATTTATAAAAATTTAGCATTTTAAAGAATTTGCAATTTTAGAAAAAGATAGAATTTCATAATTCTAAAAAAAAATTGAATTTCAAAATTTTAGTGTTTTTTAAAAAGTTGATATTTTTAAAAAAGTCAGGATTATCGAAAGGTTTGGATTTCAAGCAAAAATTTGGATTTCAAAAATGTCGAGATTTCAAAAAAACCTAGAATTTTGAGAAAAATAGGATTTTCAAAAAAGACAAGATTTTGAAAAAAGGTGGAATTTTCAAATACGTCAAAAATCACAAATCTTAAGAGATTTTTAAATCACCACTATTTTGAATATTTCCTAATTTTTTTTTAAAATCCTAATATTTTCAAAATCTTTACATTATAAAAATGCCAACTTTTTATGAAATTCTGACTTTTTCAAAATTACGAATTTTTAAAAATCATGAGTTTTTTTAAAAATTGTGAACATTTTAAATTCATGACTTTATCACTTTCAAATCTTTGAAAATACAGACTTTTTAAAATCCTAAGTGTTTTAAAATCTGGATAGTTTTGAAATTGTGACCTTTAGAAAATCATGAACTTTAAACATGAGTCTTAAATGCTAAACCCTAAACCCCAACATCCTAAACATTAAGTCGTAAACCCTAAATCCTTAACACTAAATCCTAAACCATAAACACAAAACCCTTAAAAGTGAATCCTAAACCCTAAACCATAAACACAAATCCCTAAATCATAATACATAAACTCTAAACCCAAAACCTTAAACCATAAACCCTAAACCCTAAAGCCAAATCCGTGAGCCATGAAGCCAAAACCCTAAACCCCTAACCCCGAGCCTTAAACACTAAACCCTAAACAAAGTGATCCTTAAATCTTTAGGCCTAACCACGAACCCTAAACCCTATACCTTGAATCGTGAGCCCTAAGTGAAAACCCTAAACCCTAAACTCACGAGCTCTATAGCCTAAAACCCTACACCTTAAGCTCTAATTACTCCTAAAACCTAAATTCTGAGTCTTAAACCCTAAAACCATAAATACTAAATCCTAAATACTAAACCCTCGATCATGAACCATGAGCCCTAAACCCTAAGTGTAAAACACTCAACCGTAAACCTCGAACCCCAAACCCTAAAACCTAATTAAATCTAAACCTTAAACATTGATCCTTGATCCTCCTTGAACCTCAACCCTAACCCCTGAACCCTAAACCCTAAACACCGAATCTTGAGCCCAAAACCTAAACCCTAAACACTAAATCCCCTAAGCCCTAAACCCTCAACCTTGAAACCTTAAAATAGTTAGATTTGGAAAAATTTGGTATTTTAAAAAACTTGGGATTTTAAAAAATGAAGATTGTTGAAAAAGTCAAGATTTTAACTAAACTTGCCACTTTTGAAAAAGTTGTGATTTATATACAAAGTTATTATTTTCGAAAACATAAAGATTTAAAACATGTTAGGAATTTGAAAATTGTCAGATTTTAAAACAAGTTAGAGTTTTCAAAAGATGAATATTATGAAAAAGTCAAGATTTTTTAAAAGGTAGGATTTTCAAAACAGTTGGGCTTTTCACATTTTTGAAGAGTCGTGATTTTTGAAAAAATCAATATTTTTGAAAAACTTGACATTTTAAAAAAATTATAATTTTGAGATTTTCCTAAAAGTCGTGATTTTGTAAAAGTGAAGATTTTCAAAAACTCAAGATTTTGGAAAATGTTGGGCTTTTTAAAAATGTCAAGATTTTTGAAAAATTCAGGATTTTTGAGTAAGGATATTCAAAAAGTCCCGATTTTTAATATTTGTGATTTTCGAAAAAAATATAATTTTTTTAAAAAGTAAGGATTTTAGAAAAGGTCCACATTTTTTTATAAAGTTGAGATTTTAGAAAATTCAGCAATTTTTCAAAAGTTGGGATTTCTGAAAAGTTTTAATTTTCAAAACGTGGCTATCTTTGAAATAGTTGTGATTTTTCAAAAAGTTATAATCTCAAAAGACTTAGATTTCAAAAATGTAGTGATGCATCAAGATTAAGAGGAACTTCAAAAGGTCATAAATTGGGATCCGTGTGTCCATTTGAGTCTTTTTTAAAAAACCATATGTTTCAAAAACATCAAAAATTTTAAAACATCAAGATTTTCCAAAAATTCTGAAATTTTGAAAATGTCATAATTTTTCAAAAATTATTATTTTCAAAAAGTTGTGAATTTAAATTATTTTTGGATTTTAAAGAATTTGAAATTTTAGAAAAAGATAGAATTTCATAAGTCTAAAAAAGTTTGAACTTCAAAATTTTTAGTATTTTTGAAAAAGTTGAGACTTTTAAAAGTCAAGATTATGAAAAGATTATGAAAATTTTATAATCTCAAAAGAGCCAGGAGTTCAAAAATGTAGAGATGCAAAAAAATTAGCAAGAATTTGAAAAGGACATAACTTGTGCACTTGGTGTCCATCTCGAGTCCATTTTTAAGACCACATATGTTTCAAAAATCTCAACTTTTTTAAAATATCAGGATTTTAAATAATAAGTTGGGAGTTTGAATAAATTAGATTTTCCATAAATTTTAGATTTTTGAATATTTCATGATTATTCAAAAAGTCATTATTTGCCAAAATGTTGTGAATTTTAAAAAAATAGGAATTTAAAGAATTTGCACTTTCAGAAAAAGATAGAAATTTCATAATTAAAAAAATGAATTTCAAATTTTTTAGGGTCTTTGAGAAAGTTGAGATTTTCAAAAAAGTCAGGATTATGAAAACGTTGAGATTTCGATTAAAAATTGGGATTTCAAAAAATTTGTGATTTCGAAAAGCCAAGAATTTTGAGAAAGTTGGGATTTTTTTTTTTAAAAACATTTTATAAAAGGGTACAATTTTCAAATAAGTTAGGAACTACAAAACTGTTTTCAATATCCTAATTTTTGTGAACTTTTTAAATTCATGGCTTTATCACTTTCAAAATCTTTGAAAATACAAACTTTCTCGAAATCATAACTATTTCAAAATTGGGATATTTCTGAAATCGTGACCTTTTCAAAAACGTGATACCTTAACGCTAAAACCTGAAACTTGAGTAGTAAAAGTTAAACCCTAAACCCCAACATCCTAAACATTAAGTGCAAAACCATAAATACTAAACTATAAACCATAAACACATAACACAGAATCTTAAACCCTAAAGCCTCAGCCATAAACCATAAACCCAAATCCCTAAATAGTAAAACCTAAACTCTAAACCCCAAACCTTAAACCATAAGCCCCGAGCCCTTAGCCATGAAGCCTAATCAACCGCTAAACCCCTAACCCTAAGCCTTAGGTCCCTAACCCTAAAAACTATACCTTGAATTGTGAGCCCTAAGCCAAAACCTTAAACCCTAAACTCAAAACCTGGAACCTTAAACCTTGAGACATTAACCCTCAACCATGAACACTTACACCTAAACTTTGAAGTCAAATTTTTTAAAATCACTTATTTTCTAAAGTCCTAACTTTTTTCAAAATGCCAAGTTCTTCAAAAATCTTGTGTTTTTAAAAATCCTGACTCTTCAAAAATGCAAAAATCCCAACTCTTTCAAAATCCCAACTTTTCAAAAATCAAGACTTTTTCGAAAACCCCAACATTTTTTTAAATCTTTATGTTTTCAAAAATAACTTGTTTAAAATTGCAACTTTTTCAAAAGTCGTGACTTTTTTGAAAATCTTGACTTTTTCAAAAAATCTTGATTTTTTAAAATCCCAAGTTTTTCTAAATACCAACTTTTTCTAATTCTAACTATTTTAAGGTTTCTAGGTTGAGGTTTAAGTGATTGGGCTCAGGATTCACGGTTTAGGGTTTTACGTCTAGGGTTTAGGGATTAGGCCTCAAGGCTTAGGGTAAATTTAGGGTATAGGGTTGAGGTTCAAGGTTTGGGGATCAAGATTTAGGGTTTTAATTAGGTTTGGGGTTTGAGGTTTACAAGTGAGGGTTTAGTATTTAGGATTTAGTATTAATGGTTTTATGATTGAAGACTCAGAATTTAGGGTTTAGGAGTAGTTAGAGCTTAAGGTATAGGGTTTATAGGGTATAGAGCTCGAGTTTTAGGGTTTAGGGTGTAGGAGTAAGGGTTTAAGGCTTAGGACTCAATGTTCATGGTTAATGGTCCACGACTCAGGTTTTGAGGTTCGAGGTTATGAGTTTAGGTCGCTAGCTAAACATTTAGGGTTTAAGGTTTTGGCTTAGGTCTCATAATTCAATGTATAGGGTTTAAGGTTTAGTGTGATTCCTAAGGCTTTAGGGTTTAAGGCTCAGGGTTTATTGTTTTGGCTTCATGGTTCAGGGTTTAGAGTTTGTAGTTTAAGGTTTGGAGTTTAAAGTTTAGGTATTACGATTTGGGGATTTGTGTTTATGGTTTATGGCTTAGGGTTTAGGATTCAATGTTAAGGGTTTTGTGTTTATGCTTTAAGATTTACTATTTTTGTCTTAGTGTTTAGGATGTTGGGGTTTAGGGTTTAATGTTTATGACTCAAAAAGTCACAATTCAAAAAATATCTCAATTTTCAAAAAGTTACGATTTCGAAAAAGTCATGATTTTCAAAAAGTTTGTATTTTCAAAGATTTTGAAAGTGATAAAGTCATGAATTTTAAAAGTTCACAATTTTTAAAAAAACTCGTGATTTTATAAAATGTTGGAATTTTGGAAAAGTCATGATTTTATAAAATGTTGGAATTTTGAAAAACTAAATATTTTGAAAATGTTAGGAATTGATTAAAAAATTAGGATATTCAAAACAATTTGGATTTAAAATCTTTTAAGTTTTGTAATTCCCGACTTATTTGAAAATTGCACCTTTTTTCAAAATCTTGTCTTTTTTGAAAATCCCAACTTTCTCAAAATTCTTGGCTTTTTCAAAATCATGAATTTTTTGAAATCCCAATCTTTTCATAATCCTAACTTTTTTGAAAATCTCAACTTTTTCAAAAACCCTAAATTTTTGAAATTCAAATATTTTAAAATTATGAAATTCTAACTTTTTCTAAAATTGTAAATTCTTTAAAATCCTAAATTTTTGAAATTCACAAATTTTTAGAAACTAATAACTTTATAAAAAAACATTCAAAATTATTGAATTTCTAGAAAATCTAAATGATTCAAAATCCGTTCTTTTTTTTTTAAATCCTGATATTTTAAAACCTTTGAGATTTTTAAAACATGTGATTTAAAAAAGGACTCAAACGAAAACCCGAAGGACAAGTTATGACCTTTTCAAGTTCCTGCTAATTTTGACACTACATTTTTGAAATCTTGACTCTTTTGAGATTATAAATTTTTGAAAATCCCAACTTTTTTAAAATCACAACTATTTTAAAAACGGTGACGTTTTTAAAAATAAAAACTTTTTCAAAAATCCCAAATTTTTAAAAATTCTTGAACTTTTTAAAATCTCAACTTTATCTTATATCCTAACTTATTCAAAAATCTTGAATTTTTCAAAAATCTTGACATTTTAAAAATCCCAACATTTTCCAAAATCTTGACTTTTTTGAAAATCCTTACTTTTACAAAATCCTGACTTTTTGGAAAATATCAAATTTTACAAAATCTTGTCTTTTCAAAATTCCTATTTTTTTAAAATGTCAAGTTTTTTTAAAATCTTGAGTTTAATAAAAATCCAGACTCTTATAAAATCCCGATTCTTCAAAAATGAGAAAAGCCCAACTATTTTGAAAATCTAAACTTTTTCGAAATCTTCATTTTCAAAAATCCCAACTTGTTTGAAAATATGAACATTTTTAAAGTCCCAACATTTTAAAAATCATGATGTTTTCAAAAATAACAACTTTGTTTAAAATTGAAACTTTTTCAAAAGTCATGACAATTTTGAAAATCCCGACTTTTTCAAAAACCAACTTTTTCCAAATCTTACTATTGTAAGGTTTCTAGGTTGAGGGTTTAGGGCTAAGGGGAATTAGTATTTAGGGTTTAGGGTTTAGGGATTAGGGCTAAGGGTTCAAGGTTCAAGGTTCAAAGGTTTAGGGTTTAAGAATTAGGTTTCAGGGTTTAGGATTTGGGATTTGATGTTTATGGTTGAGGGTTTTACACTTAGGATTTAGGGCTCATGGTTTATGATTGAGGGTTTAGTATTTAGGATTTAGTAAAGGTTTTAAGACTCAAAATTTAGGGTTTAGGAGCGGCTAGAGCTTAAAGTTTAGGGTTTAAGTTTTATGGTTAGAGTGTTCATAGTTGAGGGTCCATTTCTCGGGGATCAAGGTTTAGGATTATGAGTTTAGTGTTTAGGGTTTTGGCTTAAGGCTCATGGTTCAAGGTATAGGGTTTATGGTTAGGCCTAAGGCTTTATGGTTCAATGTTTATGGTGTAGGATTTAAGGCTCAGGTTTATGGGTTTAGGGTTTAGGGATCAGTGTTTAGGATTTATGGTTTAAGGTTTGGGGTTCAGAGTTTAGGTATTATAATTTAGGGATTTGGTTTTATGCTTTATGGATGAGGGTTTAGGGTTTAGGATTCAGTTTTTAGGGTTTAGAGGTCGTGATTTTGAAAAAGTAACGATTTAAAAAATATCTTGATTTTGAAACAGTTAGGATATCGAAAAGTCATGATTATCAAAATGTCTGTATTTTCAAAGATTTTGAAAGAGATAAAGTCATGAATTTAGAAAGTTTATAGTTTTTAAAAATACTCCTGATTTTATATAAAGTTGGAATTTTGAAAATGTTATGATTTTCAAAAAATTAAGGATATTCAAAACAATTGGGATTTAAAATCTCTTAAGTGTTGTAATACCTAAGTTATTTCAAAATTGCACCTTTTTAAAAATATTGTCTTTTTGAAAATACCAAAATTCTTATCTTTTTGAAATCATGACTTTTTGAAATCCCAATTATTGTTTAAAATCTCAAACTTTTCATAATCTTGACTTTTGAAAAATCATGACATATTCAAAAATCCAGAAGTTCTCAGAAAATCTAAATTATTCTAACTCCTAATTTTTTTAGAAAATCTTGATGTCTTAAAAATGTTGAGATTTATGAAACATGTGATTTTAAAAAATGGATTCAAATGGACACCCAGATCACAAGTTATGACTGATTCAAGTTCTTACTAATTTTCGCACATCACTACATTTTTGAAATCTTGAGTCTTGTGAGCTTATATTTTTTTCAAAAATACCAAATTTTTCGAAAATCAAAACTTTTAAGAAATCTCAACTTTATAAAAATGCTGACTATTTTTAAAAACCTTACTTTTAAATAAATTATATTTTTAAAAATCACAAATATTAAAAATCAACAACTTTTCAAATATCCTGACTTATTCAAAATTAGTGACCTCTTCATAAATCCCAACATTTTGAAAGATCTTAACTTTTTTAAACATCTCGACTTTTAAAAATCCTAAACCCTAAACACTATACCTTGAACCTTGAGCCCTAAGATAAAACCCTAAACTCATAACCTTGAACCTCGAACCCTAAGCCATGGACCCTCAACCATGAATACCGAGACCTATACCCTTAACCTTGAAATCTAAGCCGTATAACTTATAAACCCTAAACCTTAAGCTCTAACTACTCATAAACCCTAAATTCTCGAGTCTTAAACACTAAAACCCTTAATGCTAAATCCTCAAACGTAAACCATGAGCCCTAAACCCTAAGTGCAAAACCCTAAAACATGAGTCCTAAATCATAAACCCTAAACCCTAAACTCATAACCCCCAACCTCGAACCCCAGCGGTGGACCCTCAACCATTAACACTAACACCTAAATGCTAAACTTTGAGCCCTATTTCCTATAAACCCTAAATTCGAGTCTTAAACCCTAAAACCCTAAATGTTAAATCCTAAATACTAAACTCTTTATTGTAAACCATAAGCCCTAAACGCTAACCGCAAACCCTCAATAGTAAACCTCGAACCCCAAACCAAAAATCTCAGCCCTAAATCCTAACCCTAAACCCCAAAATCCTAATTCTTAAACCCTAATCCTTGTTCCCGAACCCCGAACACCGAACCCCGAGCCCTAATTCCTAAACCCTAAACCCCGAATCCTTGGTATTCCTAAAATAGTTGGTATTTTAAAAACTTGGGATATTAAAAAATTCAAGATTTTTTAAAAGTCGATAATTCAATATATACTTGAGATTTTCAAAATGTCGCGACTTTTGAAAATGTTGCAATTTTAAACAAAGTTGTTATTTTTAAAAACATCAAGATTTAAAAATGTTGGGTGGGGGACTTTGATAATGTTAAGATTTTCAATCAAGTTGGGTTTTAGAAAAATGGATATTTCGAAAAACTTGAGATTTTTGAAAAGTTGGAATTTTCGCATTTTTGAAGAGTCGAGATTTTTTAAGAGTCTTAATTTTTGAAAAACTCGTCATTTTTTAAAAAATTAGGATTTTTGAAAAAAGATGATTTTAAAAAATTGATATTTTCCAAGAAATCGTTATTTTGTATAGGTGAAGATTTTTGAAAAAATATAGTTTTTGTAAAAGGTAAAGGATTTTCAAAAAGACAAGTATTTTTATAAAGTTGAAATTTTAAAAAAATTAGGAATTTTAAAAAAGTTGGGACTTTTGAAAAAGTTTTGATTTTCGAAAATGTCACAATTTTTTAAAAAGTTTGAATGTTTGAAATAGTTATAATCTAAAAAGAGTCAAGATTTCAAAATTTTCGTGATGAGCCAAAATTGGCAGGAACTTGAAAAGGTCATAACTCTTTCTTTAGGTGTCTGTTTTGAGTTTGTTTTTTTCAAATCACATGTTTAAAAAATATCAACTTTTTCAAAAAATCAGGATTTTCAAAAATAGTCGGAAGTTTGAATAATTTAGATATTACAGAAATTCTAGATTTTTTAAAATGTTATATATTTCAAAAATTAAGGATTTTAATGAATTTGTAATTTTAGAAAATGATATAATTTCAAAATTCTAAAAAGGTTTGAATTTCAAAAAATAAAGGGTTTTTGAAAAAGCTGATATTTTCAAAAAATCAGGATTATGAAAAGGTTGGAATTTCGAACAAAAATTGGGATTTTAAAAAGTTAGAATTATGAAAAGGTTGGGATTTCAAGCAAGTTGGGATTTTCAAAAAAGACAAGATTTTGAAAAAAGGTGCAATTTTCAAATAAGTCGAGAATTATAAAACTGGAGAGCTTTTTAAATCCCAACTATTTTGAACTAAATGACTTTATCACTTTCAAAATCTTCAAAAATAAAGACTTTTTTAAAATCATGACTTTTTTGTAATCCTACTAACTATTTAAAAATTAGGATATTTTTGAAATCGTGACTTTTCAAAATCACAACCCCTAAACACTAAATCCTAAAACCTGAAACCGGAGTTGTAAACGCTAAACCCTAAACCCCAACATCCTAAATACTAAGTTGAAAACCCTAAATCCTAAACCATAAACACAAAACCCTTAACACCGAATCCTAAACCCTAAACCCTCAGCATAAACCATAAAATCAAATTCCTAAATCATAGTACCTAAACTCTAAACCCCAAACCTTAAACCTTGAGCCCTAAACCCTATACCCCTAACCTTAATTCTTAAACCATAAACCCTAAACAATGAACCCTAAGTCTTAGGCCTAACCCTAAACTCATAACCCGAACCTCAAACCCTCAACAATGAACATTGAGACATAAACTCTAAACTTTGAGTATTTTGACCTATAAACACAAAATCTGAATCCTAAACCCCAAAACCGTAAACTCTAAAACCTAATTCTTAAACCCTAAACCCTAAACTTTGAACCCTAAGCTCGAGCCTAAAACCTAATTCCTAAAACACTAAAACCCCAGAGCCCTAAACGCTCAACTTAGAAACCTTAAAATAATTAGATTTGGAAAATTTTGGTAACTTAAAAACTTGTGATTTTAAAAAGAGTTTGAGATTATTGCATTTTTGAAGAGTCGGGATTTTTGGAAAACTCGACATTTTCAAAAAAGGTAGGATTTTGAAAAGACGAGATTTTAAAAAAATTGAAATTTTCCAAATATTCATGATTTTGTAAAATTGAAGATTTTCGAAAAAGTCGGATTTTTAAAAGTCAAGATTTTGGAAAATGTTGGCATTTTTAAAATGTCAAGATTTTTGGAAAAGTCAGGATTTTTGAATAAGTCAGGATATTCGAAAAAGTCCCAATTTTCAATATTTGTGATTTTCAATAAAATATTTTTTTCAAAACCTAAGGATTTTTTAAAAAGTCAGCATTTTTAAAATAGTTTCAATTTTTAAAAATTTATAATCTTTTTTTTTATTGATAAACAATTTTGACATGAGCTATGAACCGGTGGGGAAAGGGCCATAGCCCAACAACAAAGAAGGAATGAAGGGAGGCATGTAATGAGAAGAAGGAAGAAGAAATGACGTATAAATTTTTTTGGAAAATATAAATTATTCAAATTTTGGTAGATTTTTTAGAGATTAGGGCTTAGGGCTCTGGATCGTGGTTCGGGGTTTAAGGTTGAGGTTCGAGGGTTCGAGGATCAAGGTTTATGGTTTAGAGTTTAGGGTTTAGGGTTTAAGATTTAGGGCTCATGATATAGGGTTTGGGGTTTACGGTTGAGGGTTTTGCTTTTAGGGTTTAGGGGTCATGGTTTACGATTGAGGGTTTAGTATTGAGGGTTTAAGACTTAGAATTTACGGTTTAGGAGCACTTGGAGCTTAAGGTTTAGGGTTTATGGCGTAGGGGTCAATGTTTATGGTTTACGTCTCAATGTTCGTGTTTGAGGGTCAATGGCTCAGGGTTCAGGGTTATGAGTTTAGCATTTAGGGTTTAGGGTTTAGGTTTTTGGCTTAGGTCTCACAGTTCAAGGTTTTATGTTTAGGCATATGGCTTTAGTGTTCACTATTTAGGTTTTAGGGTTTAATGCTCAGGTTTAGGGATTTAGTCTTTATTGTTTAGGGTTTAAGGCTTAGGCTTCATGGCTCAAGAGTCGGGGTTTAGTTTGTACGATTTAGGGATTTGGATTTATGGTTTATGGTGAGTGTTTTGGGTTTAAAATTTGGTTTTAAGGATTTACGATTTATGGTTTAGGATTTAGGGTTTTGGACTTAGTTTTTAGGATGTTGGGCTTTTAGGATTTTTACAAAAATTACGATATTTAAAACAGTTGGGATTTAAAAATATCATCAGTTTTGAAATTTCTGACTTATTTGAAAATTACACCCTTTTTCAAAATCTTGTCTTTTTTGAAAATCCTAACTTTCTCTAATTTATTGTCTTTTTTGAAATCACGACTTTTTTAAAATCCCAATTTTTTTATCTAAATCCCAACCTTTTCATAATCTTGAATTATTTGAAAATATCAACTATTTTAAGGTTTATAGGTTAAGGGTTTACTAATTGTGGTTTTGGGATTAGGGCTCGGGGGTTTAGGGTTTAAGAATTAGGTTTTATGTTTTAGGTTTAGGGTTTAGGGTTAGGGTTTATGGCTTTAGGTTTTAGGGTTTAGGGTTCGAGATTTACGGTTGAGAGTTTTGCATTTAGGGTTTGGGCTCATGGTTTTCATGGTTTACAATTGAGGGTTTAGTATTTAGGATTAATTATTGAGGTTTTTAGGTTTAAGACTCAGATTTAGGGTTTATGAGCAATAAGAGCTTTAGGTTTAGGGTTTATAGGCTATAGGGCTTAGAGTTTAGTGTTTAGGGCTTAAGGGTGATGGTTTAGGGTTTAGGTCTCGGTGTTAGTGGATGAAGGACAATGGCTCGGTGGTTTGAGGTTTGGGGTAATGAGTTTAGGGTTTAGGGTTTATGTCTCTAAATAAAGGTTTAGAGTTTTGGCTTGTGGCTCATGGTTCAAGGTTTAGGGTTAGGCCTAAGGATTTGGGTTTAGCGTTTAGGCTTCATGGCTCAGGGATCATGTTTAAGGGTTTAATGTTTAAGGTTTGGAGTTTTGAGTTTAAGTTTTATGATATAGGTATTTGGGGTTTTGAGGTTAAGGTAGAGATCTTTGTGACTTTCCCTATAGATCTATACTGCCCCATATATCTATATGAATTATATTTTTTAGAAAATCGTGACTTTTTAGAAAATCTCATATTTTTAAAAAATTCGTCTTCTCTAAAATCCTAACTTTTTTGAATATGTCGAGTTTTTCAAAAATCTTGACTTTTAAAAAATGCAAAATGCCCAACTCTTTCGAAAATCCCAACTTTTCAAAAATCTTGACTTTTTTGAAATATTCATTTTTCGAGAACCCCAACTTGTTTGAAAATCTGAACATTTTAAAAGTCCAAACATTTTTTAAATCTTGATGTTCTAAAAAATAACAACTTTGTTTAAAATTGTAACTTTTTGAAAAGTCGTGAGTTTTTGAAAATATTACCTTTTTTTAATAAAGTAGGATGTTCAAAATAGTTGGGATTTAAAAATCTCTTCAGTTTTGTAATTTCTGACTTATTTGAAAACTGCACCTTTTTTCAAAAAAAATTCTTATTTTAAAATCCAAACTTTCTGAAAGTTCTTGGCTTTTTCGAAACCACGACTTTTTTTGAAATTGGGATTTTGTTCGAAATCCCAACGTTGTTTAGAATTATGAAATTCTATCTTTTCTTAAAATTGTAAATTCTTTAAAATCCTAAATTTTTAAAATTAACATTTTTTAAAATAATAACTTTTTTAAAAATCATGATATATTAAAAAATCAAAAATTTCTAGAAAATCTAAATTATTCAAACTTTTGACTTTTTTCTTATAATCGTGATATTTTAATAAAGTTGAGATTTTTAAAACATGTGGTTTTAAAAAAGATGGACTCAATTGGAAACCCAGAACACAAGTTATGACCTTTTAAAGTTCTTGCTAATTTTGGCGCATCACTAAATTTTTGAAGTTTTCGATTTTTTGAGATTATAACTTTTTCAAAATTACAACTATTTCAAAAATCAAAACTTTTCAAAAATCCCAACTTTTAAAAATTCCTGAATTTTTTAAAATGCCGACTTTTTTGAAAATCCTTACTTTTTTAAAAATCATATTCTTTGAAAATCACAAATATTAAAAAATCAGGACTTTTCCAAATATCCTAACTTATTCAAAAATCTTAAATTTTTGAAAATCCCAATATTTTCCAAAATATTGACTTTTTAAAAATCATGACTTTTTTGAAAATCTTCACTTTTACAAAATCATGACTTTTTGGAAAATCTCTATTTTTTTTAAAATCCTATCTTTTCAAAAGTCCTAAGTTTTTTTAAAATGTCAATTTTTTAGAAAAATTTGACTTTTTCAAATCTCTAGACTGTTCAAAATAGTGAAAATCCCAACTCTTTAGAAAATCCCAACTTTTCAAAATTCTTGGGTTTTTCAAAATATTCATTTTGCAAAAACCCCAACTTGTTTGAAAATTTTAACATTTTTAAAGTCCCAACATTTTTTGAATCTCGATGTTTTAAAAAATAACAACTTTATTTAAAATTGCAACCTTTTCAAAATACTAACTTTTTTCAAATGTAATTATTTTAATGTTTCTAGGTTAAAGGTTTAGGGCTAGGGGATTTAGGGTTTAGGTTTATGGGCTCGAGATTCAGGGTTTAGGGTTTAGGGTGAGGGCTCGGGGTTTAGGTTCAGGGTTCAGGAATCAAGGTTTATGGTTTTAGAATTAGGTTTTGGGGTTTAGGGTTCATGGTTAGGATTTAGGGCTCAAGTTATAGGGTTTGGGGTTTGAGGTTTACAGTTGAGTGTTTTGCTTTTAGGGTTTAGGGCACATAGTTTACGATTGAGGGTTTAGTATTTATGATTTAAAAAATAGGATTTTAGGGTTGAGGACTTAGAATTTAGGGTTTAGGAGTGATTAGAGCTTAAGGTTTAGGGTTTATGAATTTAGGGTTCATGTTTGAGGTTCCATGGCTTAGGGTTTGAGGTTAGGGACTATGAGTTTAGGGTTTAGGGTTTTGGCTTAGGGATCATGGTTTAATGTATAAGGTATATCGTTTAGGGTTAGGGTTTAAGGCTTAGGGTTAGGGGTTAAGGGTTTAGGCTTCATGTCTTAGGGATCAGGGTTTAAGGTTTGGGGTTTAGAGTTTAGGTTTTATGATTTAGGGATTTGGTTTTATGGTTTATGGTTTAGCATTTAGTCTTCAGTGTTAAGGGTTTATCATTTATGGTTTATTATTTAGCTTTTTGTGGTTAGTATTTCAGATGTTGAGGTTTAGGGTTTATGGTTTTATGGTTTATGGTTTAGAGGTCGCGATTTTGAAAAAACGGATTTAAAAATATCATGATTTTGAAATAGTTAGGATTTCGAAAAAGTCACGATTTTCAAAAAGTTTGAATTTTCAAAGATTTTGAAAGTAATAAAGTCATGAATTTAAAAAGTTCACAATTTAAAAAAACTCTGTATTTTCTAAAAATTCGTAATTTTTGAAAAAGTCACGATTTTATAAAAAGTTGGAATTTTGAAAAAGTAAAGATTTTGAATATGTTAGGTATTCAATAAATTTAGGATATTCAAAATAGTTGAGATTTAAAAATCTCTTCAGTTTTTTAATTCCTGACTTATTTGACAATTGCACATTTTTTCAATATCTTGTCCTGTTGGAAAATCCTAACTTTCCCAAAAAAATTGGCTTTTTCAAAATTACGAGTTTTTTGAAATCCCAACTTTTGTTCAAAATCCCCAACCTTTTAATAATCGTGAATTTTTTGAAAATCTCAATTTTTCAAAAACCCTAAATTTTTTGAAATTCAAACTTTTTAAGAATTATGAAATTCAATTTTTTTCTAAAATTGCAAATTGTTTAAAATCCTAAAAAATTTAAATTGACAACTTTTTGGAAAATAATGAATTTTTCAAAAATTATGACATATTGAAAAATCTAGGATTTGTGGAAAATCTAAATTATTCAAACTCTCAACTTTTTTTGAAATCCTGATATTTTAAAAAAGATGAGATTTTTTGAAACATGTCATTTTAAAAAACGGACTCAAACGGACACCTGGAGCACAAGTTATAAACTTTTCAAGTTCTTGCTAATTTTGGCTCATCACTGCATTTTTGAAATCTTGATTCTTTTGAGACTATAACTTTTTTGAAAATCGCAACTTTTTAAAAACAATTGAATTTTCTAAAATCTCAACTTTATAAAAAATGGTGACTTTTTTTAAAATCCTATGGTTTTTAAAAAATTATATTTTTTCGAAAATCACAAACATTAAAAATCAGAACTTTTTTCGAATATCTAGACTTATTCAAAAATCCTAACTTTTTCCAAAATCTTGACTTTTTAAAAATCCCAATATTTTCCAAAATCTTGACTTTTTGAAATTCATGTCTTTTCAAAAATCTTCACTTTTACAAAATCTTCACTTTTTCTTTTTTTTTGAAAATTTCAAATTTTTTAAAATCCCATCTTTTCAAAAGTCCTTTTTATAAAATGTCAAATTTTTAAAATATCTTGACTTTTAAAAAAATCTAGACTCTTCAAAAATCCCAACTCTTTAGAAAATCCCAACTTTTCAAAAATCCTAACTTTTTCGAAATATTCAGTTTTCGAAAACCCCAGCTTGTTTGCAAATTTAAATATTTTCAAAGTCAAAGTCGTGATTTGTTTAAAAATCTTGACTTTTTGAAAATCCCAAGTTTAGGGTTTAATAATTAGGTTTTAGGGTTTAAAGTTTTGGGGTTTAGGGCTTAGGTTTTAGGGTTTGGGCTTTGAGGTTTATGGTTGATGGTTTTACTTTTAGGGGTTAGGGCATATGGTTTACAATTGAGGGTTTAGTATTTAGGATTTAGCATTTAAAGTTTAAGACTCAAAATTTAGGATTTAGGAGCGATTAGAGCTTAAGGTTTAGGTCTCAAGTGTTCATGGTTGAGGTACCATGGCTTAAGGCTTGAGGATCGGGGTTATTTGTTTAGGGGTTAGGATTTATGGTTTTGGGTTAGGGCTCATGGTTTAAGGTATAGGGTTTAGGGTTAGGGTCTTAGGCTTTAGGGTTCACTGTTTAGGGTTTAATTCATAGGGTTAGGGGTTAAGAATTTATTGTTTAGGGTTTATGGTTTAGGATTCATAGTTAAATGTTTGTGTTTTAGAGTTTAGGTTTTACGATTTAGGAATTTGGGTTTATGGTTTATGGTTTAGGATTTAGGTTTTTTGGCTTGGTATTTAGGATGTTGGGGTTTAGGGTCTAGAGTTTACAAATCAGGGTTCAGGTTTAGGGGTCGCGATTTGGAAAACTCACGATTTCAAAAATATCTCGATTTTGAAACAGCTTAGGATTTCGAAAAAAGTCACGATTTTCAAAAAGTCTGAATTTTCAAAGTGTTTGAATGTGATAATTCATGAATTTAAAAAGTCGACAATTATATAAAAATATAAGGATTATACAAAAAAGTTGGAATTTTTAAAAAGTAAAGATTTTTTAAAATGTAAGGATTTAAAAAAAATAAGATATTCAAAATAGTTGGGATTTAAAAATATCTTTAGTTTTGTAATTCCTGATTTGTTTGAAAATTACACCTTTTTTGAAAATCTCGTCTTCTTTGAAAATCCCAAATTTCTCAAAATTCTAGGCTTTTTCAAAATTCCGACTTTTTAAAATCCCAACCTTTTCATAATCTTGAATTTTTTGAAAATCTCAACTTTTCCAAAAACCCTAAAGATTTTAAATTTAAACTTTTTTATAATTATGAAATTCTATCTTTTTCTAAAACTGCAATTTTTTTAAAATCCTATTTTTTTAAATTCACAACTTTTTGGAAAATATTGAATTTTTCAAAAGTCATGACATATTCAAAAAATCTAGAATTTATGGAAAATCTAAATTATTCAAATCCTGTTATTTTAGAAAGATGGGATTTTTAAAACAGGTGGTTTAAAAAAACAAATTCAAACAGACGCCCGGAGCACAAGTTATGACATTTTCTAGTTCCTAGTAATTTTGGCGCATTACTACATTTTTTTAATCTTTACTTTTTTGAGATTATAACTTTTTCAAAAATCCTAACTTTTTATAAAATCGCAACTATTTCAAAAATCGTGACATTTTAAAAAAACTCAATTCTTTTATAAATTTTGACATTTTAAAAATCCCATTATTTTTCAAAATCTTGCTTTTAAAATATCCCGACTTTTTCAAAAATCTTCACTTTTACAGAATTACAAATTTTTGTTCAATTTTTTTAAAATCCCGTCTTTTCAAAAATTCTAACTTTTTTGAAATTGTCCAGTTTTTCATAAATCTTGACTCTTTCAAAATTCCAAACTTTTCAAAACTATTGACTTTTTTGAAATATTCATTTTTTGAAAACCCCAACTTGTTTGAAAATCTGAACGTTTTCAAAGTCCCAACATTTTTAAAATCTTGATGTTTTAAAACACAACTTTGTTTAAAATTACAACCTTTTCAAAAGTCACGACCTGTTTGAAAATCCTAACTTTTTCAAAAATATAAAATTTTTGTAAATCCCACATTTTTCAAAGAACCAACTTTTTCAAAATCTAATTATTTTAAGGTTTCTAGGTTGAGGGTTTAGGGCTCATGGGATTTAGTTTTTAGGGTTTATATTTTTGTGCTCAGGATTCAGGATTTATTAGGGTTAGGCCTCATAGCTCATGGCTCAAGATTCAGGGTTTAGGGTTGAGTTTCAGGGTTCCGGGATCAATGTTTAGGATTTAAGAATTAGGTTTTAGGGTTTAGGGCTTTTTAGGGTTTGGGGTTCAAGGTTTATGGTTGAGGGTTTAACACTTAGGGTTTAGGGCTCATGGTTTACAATTAAGGGTTTAGTATTTAGGATTTAGTATTTAGAGTTTTAGGGTTTAAGACAAAGAATTTAGGGTTTAGGAGCAATTAAAGCTTAAGGTGTAGGGTTATATGGTATAGGGCTCGAGTTTAGGGTTTAGGTCTTAGTGTCTTCGTGTAGAGCTTAAGGTTTGTGGTTCGGAGTTATGACTTCAAGGTTTAGGGTTTAGGAATTAATGGGGCCCGGGCCCGCCCCCCTCCTATCTATTTTGATCTATCTGGCTCCCAATATCGATATAGAGAGGGCCGGGCCCCTATCTATTATCTGATTCGATCCAGCCACAGGTTCCCCTACGGCTACCTTGTTACGACTTCACCCCAGTCGAAGACCCCACCGTGGTATGCGCCAATAGGACCAAACCTCCGTGGGCCACACTAGTGGAACACAGAGAGCATAACAGAAATGCCATATATATATAGGGGCCCCCCCAGAACTAGATAGGCCCCATATCGTCATAGGGCTAGTAATAGAGAGATGGGGCCGAGAGCCGTATAGATCTATAGGCCCGCCCATAGTCGGCGAGCCCCCTCTCCCCCTCTCTATCTGATATATATATTGTATTGGGGGCTATGCGGATTGGTGATTCTTGGTCCGATGCTTCGGGCGAAACCAATTCCCAGGGTGTGACGGGCGGTGTGTACAGGGCCCGGGTACATATTCACCGCGGCATGCTGATCCGCGATTACTAGCGATTCCAACTTCATGTTCTCGAGTTGCAGAGAACAATCCGAACTGAGGCAACCTTTATGGATATTAGGGATTAGGGTTTATGGCTAAGGGTTTATGGTTTATGTTTTACGATTTAGGGGTTTTGGCTTAGTGTTTAGGATGTTGGGGTTTAGGGTTTAGTGTTTACGACTTAGGGTTTAGAGGTCATGATTTGGAAAAATTCATGATTTCAAAGAGAGTGTATTTTCAAAGGTTTGAAAAGTGATAAAGTCATGAATGTAAAAAAGTTCACAATTTTTTTAAAAATTATGATTTTTAAAAAATTCTTAATTTTAGAAAAAGTCACGATTTTATAAAAAGTTGGAATTTTAAAAAAATAAAGATTTTTAAAATATTAGGATTTTAAAAAAATAAGATAATCAAAACATTTGGGATTGAAAAATCTCTTCAATTATGTAATTACCGACTTATTTGAAAATTTCACCTTTTTTCAAAATCTTGTCATTTTTTAAAATCCCAACTTTCTAAAAATTATTGGGTTTTTAAAAATCACAACTTTTTTGAAATCCCAATTTTTTTTTCTGAAATGCGTAACCTTTTCATAATCTTGAATTTTTTTAAATCAAACGTTTTAAAAACCCTAAAATTTTATAAATTCAAACTATTTTAGAACTATGAAATTTTATCTTTTTCTAAATTTACAAATTATTTAAAATCCTAAATTTTTTTAAATTCAAAACTTTTTGGAAAATAATGAATTTTTCAAAAATCATGACATATTCATAAATCAAGAATTTCTGGATAATCTAAATTATTCAAACTCTCAACTTTTTTTAAAATCCTAATATTTTAAAAAAGTTGAGATTTTTGAAACATGTGGTTTAAAAAAAATGGACTCTAATGGACACTTGGATCACAAGTTATGTCTTTTTGAAGGTCCTCCTAATTTTGGCGCATCACTACATTTTGAAAACTTTGAATTTTTTGAGATTATATTTTTTTTAAAAATTGCAACTATTTTAAAAATCATGAATTTTTCAAAAATCAAAACTTTTTCACAAATCCCAACTTTTAAAAATTCCTAAATTTTGTAAAATGCTGACTTTTTTGAAAATCCTTTCTTTATAAAAAAAAATCATATTTTTTTTAAAATCACAAATATTAAAAAATCGGGACTTTTTCAAATATAGTAACTTATTCAAAAATCTTGACTTTTTAAAAATCCCAATATTTTCCAAAATATTGACCTTTTGAAAATCATGTCCTTTTGAAGTTCCTGCTAATTTTGGCGCATCACTACCATTTTGAAATCTTGACTTGTTCTAGATTATAAGTTTTTTGAAAATCCCAACCTTTACAAAAATCGCAATGATTTCAAAAACCGTGACAGTTTCGATAATCAAAACATTTTTAGAAATCCCAAATTTTTAAAAATTCCAAAAGTTTATAAAATCTCAACTTTATAAAAATTGCTTGACATTGTTGAAAATCCTTACTTTTTTCAAAAATTGCAAATATTAAAAATCGAGACTTTTCAAAAAGTAAATATTTTTAAAATGTTAGTAATTTCAAAAAAATTAGGATATTCAAAACATTTGGGATTTAGAAATCTCTTCAGTTTTGTAATTACCGACTTATTTGAAAATTGCACCTTTTTTCACAATCTCTTATTTTTTTAAAATCCCAACTTTCTCAAAATTCTTGGCTTTTTCGAAATCACGACTTTATTGAAATCCCAATTTTGTTCGAAATCCTAAACTTTTAATAATCCTGACTTTTGTGAAATTCAAATTTTTTTAGAATTAAGAAATTCGTTCTTTTTCTAAAATTGCAAATTCTTTAAAATCTTATATTTTTTTAAATCCACAACTTTTCGGAAAATAATGAATTTTTCAAAAATCATGACATATTCAAAAATCTAATTTATTCAAATTCTTGCTTTTTTTTAAAAAAAAATCCTGGTATTTTTAAAAAGTTGATATTTTTAAAACAAGTGGTTTAAAAAAACAGACCCAAACGGACACTTTAACACAAGTTATTACATTTTCAAGTTCCTGTTAATTTTGGTGCATCACTACATTTTAAAAATCTTTACTTTATTGAGATTATAAGTTTTTTGAAAATCCCAACTTCTTTAAAAGTCGCAACTATTTCAAAAATCGAGAAGTTGTTGAAAATAACAACTTTTTCAGAAATCCCAACTTCTCAAAAATTCTCGAATTTTCTAAAATTTCCACTTGATCAAAAATGCCAACTTTTTTGAGAATCCTTATTACTTTTTCAAAAATTATGCTTTCTCGAAAATACTGAATTTTACAAAATCATGACCATTTGGAAAATCTCAATTTTTTTAAAATCTCGTCTTTTCTAAAATCCTAACTTTTATGAAAATTTCGAGTTTCCCAAAAATCTTGACTTTGGAAAAATCCAAACTATTCAAAAATGCCAAAAGCCCAACTTTTCAAAAATCTTGACTTTTTCGAAAATCCCAACTTTTAGAAAATCTTGACTTTTTGAAAAACCTAAAATTTTCAAAATACAAAAAAATTCCAAATCTAACTATTTTAAGGTTTCTAGGTTGAGGGTTTAGGGGTCAGTGGATTTAGTGTTTAGAGTTCAGGGTTTAGGGTTGAGGTTCAAGGTTTAGGGTTTAAAAATTAGGTTTTAGGATATAAGCCTAAAGTTTTAGGGTTTTAAGTTTGAGGTTTACTATTGAGGGTTTTGCATTTAGGGTTTAGGGCTCATGGTTTACGATTGAGGGTTTAGTATTTAGGGTTTTAGGGTTTAAAAATTTAGGGTCTAGGAGCAATTAGAGCTTTAGGGTTAGGGCGTAGAGGTTTTAGGGTTTAAGTCTTTATGTTCTTGGTTGAGGGTCCATGGGTCAAGGTTTGAGGTTCGGGGATATGAGTTTAGGTTTAGGCTTTAGGTCACTAGCTAAAGGTTTAGGGTTTAGGGTTTAGGCTTCAAGTCTCATGGAATAGCGTTTAGGCTTCAAGGCTCATGGAATAGGGTTTAAGGTTTATGGTTTAAGCTTTGGGATTTAGAGTTTAGGTTTTATGATTTATCGATTTGGTTTTATGGTTTATGGCTGGAGGTTTAGGGTTTAGGATTTAGTGTTAAGGGTTTAAGTTTTATTGTTTAGGATTTAGGGCTTTGGGATTAGTTTTTCTGATGTTGGGATTTAGGCTTTAGCATTTACGACTCAGGTTTCAGGTTTTAGGGTTCAGGGTTTAGGGGCTGCAATTTTGAAAAGTTAGGATTTTAAAAATATCCCAATTTTGAAAGAATTAGTATTTTGAAAAAGTATTGATTTTCAAAAACTCTATATTTTCAAAGATTTTGAAAGTGACAAAGTCACGAATATAAAAAGTTCACAATTTTAAAAAAATTCATGATTTTTAAAAAATTTGTAAGTTTCGAAAAAGTCACGACTTAATAAAAAGTTGGAATTTTTAAAAGTTAGGATTTAAAAAAAAGGATATTCAAAATACTTGGGATTTAAAAATATCTTTAGTTTTGCAATTCCTGACTTATTTCAAAATTGCACCTTTTCTAAAAATCTTATCTGTTTTGAAATTCCAACTTTCTCAAAATTCTTGGCTTTTTCGAAATCACGAATTTTTTGAAATCCCAATTTTTGTTCAAATTCCTAACTACTTTTTTGGAAGTCCTGATATTTTTTAAAAGATAAGATTTTTGAAACATTTGTGGTTTTAAAAATAATGGACTCAAAGGGACACCTGGAGCACAAGTTATTACGTTTTCAAGTTCCTACTAATTTTGCTGCATCACTACTTTTTTGAAAATACTAACTTTTTTGCAAACCGCAACTATTTCAAAAATCGAAACGTTTTCAAAAGTCAAAACATTTTTAGGAAATCCCAACTTTTAAAAAAAATTTGAATTTTTTAAAATCTCACCTTTATCAAAAATGTTGACTTTTTAAAAAATCCTTACATTTTCAAAAAAGTATACTTTTTTGAAAAATCACAAATATTAAATTAAAACTTTTTCGAATTTCCTAACTTATTGAAAAATCTTGAATTTATCAAAAACCTTGATGTTTTAAAAAACCCAACATTTTCCAAAATCTTGACTTTTTTGAAAATCTTCACTTTTACAAAATCAAGACTTTTTGGAAAATCTAAATTTTTTTAAAATCCCGTCTTTTCAAAAATCCTACTTTTTTTTAAAATATCGAGTTTTGCAAAAATATTGACTTTTTAAAAATCCCAAATGTGAATAGCCCAACTCTTTCGAAAGTCTCAACTTTTCAAAAATCCTGAATTTTTTAAAATATTCAATTTTTTGAAAACCCCAACTTGTTTAAAAATCTAAACATTTTCAAAGTCCTAACATTTTTAAAATCTTGATTGATGTTTTCAAAAATAACAACTTTTTCAAAATTTGTGACTTTTTTGAAAATCTCAAGTTTTTGAAAATCTCAACTTTTTCAAAAATCCCAAGTTTTTTAAAATACCAACTTTTTCCAAATCTCACTATTTTATAGGTTCTAGGTTGAGGGTTTAGGGCTTGGTTGATTTTGTGTTTAGGGTTTATGGATTAGGGCTCAAGGCTCAAGTATCAAGGTTCAGGGTTTAGGGTTGAAGTTCAGGGTTCGAGGATCAAAGTTTAGGGTTTAAGAATTAGGTTTTAGGGTTTAGGGTTAGAATTTATTGCTCAGGTTTTCAGGGTTCAGGGTTCGAGGTTTACGGTTGGGGGTTTTACATTTAAGATTTAGTTATCATTGTTTACGATTGAGGGTTTAGTATTTAGGATTTAGCATTTAGGGTTTAAAAATTTAGGGTTTAGGAGTAATTAGACCTTTAGGTTTAGTGTTTAGGGTGTAGGGGTCAGGGTTTAGGTCTTTGTGTTCATGGTTGAGGGTCCATGGCTCAAGGTTTGAGGTTCAAGGTTATGAGTTACGGTTATGACTAAGGCTTTAGCGTTCAGTGTTTAGAGTTTAAGGCATAGGGTTAGGGGTTTAGGGTTTAGGGATTAGGGTTTAGGGTTTAGGGTTTAGGCTTCATGGCTCAGGGATCAGTTTTTAGGGTTTATGTTTTAAGGTTTGGGGTTTAGAGTTCAGGTATTATGATTTAGCGGCTTGGTTTTATGGTTTATGGCTGAGGATTTAGGGTTTAGAATTCAGTGTTAAGGGATTATGGTTTAGGGTTTAGGATTTAGGGTTTTGGCTTAGTTTTTAGGATGTTTGGATTAAGGGTTTAGCAGTTACAACTTAGGTTTACGATTTTAGGGTTCAAGGTTTAGGGGTCACGATTTTGAAAAAGTTAGGATTTCAAAAATATCTCGATTTGAAAACAATTAGGATTTCAAAAAGTATTGATTTTAAAAAACTCTGTATTTTCAAATATTTTGAAAGTGATGAAGTCATGAATTTAAAAAGTTCACAATTTTTAAAAAATTCATGATTTTTTAAAATTCGTAATTTTCAAAAAAGTCATGATTTTATAAAAGTTGGAATTTTTAAAAAGTAAAGATTTTGAAAATGTTAGGATTTAAAAAAAAGATATTCAAAACAGCTGGTATTTAAAAATCTCTTTGGTTTTGTAATTCCTGACTTATTTAAAAATTACACCATTTCTCAAAATCTTGTCCTTTTTAAAAGTCTGAACTTTCTCAAAATTCTTAGCCTTTTCGAAATAAAGAATTTTTTGAAATCACAATTTTTGTTCGAAATCCCAACCTTTTCATAATTCTTAGTTTTTTGATAATCCCAACTTTTTCAAAAACCCTAGAACTTTTGAAATTCAAACTTTTTTAGATTTATGAAATTCTATCTCTTTCTAAAATTGCAAATTCTTTAAAATCCTAAATTTTTTAAAATAATCACTTTTTAAAAAATCATGACTTATTCAAAAATCCAAAATTTCAAGAAAATCTAAATTGTTCTAATTCTTAACTTTTTTTTCAAATCTTGATATTTTAAAAAAGTTATTATTTTTGAAACAAGTTGCTGCTAATTTTAGCGCATCACTATATGTTTTAAATCATGACTTTTTTGTGATTATAAGTTTTTCAAAAATCGCAACTATTTCAAAAATCAAAAATTTTCAAATATCCCAACTTTTTAAAAATTCTTGAATTTTCTAAAATCTCAACTTTATAAAAAATGCCGAATTTTTTGAAAATCCTTACTTTTTAAAAAAATTATATATTTTTTGAAAATCACAAATAGTAAAAATAGGGATTTTATCAAATATCCTGACCTATTCAAAAATCCTGACTTTTTCAAATGTTTTGACATTTTAAAAATCGTAACATTTTCTAGAATCTCGACTTTTTGAAAATCTTCACATTTACAAAATCAGACTTTTTGGAAAAGGTAAATTTTTAAAAATCCCGTCTATTAAAAAATCATAAGATTTTTTAAAATGTCAATTTTTTTAAAAATTCACTTTTAAAAAAATCCAGACTCTTCAAAAATACAAAAAGCCCAACTCTTTAGAAAATCTCAACTTTTAGAAAATACTTGAATTTTTTGAAATATTCATTTTTCGAAAACCCCAACTTGTTTGAAAATTTGAACATTTTCAAAGCCCCAACATTTTTTAAATCTTGATGTTTTAAAAATAACAACTTTGTTTAAAATTGTAACTTTTTCAAAAGTCGTGAATTTTTCTAAAATCTCAAGTTTTTTTGAAATTTTAGGGTTTTAGTGTTTAAGACAATAGGGTTTAGGAGCAATTAGAGGTTAAGGTTTTAAGGATTGTAGGGTATAATGCTAAGAGTTTAGGGTTTAGGTCTCTGTATTCATTGTTGAGGGTCCATGGCTCATGGTTCAGGGTTCAAGGTTATGAGTTTAGGGTTTAGTGTTTTGGCTTAGGGCTCACGGTTCAATGTATAGGGTTTAGGGTTTAAGGCTCGGGGTTAGGGATTTAGGGTTTAGGGTTTATGGTTTAAGGTTTGGGCTTTAATGTTTAGGTTTTATTATTAAGAGCTTTGGGTTTATGGTTTATGGCTGAGGGTTTACGCTTTAGGATTCAGTCTTAAGGGTTTATGGTTGATGGTTTATGATTTAGGGTTTTGGGGTTAGTGTTTAGGTTGTTGGGGTTTATAGGGTTTAGCATTTATGACTCAGGTTCATGGTTTTAGGGTTAAGGGTTTAGGGGTCACAATTTTGAAAAAGTCAAGATTTCAAAGATATCCTTATTTTGAAATAGTACGGATCTCGAAAATGTCTTGATTTTCAAAAATTTTGTATTTTCAAAGATTTTGAAAGTGATAAAGTCATGAATTTATAAAGTTTGCAATTTTAAAAAAACTCTTGATTTATAAAAAAATCGTAATATTTTAAAAAGTTACGATTTTATAAAAAGTTTGAATTTTGAAAAAGTAAAGATTTTTAAATGTTAGGATTTTAAAATAAATTAGGATATTTAAAAATCTCTTTAGTTTGTTAATTTCTTACTTATTTGAAAATTGAACATTTTTACAAAATCTTGTCTTTTTTGAAAATCTGAACTTTCTCAATATTCTTAACTTTTTGAAATCACGAATTTTTTGAAATCCTACTTTTTATTCGAAATTCAAACTTTTTCAAAAATTTAATTTTTTTTTAAATTTAAACTTTTTTAGAATTATGAAATTCCATTTTTTTTATGAAATTGTAAATTCTTTTAAATCCTTAATTGTTTGAAATTCATAACTTTTTGAAACTAATTACGTTTTGAAATATCATGACATATTCAAAAATCAAGAATTTTTGGAAAATCTAAATTATTTAAACTCCCGACTTATTTTTTAAAATCCTGATATTATAAATTTTTGAGATTTTTGAAACATGTGGTTTAAAAAAATGGATTTAAATGGACAACTGGATCACAAGTTATGACATTTTCAAGTTCTTGCTAATTTTGGCACATCACTACATTTTTGAAATCTTGACTTCTTTGAGATTATAACTTTTTTGAAAATCCCAACTCTTTTGAAAATCACAACTATTTCAAAAATACCATCTTTTTTAAAAATTTGAAACTTTCTAAAATCTCAAATTTATAAAAATGCCGACTTTTTTTGAAAATCCTTACTTTTAAAAAATTATATTTTTCAAAAATCCCAAATATTAAAAATAAGAACATTTTTTTTTAAATACTTACTTTTTAAAATATCATGACAATTTAAAAATCCCCAACATTTTCCAAAATCTTGATTTCTTTGAAAATCCTGACTTTTTCAAAAATTCTTACTTTTTCAAAATCTTCACTTTTACAAAATCCCTTTTTTTTTTGAATATTTAGATATTTTTAAAATACCATCTTTTCAAAAATCCAAACTTTTTTAAAGTGTCGAGTTTTTCAAAAATCTTGACTTTTTAAAAAATCCAGACTCTTCAAAAATTTACGAGTCTTCAAAAATGTGAAAAAGCCCAACTCTTTCGAAATTCCCAACTTTTAAAAATCCTGAATTATTGAAAATATGCATTTTTTAAAACCCTAACTTGTTTGAAAATCTGAACATTTTCAAAGCCCCAACATTTGATGTTTTCAAAAATAGCAACTTTGTTTAAAATTGAAATTTTTTAAGAAGTCGTGACTTTTTTGAAAATCTCAAGTTTTTGAAAATCTTGACTTTTTGAAAATCCCAAGTTTTTCAAAAAACCAACTTTTTCCAAATCTAACTTATTACTTATTTTTTAATCATTTTTAGGTTGAGGATTTAGGGGTAAGGGGATTTAGTGTTTAGGGTTTAGGTTTTTGGGCTTAGGATTCAAGATTTAGGGTTTAGGTATTAGGGCTCAAGGTTCAAGGTTTAGGGTTGATGTTGAAGGTTTAAGAATTAGGTTTTAGGGTTTAGGGTTTGGGTTAGTATTTAGGGCTAAATTTTTTGGGTTTATGGTTTGAGGTTTACAATTAAGGGTATTGCACTTAGGGTTTAGGGCTCATGGTTTACGATTGAGGGTTTAGTATTTAAGATTAAACATTTGGGGTTTTAGAGTTTAAGACTCAAAATGTAGCTATTAGAGGTTAATGTTTAGAGTTTATAGGGTATAGGGCTCAAAGTTTAGGGTTTAGGTCTTAATGTTCATGGTTGAGGGTCAATGGCTCAGGGATTCGAGGTTCAAGGTTATGAGTTTAGGGTTTAGGGTTTTGGCTTAGGGTTTAAGGTTTAGGATTTAGAATTGGGCACAAGGCTTTAGGGTTCATGTACAGGGTTTAGATTTTAAAGCTTAGGGTTAGTGGTTTAGGGTTTAGGGTTAGGTTTCATGGCTCAAGGATCATGGTTTAGGGTTTATGGTTTAAGGTTTTCGGTTTAGAGTTTAGGTTTTTGATTTAGGGATTTGGGTTTGTGGTTTATGGCTGAGAGTTTAGGGTTTAAGATTCAATGTTAATGGTTTAGGAGTTAGGGTGTTGGGCTTAGTGCTAAGGATGTTGGGGTTTAGGGTTTAGTGTTTATGACGTAGATTTGAGGTTTTAGGATTTAGGATTTTGGGGTCGCGATTTTGAAAAATTCTCGATTTCAAAAATATCCCAATTTTGAAACAGTTAGGAATTCAAAAAAGTCATAATTTTTAAAAAGTCTGTATTTTCAAATATTTTGAAAGTGATAAAGTCATGAATTTAAAAAAGTTGACAATTTTTTAAAAAACTCGTGATTTTTTAAAAAATTGTAATTTTCGAAAAATTTGTGATTTTATAAAAAGTTGGAATTTTGAAAATGTTAGAAATAGTTGGGATTTAAAAATCTATTTAGTTTTTTTTCCTTACTTTTTTTAAAATTACACCTTTTTAAAAAAATCTTGTGTTTTTTTGAAAATCCTAACTTACTCAAAATTCTTGGCTTTTTCAAAATCATGATTTTTTTGAAATCCCAACCTTTCATAATCTTGGCTTTTATGAAAATCTCAACTCATTCAAAAACCCTAAAATTTTTAAAATTCAATCTTTTTTAGAATTATGAAATTCTATTTTTTTCTAAAATTGTAAAATTCTTTAAAATCTTTTTTTTTTAAAATTCACAACTTTTTGGAAAATAATGACTTTTTTATAAAGTCACGACATATTCAAAACCCTAGAATTTATGTAAAATCAAAATTATTCAAAATCCTGACTTTTTCTTGAAAATCCTGATATTTTAAAAACGTTGAGACTTTTGAAACATGTGGTTTCTTTTAAAAAGGACTCAAACGGGCACCCAAATCACAAGTTATGACTGTAGTGCCTACACTTTACACACATAATTACAACAGTAAAATACCAAGATAATTTTTTTTGACTTACAATACACGCTACAAACAACACAACAAGGGCTCCAAGTATAGAAACTCAACTCGTAATGACAATCACATAAGTCATCGACTCACATAGACTCAAGAAAACAACATAGGCATGTCGATGCCACACTTCTTGCAATGAACAAATACCAGCAATGACCCAATCACAAGAAACATGACTTCAGGAATGGCGAACCCACAACACATCATTACTTTAAATGTATTTTAGTTACGATTAGCATCCCAAGAACATTGTTATGTAAGCATAATTTTCTCCCTTTTTCCACCTACATGTTCTGAAAATTTGTTTCACATTTCACTTATTGTTCAACCATTTAATTTTGCTCTTTACCTTTATGCCAATCTTCATAACTTACATAAGTATTTTCTATATTTCAAATTTCATACAAAATTCTAACTATCTAATTCTTATGTTAAGATTATGCTTCCCAAAATGCTTATTCAATGTTTAGAATTTAACCTTGCTACACAAGTGAACCTAACGTGATGTCAAGATGAAATCTTGGGATTAAGGAAGACATAGATTTGAGATAACTTTTTCCCAAGAACATCCTTCGATCATGGAGTAGTTATTTCGCTACCAAAATTAATAAGGTTCAATAACTTATTGACTCCTATATATATATATATATATATATATATATATATATTGTTTTTCCTCGAAGTTTGGTTGCACCAAGGTAATACATAATCTTTGAAACACATGAAAATATTTAATTAAGTTATAAGGACTCCAAGAGTGACCTTAATCCTAATCTCCAATCTCGTGTGCAACATTATATGATATGCTCTTACATCGCACTAAGGTCTCGTTCTTAGCATTGTTTTGTAATCGGAGTTACAGAAGTATTTGACTAACATCTTGAAGGGTAACATGATCGAATAATTGTAAACTATACATGAACCACAAGTGACACCTCCTAATCAGTTGAGGTTTGGTTTCTACCAATATGCACGTAATGATCCATGCCTCAACTATATAAGAGTTTAAGGCAGGTGGACATATTTATACTAAACCACATTCAAGAAAATACCAAGATGTTATTTTGATAGAAACCAAGGCAAAGCACTTTGCTTAGTCATTCCTTCAACAAGGACTTATAAGGTGACTTCCAAAGTGGCCTTCACCACTCAACCTGGTGTCGAAGACCTGAAGATAAAGTTGGACCATAACATTCCTAAAATTTGGGTTCACGACCATGTCACTAAACATAATGACTATGACGGTAAACTCCAACTAGGGGTTTTATTTTACGTAACCTAGAGTGTTCCATCAAGTGCAAAACTTAGGTTCATTATACGGTCTTAATTTTCTTATATGGTAAAAAGGATCACACATGCAGCAATTTATGCATGAATATTTTATTAAGGTTGAGTGTTCCCATTTAAAACTCTTTATTATGTTTGCAAGGTAAGAAGATAAACCGGTAATTAATTTAATCGTTTATAGAATACTGAGAAGTACTACAATATATTAACTTTAATTTCAAATTTACTATGTATAAATCAAACCCTTTTTGCCGTAAACAACTAAGAAACAAATTGAACTCGGTGATTAGATCCACATTTCCTAAGTATTCCTAAAACTAGCATCTCAAGAATATTAACAAATTTCAATTATAACTTTTTTGTAACAGGAGACTACATTAGACAATTATTCATTTTACAATGACCTATAAAAATTACAATAATAATAATTAAATTACACGTCGCCCTTTTATTTTTGTCGTCATTCTTCCATCCTACAAAACCACGTGAGCATGATATCAGCGATAATTCCTTGGCATGACATCCACCCTAACCTAACATAAGTATCTTTTTTCAGTTTCCCATTTACATCTGACAATAATTACAATTTGCAATTGAAATAAAAAGGTCTAGAAACATGTATTCATTGCATTTCATTTTTCTTCATTTTATAACCCAGGATAGAGTAAGAGAAGGAAGAGAGAAAGAAAACACCATTTTGTCAAAAGTTCTAATGCACACAACAAGTTACATTATAGTGTTTTAAATAGTTAGTTACATGTGTTAAGAGTTTCTAGGGTGATTTGGCAACCCTACGAGGGTCCTGTAGCTTTCTATTTTTACATTTTCTCACTAGTTACAAAACGTTCAAAACGGGCTCGGAGGCTAAGAAACTACTTCCAAAAGTTATCTTCCGATGAGAACGCACACCACAATTAACTTTCCACGTGTCCCCAGATATACCAAGAATTCATAGCATCTGATGGAATTGAAAAAGAGCGAACGGTTTGTGTTTGGCGACTAGTTTTCCGAGGCCACTTGTCGTAGTTCACCCAGTTGTAAAATGACAAAAGTTAGCTCGAGGGCCCAGAAACTACGTCCATAATTGACATTCGATGGAGAAGCACGCAATGAGACATCTCCTACTAGTTCCCCTATATAAGGAGAATTCATTAGAGTCGACGGGACTGATAACTAGTAAACCATTTTCAAACGGCAACAAGTTTTCTGGAGCAACAAGATGAAATTGGTCTAGTTTGACCTCATCAAACTGCGACCGAAGGCCTACAAAATGGCTTCGCCAAACTATTCTGGAAAAGTGCTCTTTCCTATATCGAATGTTCCATGCATTTGTCTAGTATAAACGCTAGAGGTTTGTGAAGACGGGACGTGATTTCTCTTTCCGGGTTGCAAATGGTGGTCCAAAACGAAAGCCAACTTTCTAGTTTTAACAACTTTCTACTGTTATAAACCAGTGGAATAGGGCTCCTATAAGAGCGTCAAAAGGATGTCATATGTTCGTTTCGAATCAAACCAAAGGTCAAGGTGACTCCTTGTATACCAAGGTACACGAATGGAACTTCACATCTCATTTCTAGAGTTACGAAGGGTACTTGGTGAGTCTCTGAAAAATACAAAATTTAACTATTTAAAACAGGGAGAAGGTCAACTTTATCAATGGGGAGTCAAATTCTTCTGGTCGATAAAACAAAATTGGAGCGATCAAGATGGGTAAGAGTTTTCTAAATCATCTCGAAGTGTGGGTGATAGTTCATGGTTTAAAGTAGATGAGTTATAATGATGTCGTAAGTTACGACATGACAACTTATTGTTTTGCAACGAGTTGAAGGGACATTTAACTATATTAAAAATCTTAATAATTTAAAATTCTATTTAATTACAAAAGATAACTAAAACACAAGAATTATGAGAGGTAAGGGAAGAAGAACCATGCCTGGAGAATGAAGTCGGTCGAAGCCGCAGGCTTGGGTTCAGTCTCTTGCTTGGGCACTTCATCAACCAGTCCACGAGCGTCCTCAGCTCCACCATTTTGCATACACATCTACCAGGGAAGTTGCATTGCAAACAAAAACATCTTGTTTTCTATGCCTTGATGGTTTTCCAACAGAGTAAGTAGTTGCTTATGTGTTTCTAAAACCTTTTGAACAGATCCATTATGTGCATATCTTGCAATCTTGGCATTCCATGAGGTAACATTTATTTGAGGCATTTTGTCAAACAATTGACATTTTAATATACATATCTACCATAACACCTGCAACTACAGCATCTTGCAAATGTCCCTGCCCTGGTTGAAGCCCTTTAGATCACGTTTTTATTTCACTCGAACCTAGCAAATACATTCTCACAACTGCCACAGGTTGATGGTCAGGGTAGGTTCCATAAGACTACATCTCTTTAAGGCATTCTGTCAAACAATGTCTAAGGCCTTTTTAACAAACCTATTTTTTTGCATATCCTACTATCATTGTAATCCAGGAGACCGCATATCTTTCAGGTATTTTGTCAAACAATTCGCGTGTGTTGTGTATGCCTTCACATTTTGCATACATGTCGATCTGGTACCTGACAAGACATTTAAAGATATTATCTTCCCATGATGCTTTGATGGATGTCCATGCGCTGTTCTAAAGCTCCCATTTTGACAATAGCTGGGAGGTTGCTGGAAAAAGGCTGTGGATTCTGGCTTTATACGCACCATATGCATTTGTTGGCTTTACTCGTACCAAATGCATTTGCTTGGAAGTTTCTAAGGCCTTTTCAACAAACACATTTGTGCATATCCTGAAATCATTGCAGTCCATGGAACTACATTTCTTCCACGCATTTAGTCGAACAGTTCGCATGCTTCCATGTTTTACATATGTATCCACTAGGGCACTTGCGACTGCAACATCTGACAAAGTTCCTTTACCTTTTTGGCTTTGATGGGAGCCCACGTAGGTCTGGGTGCGTGGGCTGGAAGGATGCTGGCAACGTGACAAACCAAACAAACAAAAATCCTCCTCCATTTTGCTTTGATGGGCACCCCTACTCAGATCTAATACCTGGCACTTCTTTAAACCATTCATAAGGCACCTAAACACATTATTTTATGGATTTCAGTCAAACAAGGAATCTCCAGAAATCTCCTCCCCTAAAGGTGGTTTTGCAAAACCAAACAAGAGCCTACACCTGGTTTGCACGTGAACCCTTCTCTGAATCCTTCTTTCAATGCAGAGCGGGAAAATACAGTGGCAAGGGGAATCAATCTGGTGAAAGTCAGCTAGTTGCACAGAAAGGAAAAAAATTGGAACTTCCTTCTCATGGCGGCGGCGCTTGGCTTTACTCAGCAAAAGACAAAAACAACAAAAACCAAAATGAGCCCCCCTTTTGCCCTAGCCGCCCCAAGAAATTCACGGGCTTTTTATTTATTTATTTATTTTTAATTCTTTTATTTTATTTAACATTATTATTATTTTAAAATTCATTTAACTCATTTCATTCACTTTGAAAATCTATTTCATTATTAAAATAATTTAATATGTTTTTAATTATTATTATTATATTTTAATTTTGTCACGATATTGCCATACGACTCATAAAGTAAATCCTTACCAATGATTTGATAGGGTTTACGACCAAACCCGATGATGATCTAGATAGTCAAATCAATACCTAAAACATAGAACAACACCATGTATATTATTTATAGCCCGCCCGAAACTATATTTTGACCAAAACAATAGTAGCAGGAATCGACAATTGGAAAGAATAATTATTATTACGTGGGTGATCCCTCTAGTTGGTCACACCCTAACAACAATGAGACACCAATAAAACTACCTAAAGAATTCGAGAACGAGATCTCCCTTAACAGGGTAGTCGAACTAGGCAAAATCAAACAGAAGATCGACATGAGCACAATGACATTACATGCTTAGCAACACGATCCTTGAAGGAAAAATGGAACAAAGGTGAACGGGGCATTACAATGACCTTTTAAGTTCCTACTAATTTTTGTGCATCAATACATTTTTGAAATCTTGACCTTTTTGAGATTATAACTTTTTTTAAAATCCCAACTTTTTTCGAAAATCACAACTAGTTCAAAAATCGTGAATTTTTTTTTTTTTAAATCACAAATATTAAAATTAAGGACTTTTTAAATATCTTAACTTATTAGAAAATCCTGACTTTTTCAAAAATCCTAACTCTTTAAAAATACCAACAATTTCCAAAATCTTTACTTTTTTGAAAATATAGACTATTTCAAAAATATTCACTTTTACAAAATCACGACTTTTTGGAAAATCTCAAAATTTTAAAAATCCCCTCTTTTAAAAAATCCTTACTTTTTTTAAAATGTCATGTTTTTCAAACATCTTTAGGTTTTCAAAACTCTCCACTCTTCAAAAATCCCTTACTCTTCAAAACTGGGAAAACCCAACTATTTCAAAAATCCCAACTTTTTCAAAATATTCATTTTTCAAAACCCTAACTTGTTTGAAAATCTAAACAATTTCAATGTCCTAACATTTTTAAAATCTTGTTGTTTTCAAAAATAACAACTTTGTTTAAAATTGCAGCTTTTGCAAAAGTCGTTACTATTTTGAAAATCTCAAGTTTTTGAAAATCCCAAGTTTTTCAAAATACCAATTTTTTCAAAATCTAAATATTTTAAGGTTTCTTAGTAGAGGGTTTAGAATTTAGGGGATTCAGTTTTTTGGGTTTAGGTTTCTGGGGTAAAGATTCAAGGTTTAGGGATTAGGGCTCAATGCTCACTGTTTAGGGTTTAGGTTTGAGGTTTAGGGTTTGGGGATCTAGGTTTAGGGTTTAAGAATTAGGTTTCAAGGTTAGGATTTAATGTTCAAGTTTTAGGGTTTGGCGTTCAATGATTACAGTTGAGGGTTTTGCATTTAGGGTTTAGGGCTCATGGTTTACAATTGGGGATTTTGTATTTAGAATTTAGCATTTAGGGTTTTAGAGTTTAAGACCTAAAATTTAGGGTTTGGGAGCAATTAGAGATTAACGTTTAGGGATTATAGGGTATAGGGCTCAAAGTTTACGAGTTTAGGGCGTAGGGGTAAGGGTTTAGTGTTTAGGTCTCAGTCTAAGGGTTTTAGGGCTCATAGTTTATGATTGAGGGTTTAGGGGTCAAGGTTTAGGGTTTAGGTCTCAATCTTGGTAGTTGAGGGTCATGGCTCAAGGTTCGAGGTTCAAGGTTATGAGTTTAAGTCTCTAGCTAAAAGGTTTAGGGTTTTAGCTTAGGGATCATGGTTCAAGGTATAGGGGTTAGGGTTTAGGATTAGGCCTAAGGCTTAGGGTTAGAAGTTAAGGGTATAATGTTTAAGGGTTAAGGCTTAGAATTTAGGGGTTAGGCTTCATGGCTTAGGGATCAGGGTTTAGGTTTTATAGTTTAAGGTTTGGGGTTTAGAGTTTAGGTTTTAAAATTTAGGGAGTTGGGTTTATGGTTTATGGCTGAGGGTTTACGGTTTAGGATTCAGTGTTAAGGATTTATGGTTTATGGTTTAGGATTTAGAGTTTTGTGATTACTTTTAAGGATGTTTGGGTTTAGGGTTTAGCGTTTATGACTCAAGTTTCAGGTTTTATGATTTAGGGTTTAGGAGTCACGATTTTGAAAAACTCACTTTTTCAAAAATATCCTATTTTGAAATAGGTAGGATTTCAAAAAAGTCATGATATTCGAAAAAGTCTGTATTTTTAGAGATTTTGAAAGTGTCATGATTTAAAAAAATTCATAATTTAAAAAAAAACTCGCAATTTTTTAAAAATTCGTAATTTAAAAAAAAAAGTCGCGATTTTATAAAAAGTTTGAATTTTTAATAAGTTAAGATTTTAAAAATGTTAGGATTTTTCAAAAAAAATGGGGTTTAAAAATCTCTTCAGTTTTGTAATTCCTGAGTTATTTTAAAATTGCACCTTTTTTCAAAATCTTGCCTTTTTCTAAATTCCCATCTTTATCAAAATTCTTGTCTTTTTCGAAATCATGACTTATTCAAAAACCCTTAAATTTTTAAAATTCAAACTTTTTAGAAATATGAAATTCTATCTTTTTCTAAGATTGAAAATTCTTTAAAACCTAAAAATATTGTTAAATTCTCAACTTTTCAGAAAATAATGACTTTTTCAAAAATCATGACATATTAAAAAATCCAAAATTTCAGGAAAATCCAAATTATTCGAACTCCTAACTTTCATTGAAAATCTTGATATTTTTAAAACATGTAGTTTAAGAAAACGGATTCTAATGAGCACCCAGAGAAAAAGTTATGACATTTTCAAGTTGCTACTAATTTTGGTGCATCACTACGTATTCGAAAATCAAAACTTTTTGAGAAATCCCAAATTTTTAAAAATTCCTGAATTTTATAAGATCTCAACTTTATAAAAAAGGCCAACCTTTTCTAAAATTCTTACTTTTAAAAAAATTATATTTTTTCAAAAATCACAAATATTAAAAATCTCAACTTATTCAAAAATCCAGAGTTTTTCACAAAATTTCATATATCAAATATTATGAATTTTTCAAAATATTCATTTTTTGAAAACCCCAACTTGTTTGAAAATCTGATGATTTTCAAATTCTCAACAAATTTTAAATCTCAATATTTTAAAAAATAACAACTTTGTTTAAAATTGCAACTTTTCCAAAAGTTGTGACTTTTTTAAAATCTCAGGTGTTTGAAAATCTTGACTTTTTGAAAATCACAAGTTTTTCAAAATACCAACTTTTTCCAAATCTAACTATTTTAGGATTCTAGGATGAGGGTTTAGGGCTCAAGGGATTTAGTGTTTAGGGTTTATATTTTTGGGTCAAGATTCAAGATTTAGGATTTAGGGCTCGGGCTCATTGTTTTGGTTTAGGCTTTTGAATCGGTTTTAGGGTTTAGGGTTAGATTTAGTATTTTAGGGTTTTGGGGTTTAGGATTTATGGTTTAGGGTTAGTATTTAGGATTTTAGGGTTTAAAACTCAGAATTTAGGGTTTAGGAGCAATTAGAGCTTAAGGTTTATGGTTTATAGGGTATAGGGCTCATAGTTTAGGGTTTGGAGCGTAGGGGTCAACGTTTAGGGTTTGAGGTCGGGGTTATGAGTTTAGGGTTTAGGTTTTAGGTCTTTAGCTAAAGGTTTAGGGGTTAAGGTATATGGTTTAGGGTTTAGGGTTAAGCCTAAGGCTTTAGGGTTCAATTTTTAAGGTTTAGGGTTTAAGGCTAAGGGTTAAGGGTTTACAGTTTATAGTTTAGGCTTTTAGGCTTCATGGCTCATGGATCAAGGTTTATGGTTTAAGGTTTGGGGTTTAGAGTTTACGTTTGACGATTTAGGCATTTGGGTTTATATTTTATGGCCGAGGGTTTAGGGCTTAGGATTCAGTGTTAAGGGTTTATGGTTTATGCTTTCAGATTTATTGTATTGTGCTTAGTGTTTAAGACGTTGGGCTTTAGGGTTTAGTGTTTACGAATCAGGTTTTAGGGTTTAGGGTTGTGATTTTGAAGAATTTATACGACTCAGGTTTTAGGGTTTAGGGTTTGTGATTTTGAAGAATTTATGATTTCAAAAGTATCTCAATTTTGAAAAAGTTAGGATTTCAAAAAGTCGTGATTTTTAAAAAAAGTGTATTTTTAAAGTGATAAAGTCATCAATATAAAAAGATCACAATTTTAAAAAAACTCGTGTTTTTTTTTAAAATACGTAATTTTCAAAAGTCACGATTTTATAAAAATTTGGAATTTTGAAAAAGTAAAGTTTTTGAAAATGTTAAAATTAAAAAAAAAATATTCAAAATACTTGGGATTTAAAAATCTCTTAGTTTTGTAATTCCTTACTTATTTGAAAATTACACCTTTTTTCAAAATCTTGTTTTTTTAAATTCCCAACTTTCTCAAAATTCTTGGATTTTTTGAAATCCTAATTTTTGTTTGAAATCCCAACCTTTTCATAATCCTGACTTTTTTAAAAATCTCAACTATTTCAAAAACCCTAAAATTTTCTAAATTCAATTTTTTTTAGAATTATGAAATTCTATCTTTTTCTAAAATTTCTAATTCTTTAAAATCCTATTTTTTTTTAAATTCACAACTTTTTGGAAAATTATGAATTTTTAAAAATCATGATATATTAAAAATCTATTTTTTTTTTGAAAATCTAAATTATTGAAACATGTGGTTTAAAAACATAGACTCAAACGGACAATCGGAGCACAAGTTATGACCTTTTCAAGTTCCTGCAAAAAAATTTCATATCACTACATTTTTAAAATCTTGACTCTTTTATGATTATAACTTTTTTGAAAATTGCAATAATTTAAAAAATCACTATATTTTCAAAAATCAAAACTTTTTCAAAAATCTGAACTTTTTAAAAATTACTGAATTTTCTAAAATCTCAACTTTATACAAAATGCCGGCTTTTTGTAAAATCCTTACATTTTAAAAAAATATATTTTTTCAAAAATCTCGATGTTTTACAAAATCTAGACATTTTTCAAATTCCTAAGTTTTTGAAAATCTAGACTTTTTTGAAAATCTTCACTTTTTCAAAATCACGACTTTTTGGAAAATCTCAAAATTTTTAAAATCTCATATTGTCAAAAATCATACCTTTTCCAAAAATTCAAAAATAAAAAATGATGAGTTATTCAAAAATTATGACTTTTTTCAAAAATCTTGATGTTTTAAAAACGCCAACATTTTACAAAATCTAGACATTTTTCAAACTCCCAAGTTTTTGAAAATCTAGACTTTTTCAAAAATCTTCACTTTTTCAAAATGACGACTTTTTGGAAAATCTCATCTTTTCAAAAATCATACCTTTTTTTAAAATGTCGAGTTTTTAAAAAATCTTAACTTTTTCAAAAATCAAGACTTTTAAAAAATCTTGACTCTTTAAAAATGTGAAAAGCCCAACTCTTTTGAAAATCCCAACTTTTCAAAAATCCTGACTTTTTCGAAATATTAATTTTTCGAAAACCTCATTTTTTGTTTTTTAAATCTAAACATTTTCAATATCCTAACATTTTAAAAATCGTGATGTTTTAAAAAATAACAACTTTCTTTAAAATTGTAACTTTTTCAAACGTCACCTCTTTTTAGAAAATATCAAGTTTTTGAAAATCCCAAATTTATCAAAATACCAATTTTTCCAAATCTGACTATTTTAAGATTTCTAGGTTGAGGTTTTATGGCTTAAGGGGTTTAGGATTTAGATTTTTGGGCTCAGGATTCAGGGTTTAGGGTTTAGTGCTTAAGGTTTAGGGATTAGGGCTCAATCCTCATGGTTCAGAGATTAGGGTTGAGATTTAGGGTTTGGGGATCAAGGTTTAGTGTTTAAGAAATAGGTTTTAGGGTTTAGGGTTTGGGGTCCGAGGTTTATAATTTAGGTCGTAGGGGTAAGGGTTTAGGGTTTAGGTGTCAGTGTTCATAGTTGAGGGTCCATGGCTCTAGGTTCGAGGTTTGAGGTTATGAGTTTAGGGTTTAGGGTTAGGCCTTAAGCTTTAGGGCTCAATGTTTAGGGTTTAGGGTTAGGCCTTAAGCTTTAGGGCTCAATGTTTAGGGTTTAGGGTTTAAGGCTCAGTGTTAAGAGGGGTTTAAGGTTTTTTGTTTTAGGGTTTAGGCTTCATGGCTCAAGGACTAGGGTTTATGGTTTAAGGTTTGGGGTTTACGGTTTATGATAGATGGTTTAGGTTTAAGGATTTAGTGTTAAGGGCTTATGGTTTGTGGTTTAGGATTTAGGGTTTTTGGCTTAATGTTTAGGATGTTGGGCTTTAAGGTTTAGCATTTATGAATTATGTTTCAGGTTTTATGGTGTTAGGGTTTAGGGATTTAACATCCTCTTCAGTTTTGTAATCCTCGACTTACTTTAAAATTACACCGTTTTTCAAAATCTTGTCTTTTTGTAAATCCCAACTTTCTCAAAATAAAAATTGTTTCACAATCACAACTTTTTGAAAAATCAAAATTATTCAAACTCCCGACTTTTTTTTGAAAATTATGAAATTTTTAAAAAGTTGAGATTTTTGAAACATGCAATTTCAAAAAAAAACTAATTCAAACAGACACCCGAAGCACAAGTTATGAGCTTTTCAAGTTCCTTCTAAATTTGGTGTATCACTACATTTTTGAAATCTTGACTTTTTTCATTTATAACTGTTTCAAAAATCATAACTTTTTCAAAAATCATGATTTTCAAAATCAAAACTTTTTCATAAAATCACAACTTTTTAAAAATTCCTGAATTTTCTAAAATATCATCTTTATAAAAAATGTTGACTCTTTATAAAATACTTACTTTTTAAAATATTATATTTTTTTTGAAAATGACTAATATTAAAAACTAGCACTTTTTCTAATATCCTAACTTATTCAAAAAGCTTGACATTTTAAAAATCCCATCAATTTCCAGAATCTTAAAGTTTTTTAAAATCTCGACTTTTTTCGAAAATATTCTCATTTACAAAATCACAACTTTTTGGAAAATCTCAATTTTTTAAAATCTCGTCTTTTCAAAAATCCAGACTCTTCAAAAGTTCAAAAAGCCCAACTCTTTCGAAAATCCCAACTTGTTTGAAAATCTGAACATTTTCAAATTCCCAACATTTTTTAAATCTTGATGTTTTAAAAACTAACTTTGTTTAAAATTTCAACATTTTCAAAAGTCACGACCTTTTTAAAAATCTCAAGTTTTTGAAAATCCTGACTTTTTGAAAATCACAAGTTTTTCAAAATACCAACTTTTTCCAAATCTAAATATTTTAAGGTTTCCAGGTTGAGGGTTTAGGTTTTTTGGCTTAAGATTTGGGGTTTAGGGTTTATGGTTTATGGTTTAGGATTTAATGGTTAATTTCTTTAGTGTTAAGGGTTAATTGGTTTTGGTTTAGGATGTTGGGGTTTACGGTTTAGCTTTTATGACTTAAGTTTCAAGTTTTAGGGTTTAAGGTTTTTGGGTCACAATTTTTGAAAAGTCACGATTTAAAAATATACCAATTTTGAAACAATTAGGATTTCAAAAAAATTCTATATTTTAAAAGATTTTGAAAGTGATAAAATCATGAATTTAAAAAGTTCACAAATTTTAAAAATACTCATGATTTATTAGAAATTCGTAATTTTTCAAAAAGTCACGATTTTATATTTTGAAAATGTTAGGATTTGAAAAAAATAAGGATATTCAAAATAGTTGGGATTTAAATTTTTTTTCATTTTTGTAATTCCCTAATTATTCAAACTATCAATTTTTTTTTGAAAATCCTAAATTTTTTAAAAAGTTAAGATGTTTGAAACATGTGGTTTAAAAAAATGGACTCAAATGAACACTCAGAGTGCAAGTTATGACCTTTTCAAGTTCTTGCTAATTTTGGTGCATCACTAAATTTTTGAAATCTTGACTCTTTTGAGATTATAACTTTTTCTAAAATCCCATATTTTTGAAAATTACAATTATTTATAAAAATGCGACATTTTCGAAAATCAAATGTTTTTCAAAATCCCAACTTTTTAAAAATTCTTCATTTTTCTAAAATCTCAACTTTATCAAAAATGCCGACTTTTTTGAAAATCCTTATTTTTTTTATTAAAAAATCCATTTTTTTAAAATCGTAAATATAAAAAAATCAAAGAGTTTTTAAGATATCCTGATTTATTCAAAAAAATTGATTTTTTTAAAAATCTTGACGTTTTAAAAATCCCACATTTTCTAAAATCTTGACTTTTTTGAAAATCCTGATTTCAAAAATAGTTAGGATTTTGAAAAAGTCATGATTTTCAATAAATCTATATTTTCAAAGGTTTACAAAGTGATAAAGTCATGAATTTAAAAAGTTCACAATTTTAAAAAAACTCATGATTTTTAAAATAAGTCGTAGTTTTTGAAAAAATCACAATTTTATAAAAAGTTGGAATTTTGAAAAAGTAGAGATTCTTAAAATGTTAGGATTTAAAAATAAAAAAGGATATTCAAAACAATTGGGATTTAAAAATCACTTTAGTTTTGTAATTCCTGACTTTTTTGAAAATCGCACCTTTTTAAAAAATATGATCTTTTCGAAAATCCCAACTTTCTCAAAATTCTTAGTTTTTTCAAAATCACGACTTTTTTAAAATCCAATTTTTTTCAAAATCCCAACCTTTACATAATCTTCTCTTTTTTGAAAATCTCAACTTTTTCAAAAACCCTAAAAAATTTTAAATTTAAACTTTTTTAGAATTATGAAATCCTAATTTTTTAAATTCACAAATTTTTAGAACATAATGAGGTTTTCAAAAATCATTACATCTTCAAAAATCCACAATATTTGGGAAATCTAAATTCTTCAAACTCCCGACGTTTTTTTTTTAAATCTTGATATTTAAAAAATTTGAGATTTTGAAATATGTTGTTTCAAAAATAAAATGGACTCAAACGGACACCCAGAGCACAAATTATGACCTTTTAGAGTTCTTGCTAATATTGGTGCATTACTACATTTTTGAAAATCGTAACTATTTAAAACATCAAGACGTTTTCGAAAATTAAATTTTTTTCTAGAAATTCCCAACTTTTAAAATATCATGAAATTTTCTACAATCTCAACTTTATAAAAAAGGCCAATTTTTTTTAAAATCCTTACTTTTTAAAATAATAATATTTTTTAAAAAAATCATAAATATTAAAAATTGTTACTTCATCGAATATACTAACTTTTGAAAAATCCTGACTTTTTCGAAAAAATTTATTTTTACAAAATCATGACTATTTGGAAAACCTAAAATTTTAAAAATCCCATCTTTTCAAAAATCACAACTTTTTTTAAAATGTCGAGTTTTTCAAAACTCTTGACATTTTCAAAAATCTAGACTCTTCAAAAATATTTAATGCTAGAAAAATGTGAAAATCCCAACGATGTTGAAAATCCCAACTTTTCGAAAATCTCGCCTTTTTCCAAATATTCATTTTCTGAAAACCCCAACTTGTTTGAAAATCAGAACATTTTCAAATTCCCAACATTTTTCAAATCTTGATGTTCTCAAAAATAACAACTTTGTTTAAAATTGCTACTTTTTAAAAAGTCGTGACTTTTTTGAAAATCTCAAGTTTTTGAAAATTCTAACTTTTTCAAAAATCTTGACTTTTTTAAAGCCCTAAGTTTTTTAAAATACCAACTTTTTCCAAATATAAATATTTTAAGGTTTCTAGGTTGAGGGTTTAAGGCTCAAGAGATTTAGTGTTTATTGGTTTAGGTTTTTGGGATTAAGATATGGGGTTAAGGGTTTAGGGTGTAGGGATTAAGGCTTAGGGTTCAGGGTTCAGGGTTCAGGGTTTTGGGATCAAGGTTTAGGTGTTTAAGAATTTGGTTTTAGTGTTTAGGGTTTTGGGGTTAAGGGTTGAGGGTATATTGTTTTAGGGTTTAGAGTTTATGGTTTTATGATTTAGGGATTTCAGTTATGGTTTATGGTTTAAGGATTTAGTGTTGGGTTTAGGATTTAGGAGTTATGGTTTTATTAGCATTTAGGGAAGTTTTTAGGGATTTTTACGATTAAGGTTTATGGTTTATGGTTTTGAGGGTTTCTTCAAAAAGTCTGTTTTTCAAAGATTTAGGATTTTTAAAAAAGGATTTTGGGCTTGGAATTTATTTAAGTAAAGGAAATTGTTAGGATTTTCAAAAAAATTAAGATATTGGGATTTAAAAAAATTTAGTTTTGTTTCCCAACTTATTTGGTTTTTCAAAACTCTTGGTTTTTTTCAAAATCATGTTTTTGAGGGTTAAAATTTTTAGGGATTTAAATTTGATTTTTATAAAAAATTTATCTTTTTCTAAAATTGCCAATTCTTTAAAAAAAAATATTTTTTTGGAAAATAATAACTATTTCAAAATCATGACATATAACAAAATCAACAATTTTTGGAAAATATAAATTATTCAAACTCCTGAATTTTTTTAAAAATCTTGTTATTTTAAAAAAGTTGAGATTTTTTATACATGTGGTTTCAAAAATCGAACTCAAACAAACACCGGAACACAAGTTATGACATTTTCAAGTTCCTTCTAATTTTTGAAATCTTGACTTTTTTAAATTATAACTTTTTCAAGATCCCAACTTTTTAAAATTCCTGAATTTTCTAAAATCTCAACTCTTTAAAAAAATTTACTTTTAAAAAAATTACTTTTTCGAAAATCGCAAATAATTAAAATCGGGACTTTTTCGAATATCCTCACTTTTTCAAAAATATCGACATTTTGAAAATCCCAAAATTTTCTAAAAGCTTGACTTTTTGGAAAATCTTGACTTTTTAAAAATCCTAACTTTTACAAAATCATGGCTTTTCAGAAAATCTCAAAATTTTTAAAATCTCGTCTTGTAAAAAATCCTAACTTTTTCCAAAATGTCGATTTTTTTAATAATCTTGACTTTTTAAAAAATCTTGATTCTTCAAAAATTCAACAAGGCCAACACTTTCAAAATTCCCAACTTTACAAATATCTTAACTTTTTCGAAATATTTATTTTACAAAATCCCATCTTGTTTGAAAATATGAACATTTTCATAGTCCCAACATTTTTAAATTTTAATGTTTTCAAAAATAACAACTTTATTTAAAATTGCAACTTTTTCGAATGTCGTGTCATTTTGAAAATCTCAAGTTTTGTAAAAATTCCAAGATTTTCAAAATACATACTTTTTCCAAATATTACTATTTTAAGGTTTCTATGTTGAGGGTTTAGGGCTTAGTGGATTTAGTGTTTAGGTTTATTAGCTCGGGCTTTGGGGTTCAGCATTTATTAATTATGGTTTAGGGATTAGTGCTTAGGGCTCGGGGTTCTGGGTTCATGGTTCGTGGATAAAAAGATTTAGGGCTTAATAATTAGATTTTGTGGTTGTGGGTTAGGATTTAAAGGTTAGGTTTTAGGGTTTGGGATTTGAGGTTTATTATGTAGGGATTTGTATTTAGGGTTTCAGATTTGAGGTTTATGGTTTAGGGATTTCCATTTAGGGTTTAGGTTTCATAGTATATGATTAAGGCTTTAGTATTTATGATTTAACATTTAAGGTTTTAGGGTTTAAGACTAAGAATTTTTAGTTTAGGATCAATTAGAGCTTAAGGTTTAGGGTTTATAGAGTATAGGGCTAAGAGTTAAGGGTTTAGGTTTGTGTTCATGGTCGAGGGTCCATCTCTCGGGGTTCAAGGTTTAGGGTCATGAGTTTACGATTGAGGGTTTAGTATTTAGGACTTAGCATTTAGTGTTTAAGGTTTTAAGACTCAAAATTTAGGGTTTTGTAGTAATTAGAGCTTAAGGTTTAGGGTTTATAGGGTATAGTGTTTAGATTTTAGCTTTTAGGGTGTAGGGGTTAGGGTTTAGGTTTTAGGTATCGTATTCATGGTTGAGGGCCATGGCTCGGGGTTTAAGGTTTGAGTTTACAAATTAAGGGTTTAGGGGTTTAGGGGTTTTGCTTAGGGCTCATGGTTCAAGGTATAGGGTTTAGGGTTAGGCCTAAGGATTTAGGGTTCATTGTTTAGGGTTTAGGGTTTAAGGCTCATGGTTAGGGATTTAGCGTTTATTGTTTAGGGGTTAGGGTTTAGGGATTAGGGTTTAGGCTTTAGGCTTCATGGCTTAGGGATCAAGGTTTAGGGTTTATGGTTTAAGGTTTGGGGTTTATAGTTTAGGTTTTATGATTTAGGGATTTAGGTTTATAGTTTATTGCTAAGGGTTTATGGTTTATGGTTTATGGTTTAGGATTTAGGGTTATGTACTTAGTGTTTAGGATATTGGGGCTTAGGTTTTAGGGTTTAGGGGTCACAATTTATAAAACGACACGATTTCAAAAAAGTCATAATTTTTAAATACTCTTTATTTTCAAAGATTTTTAAAATTTTATGATTTTAAAGAGAAACAAGATATTCAAAACAGTTGGGTTTTAAAAATCTCTTCAGTTTTGTAATTTTTGACTTATTTGAAAATTGCACCTTTTTTCAAAATCTTGTCTTTTTTTAAAATCATGACTTTTTCAAAATTCTTGTCTTTTTCAAAATCACGACATTTTTAAAATCCTAAATTTTGTATGGAATCCCAACTTTTTCATAATCCTGAATTTTTTGAAAATCTCAACGTTTTAAAAATCCCTACAATTTTTGAAATTCAAAGTTTTTATGAATTATGAAATTCTATTTTTTTTCTAAAATTTCAACTTCTTTTAAATACTAAAAAAATTAAATTCACAACTTTTAAGAAAATAATGACTTTTTAAAAATCAAAAATTTATAGAGAATATAAATTATTCAAACTACTTACTTTTTTCAAAATCCTAATATTTTAAAAAAGTTAAGATTTTTGAAACATGAGGTTTTTAAACAAACAGACTCAAATGGAAAACCGAAGTACAAGTTATGACATTTTCAAGTTCCTGTTAATTTTGGCGTATCACTATATTTTTTAAATCCGGACTCTTTTGAGATTATATATTTTTCAAAAATCATATTTATTTCAAAAATACTAACTCTTTCAAAAAATTTGACGTTTTAAAAATCCCAACATTTTCCAAAATCTAGACGTTTTTGAAAATCTTTGTTTATACAAAATCATGACTTTTTTTGAAAAATCTCAATTTTTTTATAATCCCGTCTTTTCAAAAATCCTATTTTTTTTATAAATCTCCAGTTATTAAAAAATGTTGACTTTTTCAAAAATCCAGACTCTTAAAAAAGCATGACTATTCACAAATGCAAAAACTCAAACTCTTTCAAAAATCCCAACTTTTCAAAAATCTTGACTTTTTTGAAATATTCATTTTTCGAAAACCCTAACTTGTTTGAAAATCTAAACATTTTCAAAGTCCCAACATTTTAAAAATATTGATGTTTTCAAAAATAACAAATTTATTTAAAATTGTAACTTTTTCAAAAGTCATGACTTTTTTGAAAATCTCAAGTTTTTAAAATTCCCACTTAAATAAATTAGGATATTCAAAATAGTTGGGATTTAAAAATCTATTCAATTTTGTAATTCCTAACTTATTTGAAAAGTACACCTTTTTCCGTAAATCTTGTCTTTTTGAAAATCCCAACTTTCTCGAAATATTTGGCTTTTTAAATCATGATTTTCAAAATCCCAATTTTTGTTCAAAATCCCGACCTTTTTGAAAATCTCAACTTTTTTCAAATATAAACTATTTTAATGTTTCTATGTTTGGGGTTTAAGGCTATGTTTCTATGTTTAGGGTTTAGGTTTTTGGGCTCGGTTTCAAGGTTTAGGGTTTTGAAAGGTTAGGGCTCAATTTTTGAGGTTTATGGTTGAGGGTTTTGCATTTAGGGTTTAGTGCTCATGGTATACGATTGAGAGTGTAGTATTTAAGACTCGAGTTTAGGGTTAGCAACAATTAGAGCTTAAGGTTTAGTGCGTAGGGGTCAACGTTTAGTGTTTAGGTCTCGGTGTTCATGGTCAAGGTCCATGGCTTAGGGTTTGAGGTTAGGGGTATGAGTTTAGGGTTTAAGGTTTAGGTCTCTAGAAAAATGTTTAGTTTTTAAGGTTTTGGCTTAGGGATCACGGGTTAGGTATAGGGTTTAGGTTTAGGCCTCGAGGCTTAGGGTTCACATTTTATTCTTTAGGATTTAAGGCGTCGGGGTTAGGGGTTTAGGCTTCATGGCAGGGGATAAAGGTTTATGGTTTAAGGTTTGGGTTTAGAGTTTAAGGTTTTCTATGTAGGGATTTGTGTTTAGGGTTTAGGGTTTAGGCTTCATGGTGCTAGGGATAAAGGTTTATGGTTTAAGGTTTGGGTTTAGAGTTTAAGGTTTTCTATGTAGGGTTTGTGTTTAGGCTCGTAGTTTAGGGTTTAGGGTTCAGTTTTATAAGTTAATGGTTTATGGTTTTAGGATTTAAGGTTTTGGGATTAGTGGTTAGGATGTTGGGGTTTACGGTTCAACATTTACTGGTTTCAGGTTTTAAGGTTTAAGGTTTTTGGGTAGTGATTTTTGAAAAAGTCATGATTTCAAAAATATCACGATTTTGGAATAGTTAGGATTTCAAAAAAGTCATGATTTTAAAAAATTCTATATTTTAAAAGATTTTAAAAGTGATAAAGTCATGAATTTAAAAATTTCATCACAATTTTTAAAAAATTGTGATTTATTAAAAATTCATAATTTTTGAAAAAGTCGCTATTTTATATAAGGTTGGAATTTTGAAAAAGTAATGATTTTTAAAATGTTAGGATTTTAAAAAAAAAAGGATTTTCAAAATAGTTGGGATTTAAAAATCTCTTCATTTTTGTAATTCCCGACTTATTTGAAAATTGTAGTTTTTTTCAAAATCTTATCTTTTTTAAAATCCCAACTTTTTAAATCCCAATTTTTGTTGGAAACCCCAACCTTTTCATAATCCTGAATTGTTTGAAAATCTAAACTTTTTCAAAAACCATAAATTTTTTAAATTCGACCCTTTTGAAATTATCAAATTGTAAATTCTTTAAAATGACAATTTTTTTGAAATTCAGAACTTTTTGGAAAATAATGAATTTTTCAAAAATCATGACTTTTTCAAAAATATAGAATTTATGGATAATTTTAAATTATTCAAACTCCTGATTTTTTTTTTTAAAATAGTGATATTTTAAAATAGTTAATATTTTTAAACATGTGGTTAAAAAAATTCAAATGAATACCTCACAAGTTATGACCTTTTCAAGTTCCTTCTAATTTTGATGAATCACTACATTTTTGAAATCTTGACTCTTTTGAGATTATAACTTTTTTGAAAATCGCAACTATTTCAAAAACACGATGTTTTTTGAAAATTGAAGTTTTTTAGAAATCCCAAATTTTTAAAACTTAGTGATTTTTCTAAAATCTCAAGTTTATAAAAATGCTGAGATTTTTGAAAATCACTAATATTAAAAATCAATACTTTTTCGAATATCCTGACTTATTCAAAATTCTTGATGTTTGAAAAATCCCAACATTTTCCAAAATCTCGACTTTTTTGAAAATCCTGATTTCAAAAATAGTTCGGATTTGAAAAGTCTTGATTTTCAATAAGTCTTTATTTTCAAAGATTTATAAAGTGAGAAAGTTCAATTTAAAAAGTTCACAAATTTTAAAAAACTCATGATGTTTTAAAAATTCTAGTTTTCGAAAAAGTCATGATTTTATAAAAAGTTGGAATTTTTAAAATGTTAGGACTTTCAAAAAAATTAGGAGATTCAAAATAGTTTGGATTTAAAAATTTGTTTAGTTTTTTAATTCTCGACTTATTTGAAAATTGCACGTTTTCGAAAATAAAAAATTTTCAGAGATTCCTTTTAAAAAAATTGAATTTTCTAAAATCCCAACTTTATCAAAAATGCCTACTTTTTGAAAATCCTTACTTTTAAAAAAGTTATATTTTTTCAAAAATCTCAAATATTAAAAATCAATACTTCATCAAATATCCTTACTTATTCAAAATATCGACGTTTTAAAAATCCCAACATTTTCCAAAATCTTGACTTTTTGAAAATCTTCACTTTTAAAATAAAATCACTTTTACAAAATCACGTTTTTGGAAAATATCAAAAAAATTAGAATCTCGTCTTTTCAAAAACCCTAACTTTTTTGAAAATCTCGAGTTTTTCAAAACTATTGACTTTTTACAAAATCTAGACTCTTCAAAAATCTTGAATGTTAAAAATGTGAAATGCCCAACTCTTTCAAAAATCTGAACTTTTCAAAATCCCGATCTAAGAAATATTCCAATTTTCAAACAAGATTACGATTTTGAAAAAGTCGTGATTTTCAAACTCCCGACTTTTTCTAAAAACACTGATATTTTTAAAAAGTTGAGATTTTTGAAACATGTGTTTTAAAAAAATGGACTCAAATGGACAACCGAAGGAGAAGTTATGACCTTTTAAAGTTCTTGCTAATTTTGGCACATCATTACATTTTTAAATCTTGACTCTTTTCAGATTATAACATTTTGAAAAGTCCTAAATTTTTTTGAAAATTGCAATTATTTCAAAAATAGAAACGTTTTTGAAAATCAAAAACTTTTAGAAATTGAAACTTTTTAAAATTACTGAATTTTTAAAATCTTAACATTATAAAAATACCGACTTTGTTGAAAATCGTTACTTTAAAAAAATCTATTTTTGTTTGAGAAGCACAAATATACAAAATCAAGACTTTTCCAAATATCTTGACTTATTCAAAAATCCTAACTTGTTCAAAAATCTTGACGCTTTAAAAATCCCATAATTTTCTAAAATCTTGACATTTTCAAAAATCTTCACTTTTATAAAATTATGAATTTTGGAAAATCTCAAATTTTTGAAAATGTCAAATTTTTCAAAAATCTTGACTTTTTTAAAAATCTAGATGTTTCAGAAATCCCAACTCTTTCAAAAATCCTAATTTTTCATAAATACTAACTTTTTCGAAATATTTATTTTTCGAAAACCCACGCTTATTTGAAAATCTAAACATAGTCAAAGTCCCAACATTTTAAAAATATTGATATTTCCTAAAATAATATCTTTTTTTAAAATTGTAACTCTTTCAAAAGCCGTGACTTTTTTAAAAATCTCAAGTTTTTTAAAATCCTAACTTTTCCAAAAAACTTGACTTTTTAAAATCCCAAGTTTTCAAAATATCAACTTTATCCAAATCAATTATTTTAAGGTTTATAGGTTGAGGGTTTAGTTTTTAGGGATTAGGGATTAGGGCTTTGGGTTTGGTGTTTAAGGTTTAGGGTCGAGGTTCGTGGTTCGGGATCAAGGTTTAAGAATTAGGTTTTAGGGTTTAGTGCTCGGGTTTTAGGGTTTAGGGTTAGAGGTTTATGGTTGAGGGTTTTGTATTTAGGGTTTAGGGCTCATGGTTTACTATTAAGGGTTTAGTATCTAAAATTTAGTGTTTAGGCTTTTAGTGTTTAAGACTCGAATTGAGGGTTTATAGGGTATAGGGCTCGAGTTTAGGATTTATGATGTAGGGGTCAAGGTTTAGGGGTTAGGTCTCAAAATTCAAGGTTAAGGGTACATGTATCGGGGTTTGGTATTCGGGGTTATGAGTTTACGGTTCATGGTTTAGGTCTTTAGATAAAGGTTTAGGGTTTAGGGTTTTGGCTTAGGGCTCACGGTCAAAAAATTTGGAGTACAAGTTATAACTTTTTCAAGTTCTTACTAATTTTGGCACATCACTACAATTTTGAAATCTTAACTTTTTGAGATTATAACTTTTTTGAAAATCACAACTATTTAAAAAATTGTGATGTTTTCAAAAATCAAAACTTTTTCAAAAATCCCAACTTTGTAAAAATTCCCGAATTTTCTAAAATTTCAACTGTATAAAAAATGCCAATTTTTTTAAAAATCCTTACTTTTAAAAAAAAATCTTTTTCAAAAATCTTAACTTATTAAAAAATCCTGAACTTTTTAAAAATCTTGACGTTTTGAAAATCTTAACATTTTCCAAAATCTTGATCTTTTTCCGACTTTTCAAAAATCCCGAAAATCTTCACTTTTACAAAATCACGACTTTTTGAAAATTTAAATTATTTTAAAATCCTGTCTTCTCAAAAATCCTAACATTTTTGAAAATGTCAAGTTTTCAAAAATCCAGACTCTTCAAAAATGTGAAAAGCCCAACTCTTTCCAAAATCCCAGCTTTTAAAAATCCTAACTTTTTCAAAATATTCATTTTTCAAAAACCCCAACTTGTTTAAAATTCTGAACATTTTAAAAGTCCCAACATTTTTAAATGTTGATGTTTTTAAAAATAACGAATCTATTTAAAATTACAACTTTTTCAAAATTCGTGACTTTTTGAAAATTCCAAAATTTTCAAAATATTAACTTTTTTCAACTCTAATTATTTTAAGGTTTCTATGTTAAGGGTTTAGGGCTCAAGGGATTTAGTTTATAGGGTTTAGGTTTTTGGGCTCAGGATTCGTGGTTTAGGGTTTAGGGTTGAGGTTAAGGCTTTGGTGATCAAGGTTTAGGGTTTAATAATTAGGTTTTAGGGTTTAGGGTTAAGATTTAGGGCTCGGGTTTTTTGGGTTTGGGGTTTGAGGTTTCTTTGTTGAAGGTTTTTCATTTAGGGTTTAGGGCTCATGGTTTACAATTGAGGGTTTGGTATTTGGGATTTAGGATTTAGGGTTTTAGGGTTTAAGACTTAGAATTTAGGATTTAGGAGCAATTAGAGCTTAAGGTTTAGGGTTTATATGTTATAGGGCTCAAATTTTAGGGTTTAGGGCGTGGCCGTCTAGGTTTAAGGTTTAGGTCTCGGTGTTAAAGGTTTAGGGTCCATGGCTCAAGGTTTGAGGTTCGGGGTTATGAATTTAGGGTTTAATATGGTTAGGATTTAGGCCTCGAGTTTTAGGGATTCAGTTTCGAGGTTTAGGGTTGAGGGTTTTGCTTTTGGATTTTAGGGCTCATAGTTTACAATTGAGGGTTTAGGGGTCAAGATTTAGGGTTTAGGTCTCGAGTCTTCATAGTTGAGGGTCCATGGCTCGGGTTTGAGGTTTGGGGTTATGATTTTAGCATTTAGGGTCGATGGTCTCTAGTTAAAGGTTTAGAGTTTTGGCTTAGGGCTCACAGTTTAGGGTTAAATGTTTAGGGTTTAGGGATTATGGTTTATGGGTTAGGATTTAGGGTTTTAGGCTTAGTGTTTAGGATGTTGGGGTTAGGGTTTAGTGTTTACTACTCAGGTTTTAGGTTTTAGGGTTTATAGTTTAAGGGTCGCGACGGTTGGGAGTTAAAAATCTCTTTAGTTTTGTATTTCCCGACTTATTTGAAAATTGCACCTTTTTTTAAAATCTTGTCTTTTCCTAAAATCTCAACATTCTCAAAATTCTTGACTTTTTCGAAATCACAACATTTTTGAAATCTCAATTTTTGTTCGAAATCCCAACCTTTTCATAATCCTGACTTTTATGAAAATCTCAACTTTTTAAAAAACCCTATTTTTTTGAAATTTAAACTTTTTTAAAATTATAAAATTCTTTCTATTCCTAAAATATCAAATTCTTTAAAATCCTCTTTTTTTTTTAAAATTCACAACTTTTTGGAAAAAGTGACTGCTTAAAACATGACATATTCAAAATCCATAATTTCTTGATAAGCTAAATTATTCAAACTCCGACTATTTTTGAAAATCTTGATATTTTTAAAAAAATTAAGATTATTGAAACATGTGGTTCCAAATAAAAATGGACTCAAACAGACACACTGGAGCACAAGTTATGACCTTTCCATGTTCTTGTTAATATTCACACATCACTACATTTTTGAAATCTTGACATTTTTTAGATTATAACTTTTTGAAATCCCCAACTTTTTCTAAACTCACAACTATTTCAAAAATGTGATGTTTTCATAAGTCAAAACTTTTTTAGAAATCCCAACTTTTAAAAATTTCCTTAATTTTTTTAAAATCTCAACTTTATCAAAAATGCCGACTTTTTCAAATAACTTATTCAAAAGCTCCTGACTTTTTCAAAAACTCGATGTTTTAAAACTCCCAACATTTTCTAAAATATTGACTTTTTCAAAAATATTCACTTTAACAAAATCACGATTTTTGGAAAAACTCAGATTTTTTAAATATCCCGTTTATCAAAAATCCTAACATTTTGGAAAATGTCGAGTTTTTCAAAATTTTGACTTTTCTAAAAACATAGACTCTTCAAAGATGTGAAAAGCACAACTCTTTTGAAAATCCCAACTTTTCAAAAATCTAGACTTTTCAAAATATTCATTTTTCAAAAACCCAACATTTTTGAAATTTTATGTTTTCAAAAATAACAACTTTGTTTAAAATTGCAACTCAAATTTTAGGGTTTAGGTTCGAGGTTTTTAAAATTGAGTGTTTTACACTTAGGTTTTAGGGCTCATGGTTTACGATTGAGGTATTCAGGATTTAGCATTTAGGTTTTTAGGGTTTAAGATTCAAAATTAGGTTTATAGGGTATAACTAATATTTTCGAGTTTAGGGTTTAGGGCTCAGGGGATGTTCATGGCTAAGGGTTCAAGGTTATGAGTTTAGGGTTTAGGGTTAGGCCTAATGCTTTAGTATTCACTGTTTAGGGTTTAGGGTTTAAGGCTCAAGGTTAGGGATTTAAGGTTTAGGTGTCATGGCATAGGGATCGGGGTTTAGGGTTTATGGTTTAAGGTTTAGGGTTTATCATTCAGGTTTAAGGGTTTATGGTTTATGGTTTAGGGTTTAGGGTTTATCATTCAATTTTAAGGGTTTAATGGTTTATGGTTTAGGATTTAGGGTTTTTATGATTGGTAGTGTTTAGGATTTAAGGTTTTGGGCTTAATGTTTGGGTTTAAGGGTTCCGATTTTGAAAAAAGTCATAATTTAAAAAATATCTCGATTTTGTAATTAGGGGTCAGTCATAGATTTTCAAAATGTATATATTTTCAAAGATTTGTAAGGTGATAAAGTCATGAATTTACAAAGTTCATAATTAAAAAAATCGTAATTTTTTTAAAATTTGTATCATTTAAAAAAAGTAAGGATTTTATATAAAGTTGAAATTTTGAATAAGTAAAAAGATTTTGAAAATTTAGGGGCTTTAAAAAATAGGATATTTAAAAATTTTTGGGATTGAAAAATTTCTTAAATTTTTTAATGCCCGACTTATTTGAAAATTGGATTTTTAAAATCAAAATCTTGTCTTTTTTTTAAATCCTAATTTCCATTCTAAATCTTGACCATTTCAAAATCTTGACTTTTTATGGCTAAGGTCTCAACTTTTTAAAAACCTTTAGTTTTTTTGAAATTCAAATTTTATAAAATTATGAAATTTTTTTAAATTCCTAAAATTGCAATTTTTTAAATCCTATTTTTTAAAATTCACAAAGACCTTTGAAAATAATGACATATTCAAAAATATAGAATTCTAGAAAATATAAATTATTGAAATTCCAGTACTATTTTTTGAAAATCCTGGATTATTTTAAAAATTGATATTTTTGAAACATGTGGTTTTTAAAGTGGACTCAAACAGAATTTTTGGAGCACAACTTTTTAAAAATTTTTTAAAATTCTGACGTAATTCTGACTTATCACTTCATTTTTCTAATCTTGACTCTTTTGAAATTATAACTTTTTCAAAAATCAAAACTTTTTCAAAAAAACTTTTTAAAAATTCCTCTATTTTGTAAAATCTCAACTTTTCAAAAATGTCGACTTTTTTGAAAATCCTTACTTTTAAAAATTATATATTTTTTTCGAAAATCGCAAATTTAGAAATCCAGACTTTTTCAAATATTCCAACTTATTAAAAATCCCGACTTTTTCAAAATCTTGATGTTTTAAAATTCCCAACATTTTCTAAAATCTTGACTTTTTAAAAATCCTACCATTTTAAAAATCCTTACATTTTTAAAAAATATTCACTTTTACAAAATAACGACTTTTTGGAAAATCTAAAAAGTTTAACAATCTGATTTTTTCTAGATTTTGAAAAAAATCATAACTTTTTAAAATAAGTTGAGTTTTCCAAAAATCTTAACTTTTTCAAAAATAACAACTATTCAAAAATCCCACTCTTAAAAATGTGAAAAGCCTAACTTTTCTAAAAACCCAACTTTTAAAAAATCTTGACTTTTTGAAAATATTCATTTTTTAAAAATAAAACCCATTTTTGAAAATCTTAACATTTTCAAAGTCCTAATATTTTTAAAATCTTCATGTTTTACAAAAATAACAACTTTGTTTAAAATTCAACTTTTTCAAAAGTCGTGACTTTTTGTAAATCTCAAGTTTTTTGTAAAATCCTGACTTTTCAAAATCCTAGACTTTTTAAAAATCCCAAGTTTTTCAAAATACCAACTTTTTCTCAATCTAACTATTTTAAGGTTTTAGGTTTTGGTTTAGGTCTCGATTGAGTTAGTGTTTGGGATTTAGGTTTTTTGGGTTCAGATTCAAAATTTAGGGTTTAGTGTTTAGGGTTTAGGGATTAGAGTCCAAGGCTTTGGGTTCGGGTTGAAAATAGTTCGGGGTTTGGGGATTATTCAAAATTTAAATGGTTTAAAATTAGGTATTAGGGTTTTGGGTTTTGAGTTTAGGGCTTAGGGTTAGGATTTATTGACTTTTTAGGGTTTGAGGTTTGAGATTTGTGCTTGAGGATTTTGCATTTAGGGTTTAAGGCTCATGGTTTAAGATTGAGGGTTTAGTATTTAGGGTTTAAGACTCAAAAACTTTAGGGTTTAGAGCAAATTTTGAACTTAAGGTTTAGGGTTTTTTCAACAACTTGGATTTTTCAAAGTCTCAAAATTGTTCATGGTTGAGGGTTTTTAAAAATCCAAAGTTTTCAAAAAATGGATTTATGAGTTTAATGTTTAGGTCTATAGCTAAAGGTTTAGAATTTAGGGTTTTGGCTTAGGGCTTAGTTCAAGGTATACGGTATAAGGTTTAGGGTTAGGCTTTAGGCTTTAGGGTTTTTACGGTTTAGGGTTTATTGTTTAGGTTTAGTGATTAGAGTTTAGGGTTTAAAAATTTGGGATTTAGAGTTTAGGTTTTTTTGGGGATCCTGGGTTTATGGTTTAAATTCAAGGGTTTAGGATTCAAGATTTAAAATTAAGGGTTTATGGTTTATGGTTTTGGTCTTAGTGTTTCAGGATGTCTGGGGTTTAGAATTTAATGTTTATGAATCTCAAGTTTCATATTTTAGGGACTTTAGAGTTTGTGATTTTGAAAAATTACGATTTTTGAAAATCGTAAATATCCCAATTTTGAAATTTTTAGATTTCAAAAAGTCATGAATTTTAAAAAGTAAAGATTTTTAAAATTTTAGGATTTTTAAATAATTCCAGATATTCAAAAAATTAGGATTTTTCAAAAATCTCTTCAGTTTTTGTTATTCCCGACTTATTTCAAAATTACAAAAATCCTTTTTGAAAATCTTGACTTTTCAAAATTTTGGCTTTTTCAAACCAAGACTTTTTGAAATCTCAATATTTGTTCAAACTTTTTTAAAATCTCGATATTTTGAAAAAAATCTAAAATTTTTGTTAAATTATGAAATTCTATTTTTTAAAAAATTGCACAACTTCTTTAAATTCCTAATTTTTTTAAATTCATACTTTTTGAAAATAATGACTTTATCAAAATCCATGACACTTTAAAATCCAAATTTCTAAAAATCTAAATTTTTCAAATCTATTGAATTTTTTTAATTTAGGATTTGGGGTTCGAGGTTTATTAATGAGGGTTTTACACTTAGGGTTTAGGGCTCATGGTTTATGATTTAGGTTTTAGTATTTAGGATTTATCATTTAGGTTTTATGGTTTAAGTCAAGGTTTTAGGGTTTAAGAAATTAGGGCTTAATGTTTAGGGTTTATAGGGTTTAGGGCTCAGAGTTTAGGGTTTAGGGCATTTAGGGGTCAAAGTTTAGGGTTTAGGTCTCATGTTCATGGTTGAGTGTCTATGGCTTTGGGTTCGATATTCAGGTTTATAAGTTTAGGGTTTAGTGTTTAGGTTCTAGCTAATGTTTAGGGTTTAGATTTTATGTATTAGGTTATGACTCGAGGTTTATGATTTAGTTTTAAGGGTTTATGGTTTATTGTTTTGAGGTTATTGATGCACCGAAATTAGCAGAACTTGACAAGGTCATAACTTGAGCTTCGGTGTCTGTTTGAGTCTATTTTTTTTTAAACCACATGTTTTGATGAGACGAACTTTGTAAAATCAGGCCCTACTAGGTTGGGGCAAGTTTTGGCATATTTTCGGGCCCTAAATCTACCATTTTGAGGCCAAAAATTAAGATTTAAATTGCAGTTCAATTTTTTCCTATTTTTGGGTATTAGTTAATTTTAGTCTATTAGTTGCATTATGAGTTAGAAAGTTGGCAATTCCTCTAATTTATGGATGTAGAAGATGCATGGCACATTCTGTGCTTGACGAATAAACATGTGAACTTACTAAGAATAGCAGGTTTTAGTAAACTGCTAAAAATAGTAATTTCCGCCACCTAGAGTAGATTTAGTCAAGTTAGCTAGAGTTTACTTGGAAACTTGAGTTGGGAGTTTTTTCCTATTTTCTTATTTAAAGAAGGAGATCTATTTTATTTGGAGTTCATATCAAGTCTTTTGTTCATAATTTGGCTACATTATTTGGTATCAGAGTTGGTTCGAAGTATTTAAAAAAATGGCAGAAGAGGAAGAGGAAGAGGAGGTGGTATTGCATAGATGAATAGAAATATGCAAGATCTGCAGAGACAAGTTGTTGTGCTTGCTGCAATGATAACCCAGAGAGGAAATCAAGGTGGAGATGACACAGATGAAGAAGAAGTTTGTGAAGAGGAGGAAATGCAAGCACCACCATTAGCTTTTGAAGAAAGGATGCTTCGAGCATTAGAAGGAAAGAATGATGGGATAAGAGTTGATGTTTCAGAGTATGGTGGTAGTCTAAAACCAGAGGAGCTAATAGACTGGTTGACTAGCATGGGAAATTTTTTTGAGTGGAAGACTATGTCAGAAGAAAAGAAGGTAAAATTTGCATGCACGAAATTGAAAGGTCATGCTATGTTATGGTGGGATCACCTACAGAAAGAGTAGGTCAAGAAAGGGGAAAGAAAGAATTAGGACGTGGAGTAAGATGGAGAAGAAGTTGAAAGATAAATTTCTCCCTGTGGATTATGCACAAACCCTTTACAGGAGGTTTTAGAATCTCAAGACGAACTTACAAACAGTGCAAGAATACATAGATGAGTTCTATAAGTTGTCCATTCATGTAGAGCATGAAGAAATTGAGGAATAAAATGGTAAGGTATGTTAATGGATTAAAATTTTCTATTCAAGATGAGATAAGTATGCATAGGATTAAAAGCATGGAGGATGCCTATCAATTAGCCTTAAAGGCCGAGGAAAAACAAAATCATCAAAGTTTTAGGAGATCACCTAGAATGAATAGGGGGCCTCATCTTCCTTTCGGGATGAGCTGGTTTCAGCCAAGGTAGGGGAGAATCATCTCGTGGATTGGAAAAGCAAGAGGATATGAGACAAGATTTCCAGAATCAACAAAGAGGCGAGATTTCCTAGGGGAAGAGGATATGCTGGCAATAGAGGATGGGAGGCTCCACGAAGACCATTTGTTTTTACTGATGTGTGAAGAAGGGCATCGAGATTTTGAATGCCCACATACTTATACACATGACAAAAGGCAAGGAGATGCTCCAAGAGTAAATCTTGTTGAAGTTGAACAAGTAGAAGATGAACAGGACCTAGAAATTCCACCAGATGTTGGAGAAAATCTGATGATCAAGAGGACAATGATTGCTCCAAGAAAGGAGGTCAAGGGGGATGCATGGCTGTGTACAAATATTTTCAGAACAAGATGCACTTTAGGAGGAAAGGTATGTAATGTTATTATTGATGGTGGTAGTTGTGAGAACATGGTTTCAAATGAGATGGTCGATAAATTGGGTCTGCATTGTGAGAAGAATCCTAACCCTTATCGTATTACATGGTTTAAGAAGGGTAATGAAGTTACTATTGATAAGAGATGTTTAATAAGCTTTTCTATTGGGAAACAGTTATAAGGATGAGATTTGGTGTGATGTTATCCCTATGGATGCATGTCATATGCTGCTAGGAAGACCATGGCAATTTGATAGAAAAGTTATTCATGATGGGGAAAGAATACTTATACTTTCTGGAAGGATGGCACAAAAATAGTTTTGCTACCTCTTTTAAGGAAGAGGGGAAGGCTGAAAATATGCTTTCTGCAAAGGAATTTGTGAAGGAGGCAAAGGCAACCGGTTTTTGTTATGCACTAGTCGTAAATAAGGATGAACCTATAAGTGCACAAATACCAATAGAAACAACATAATTAATAGAAGAATTTTTAGATGTTATTCCTGATGAGCTACCAGATGGATTACCACCCAAAAGAGATATTCAACACCATATTGATTTGATTCCAGGGTCTTCACTCCCAAATCAAGTGGCTTATAGGATGAGCCCAACATTACATGCAGAGTTGAATAGGCAAGTGGTAGAGCTCATGAGAAAGGGGGTCGTAAGGGAGAGCATGAGTTTGTGTGCAACCCCAACTTTATTAACACCAAAGAAGGATGGAACATGGAGAATGTGCACGGATAGCAGAGAATCAATAAAATTACAATCAAGTATAGGTTCCCAATACCTCGCCTTGATGATATGATGGATGTGCTTGCTGGATCTAAGTATTTCACCAAGATTGATCTTTGAAGTGGTTATCATCATATTTAGATCAGAGAAGGAGATGAGTGGAAAACAACATTCAAGATAGGAAATGGATTATATGAGTGGTTGGTGATGCCATTCGGGTTATCCAATGCACCTAGTACTTTTATGAGATTGATGAACACCGTGCTACGGGAGTATAATGGTAAGTTTGTTGTGGTTTATTTTGATGATATCTTGATCTTTAGTAAAACTAAAGAAGAACATTTGAGGCATCTAAGGTTGGTATTTGAAGTGTTAAGGAAAGAGAAACTCTATGCAAATATGAAGAAGTGCACATTCATGCAAGAGAGTTTGGTATTCTTGGGCTTTATTATTTCAGCAGATGGGGTACATATGGACTCAGAAAAGATAAAGGAAATTATTGAATGGCCTACTCCACGGAGTATAACAGAGGTAAGGAGCTTTCATGGTCTAGCAACATTTTACAGAAAATTTATTAAAAATTTCAGCAGTATTGTAGCTCCTATAATAGATTGCACAAAAGGAAGGGAGTTTTTGTGGACAAAGGCAGCTGAGGATAGTTTTCAATTCTTGAAGAAGAAGGTGACAGAGGCACCCATTTTGGCACTACCAGATTTTGATAAAGTGTTTGAGGTTGATTGTGACGCCTCACATGTGGGTATTGGGGCTGTTCTAAGTCAAGGAGGAAAGCCAGTAGCTTTCTTTAGTGAGAAACTGAATGAGGTAAGAAAGAACTACTCTACTTATGATGTGGAATTTTATGTAATTATACAAGCATTAAGGCATTGGAGGCATTACTTAGTGCCTAAGGAGTTTGTGTTATTTATAGACCACATAGCCCTGAAGTATGTGAATACCCAAAAGAAGTTGAATAGTAGGCATGCAAAGTGGGTATCATTTTTACAGGGTATACTTTTTCTCTAAAACATAAATCAAGAAAATAGAATCAAGTTGCAGATGCATTGAGTAGGCGTGTGACTTTGTTTACCACTATGGAAAATGAGGTGGTGGGTTTTGAAGCAATAAAGGGTTTGTATTCTTCTGATTCTGATTTCAAGGATATTGTTGAAAGACTAATTAGTCCATTGTCAGACAATGCAGGAGATGTCCTGGATGAGTATATTTTACAGGATGGCTACCTATTCAAGGGACACCAACTATGTATTCCAGTTGGGTCTATGAGAGAGAATATAGTGAAAGAGTTACATAGTGGAGGGTTGGCTAGGCATTTTGGTAAAGATAAGACGATAGCCTTAGTAGCAGAGAAATACTATTGGCCAAAGTTGAAAAGAGATGTGGTAAGATATGTGGAAAGATGTTGAATTTGCAAGTCTCGAAAGGCCATGCACAAAATATAGGGTTGTATATGCCATTGCCTGTTCCTAAAGGGTCGTGGACAGATCTGAGTATGGATTTTGTTTTGGGATTACCAAAAACACAATGAGGTAATGACTCAATTTTTGTGGTTGTTGATAGGTTTTCTAAGATGGTTCATTTTATTGCCTGCAAGAAAACAAGTGATGCAACAGAGTAGCATATTTGTTTTTCAGAGAAGTTGTTTCGTTTGCATGGTGTTCCAAAAACTATTACTTCAGATAGGGACACAAGGTTCTTAAGTCACTTCTGGAGGAATTTATGGAAGAAATTTGAGAACTCAACTACAGTTCAATAGTGCCTATCATCCTCAGATCGATGGGAAAACAGAGAGGTGGTAAATAGGAGTTTGGGAAACCTGTTAAGGTGCATAGTTGGGGAAAAGCTAAAACAATGGGACTTAGCATTACCACAAGCTGAGTTTGCATATAACAGTTCCATAAACAGATCCACGGGAAAGTCTCCATTTTCAATTATGTATGGGAGTAATCCAAATGGGGTGTTAGATTTGGTGTAACTACCAGTTGATGGTAGAGTCAGTGATGATGCAGAAGCATTTGCCAACATATACAATAATTGCAGGAAGAAGTGCGGAAGAAGTTGCATAATAGTAATGATAAGTATAAAGAAATAGCAGATGTGCACAGATGGAGAAAGGTATTTACAATTGGTGAGTTGGTTATGGTATATCTGCGAAGGAAAGGTTTCCAAGAGGAACCTATAACAAGCTGAAGTACAAGAAGATTGGTCCCTGTAAAATCGTGAAAAAAAAAACGATAATGCTTATGAGGTAGAATTGCTAGGGAATTTTGATATTTCTCCAATGTTTAATATTTTAGATTTGTATTCTT